>CM040425.1:123130067-123462284 GCA_022702705.1 Papilionanthe hookeriana x Papilionanthe teres
TTAAACCTTAATTAAATTAGGTTTAATATAAAATGAAAGCTTTAATTATGTTTAAGAACATATTAAACTTAATTAACCCATTAAAACTTTAACTAAATTAGGTTTAATAAAAAAATCAAAGTACATATTAAACTTAATTAACCCATTAAATCCTAACTAAATTAGGTTTAATACAAAATCGAAACTTTAATTAAGTTTAAAGACATTAAACATAATTAACCCATTAAACCTTAACTTAATTAGTTTTAATACAAAATCAAAACTTTAATCAAGTTTATTGACATATTAACCCATTAAACCTTAACTAAATTAGGTTTAACACAAAATCATAATTTTAATTATGTTTAAAGACATAGTAAACTTAATTAACCTATTAAACCTTAAATAAATTTTGTTTAATACAAAAACAAACATTAATTAAGTTTAAGGACATGTTAAAGTTAATTAACATCTTAGTCATTAGGTTTAAGACAAACCTAAACCCAAATTAGGTCTAACCTATTAGACCTAATTAAACCATTAAGTATTAACTAAATTTGACTTAATTAAACCTAAACCCTAATTAGGTCTAACCCATTAGACATAATTAAACCATTAAGTCTTAACTAAATTAGACTTAATCAATCCTAAACCCGCAATTAGGTCTAACTTATTAAATCTAATTAAACCATTAAGTCTTAACTAAATTAGATTTATTCAAGCCTAAACCTTAGATAGGTCTAACCCATTAGACCTAAATAAACCAATAAGTTTGATTCAACACAACATGAACCCATTAGACCTGATGAATCCATTAAATCTTAAATAAACCTAAACCCTGATTAGGTTTAATCCAACCTAAAATCAAATAAAATCAAATTTAAATCATTATTAAGTCTACCACACTAGACTTACTTAATCTATTAAACCTTAACCAATTCAGGTTTAGTCAAACTCATTTTAACTTAGGTTCAACTCTACTTTAACCCAAGTTCAACCCTTAATTTAAATTCAACACAACATGAACCCGAGTTCAACCATTAACTTAGGTTCAGCACAACATGAACCCGAGTTCAACCTTTAACTTAGGTTCACCACAACATGAACCCGAGTACAACCTTTAACTTAGGTTCAACACAACATGAACCCGAGTTCAACCTTTAACTTACGTTCAACTCAACTTGAACCCAAGTTCAACCCTTAATTGAAATTCAACTCAACATGAACTTGAGTTCAATCTTTAACTTAGGTTCAACACAACATAAACCCGAGTTCAACCTTTAACTTAGGTTCAACACAACATGAATCCAAGTTCAACCTTTAACTTAGGTTCAACACAACAGGAACTTGTGTTCAACATTTAACTTGGGTTCTACACAACATGCACCCAAGTTCAACATTTAACAGGTTCAAAACAACATAAACCCAAGTTCAACCTTAACTTGAGCTAAACCCATATTGAACTCAAGTAAACCTTAAGTCAAGGTTCAACCTAACTTGAACCTAACTTAACTCAAACTTAAATCTAACTTTAGTCCAACTCATATTGAACTTAAGTCAATCTTAAGCCTAGGTTCAACCTAGCATGAACCTAACTTAACTCAAACCCAAATCAAACCTAAACCATAATTAAGTCTACCACATTAGACTTAATTAAACCTTTAAACAATAACTGACTAAGGTTTAATCCAATCTAAACTCTAATCAAGTATACCACATTAGACTTAATTAAATCATTAAACCTTAACTAACTAAGGTTTAATCAAACTTAAACCATAATTAAGTCTATCACATTAGACTTAATTCTATCATTAAACCATAACTGACTAAGGTTTAATCAAACTTAAACCATAATTAAGTCTACCACATTAGATTTAATTAAACCATTAAGCCTTTACTGACTAAGGTTTAATCCAATCTAAAATCTAATTAAGCCTACCACATTAGACTTAATTAAATCATTAAACCTTAACTGGATAAGGTTTAATCAAATTTAAACCATAATTAAGTCTACCACATTAGACTTAATTAACCATAAAACCTTAACTGACTAAGGTTTAATCCAATCTAAACTCTAATTAAGTCTAGCACATTAGACTTAATTAAACCATTAAACCTTAACTGACTAAGGTTTAATCCAATCTAATCTCTAATTAAGTCTACCACATTAGACTTAATTAAATCATTAAACCTTAACTTACTAAGGTTTAATCAAACTTAAACCATAATTAAGTCTTCACATTAGACATAATTAAATCACTAAACCTTAACTAACTAAGGTTTAATTCAACCTAAACCATAATTAAGTCTACCACATTAGACTTAATTAAATCATTAAACCTTAACTAACTAAGGTTTAATCAAACCTAAACCTTAATTAAGTTTACCACATTAGACTTAATTAAATCATTAAACCTAAATCAACTAAGGTTTAATCAATTCTAAACTAAGCATAAACCATAATTAAGTCTAACACACTAGACTTAATTAGCTAAGGTTTAACTAAATTAAGTCTAACTAATTAGGCTTAATTAATGTTTAAACCTTACTCAAATAAATCCCAGTTAAATTAAAGTAGACTTAATTAAAGCTTAAGACTTACCTAAAAAGGACTTAGATGGTTGATAATTCTAATTAAGTCTAATTTAGTTAGACTTAATTAACCTTTAAGTACTATTTAAATAAGGCTTGAAACTTAATTAGGCCTATTCTAATTAAACCTAACATTTAACTTAAGTTCAAACAGGCATGAACTCAAGTTAATTAGAGTTAATCTTCATTAAATCTAACTTAAGTTCAAACAGACATGAACTCAAGATAATTCAATCTGTATTGAATCTAAATTTTAACTTAAGTTCAAACAGACATGAACTTAAGTTAATTCAATCTACATTGAATCCAATTTTCCAAATGAACTTTAACTCAAAATTAAAGTATTAAAGTTAATTTGAATTTAAGTCAAAACTTAAGTTTAATCCACATCAAACTTAACCCGACATCAAATAAAAATAAAAAAACTGAACAAACAAAAATTAACATAATCGACATAAATTTGACATTTCAAAAAAAATAAAACATAATCGACATAAATTTGACATTTCAAACAAAAATCGACATAATCAACATAAATTTGTCATTTAAAAAAAAACGACATAATCGACATATATTTGACATTTCAAACTAAAATCGACATAATCAACATAAATTTGACATTTCAAACAAAAATCGACATAATCGACATAAATTTGACATTTGAAACAAAAATCGACATAGTCGACATAACCGACATAAATCCTACTTTCCAAATAAAATTTAATAAAATTCGTCATTAATTCGACATTCTAAATATAATTAAACATAATTCAACATTAATCGACATTTTAAACCAAATTCAACAAACACTGACATTAAATGACATTAATTGGCATTCCAAACCAAACTTAATCTACATGATTCGACATAAATCGACATTCAAGACATGCTAAATCAAACTTGGATATCCTACAAATTTGAGACAAGGAACATTTCATGATTTTATTTTTGATAATGTTTCCTTTGCAGAATGAAGATAATTTTTGTTTAGATTTCCTTTGCAGGTTATAGGGTGTGCTAACTCTGTTTTGCAGGACGACATTCTGGAAATGAGACTAACAACAAAACAACGACATTGACAAAACAAAACAAAACAATGACATTAATAAAACAACAATGACAAAATCAAAAACTTTTAGGTTAGCGACAAAACCTAAACTTCCAACAAACAACAAAATGACATAAAACTGACATGAAAAAATGACATTTGGGATTCATAGTGGGTACATCTTTACCTAAAAATTAAAATTTCTAGAAAAAAGTGATCAACCTTAAACAGAAGTTTTCTTAGACAATTACAAATTGCCTAAGATGTAATTAACTATAAAAGCTTTCTTCTAAAGGTGAAGTAAAAGAATCCATTATAGAAATCTCTAGTTAACACTTCATGATTTTTCTTATATAGAAACTCTAGGATATGGCATTCTAGAATCTTTTTTAAGGATTATCATAAACATTTTTTTTTCTTTGTTTTATATTAGCCCTAAAATTTCTCAATTCCTTTATAGGATTTACAGAAATAAGTTTAGGGCAATTTTAAAATAGTGTGGCGACTCCTTGACATCGACATGACATCAAAAATTGATAGCGACGACCACCCGCATATCCATCGCCATCAAGAGGCTAGCAACTCCGCTGGAGACCTTCTTTCTTCTAATCTTTTGTTATCACTTGTTTCATTTGACATTTAGTTCTTTGACAAATAATAACTACAAACTTTTAAAAAAAATTCCCAGTTTATAAACAAGCTAATAATAATCATTTTTCTTGAAATTTCAGAAAAGTTGCAATGGATTCTTCGAATTCAATCTATTCTTATTTTTAAGACTTCGATATACCAATAGAGGAAGATCTTTCCTTTTATCTGAATGATTATGGATTGTTTAGTGAAATAGAATTTACATTAGATAATCGATATCAAACTGATATACACTCTTTTTAAGAATTTAATCTACAATCTTATGAAGACTTTCTAAATTTTACAGATGACCTACCTGAGTATACACCTGAAGAGTCTTATACTCTTGAAGAAATGAAAAGAAAAATTAACAACAAAGGAAAAAAAATCTATGACAAGGATGATGTTCCACCACCATCCACATACGAAGTTGGATCTTGTTCCAAAAATATTCATAAAAACAGTGCTCGTCCGTTTAAAAGAAAGAAAAGGTGGAATGAGAATGATAATTTTAAAACACATGAATTTGAGTAATGTGTTTTTGAAAACTCTTCCTTTTCTGAAGAAAATTGTTATATTCCAATTACTATTGAATATACTGATAATTTCTTTCAACCTAAGAGTTCTCCCTCAATTCATTCTATACATTCAGTGTTTAAAAGATTGGCACGAAAAGATAAATGTTCAATTTCCCGATTATTGGACAAAATGGGATGTACAGTCTCTGAAACAATGAAAAGGAGAATTCTAGCAATAAAAAACTTTGTTTATGAAGAAACATGTTACAAAGCCTCCCAAGAAAGAAAAGAAAATCAAAAATAAAAAACCAAAATGGATTAGAGGTCTTCCGGATATAGGTACTGCAGCTCCTTTTGTACCCTCTCATTCTTATGTTTCCTCATCTTCTACTAGGATAGTTATATCGGATGAAGGATGAAAAATCCTTGAACCGATGAATTTATATGACTTCCTTTTTGCTCCTACTGTGAATAATAATAATTCCAGTTCTACTTACGTTCTGTCTATTTTGGGTGATGCTTCTGAAAATGATCATTCAAATCCTAATCCTGTAGACAATACTCAAATCGTATATGATCTTGATCAATCTAAACACAACCAAAATGACAAAAAAATTGATGAAAATTTCGACAATGACAAAGATGAGAATAACACTGCTACTTTTCAATTACAAGGAACCCTAATTTCCATAGAATTGGAATCTTTAGACTCAGAGACAAAAGAGTTAGATGAAGAGATAGTTGAAATAAATTTGAGGAGTGGAAAGGTTCGACCTCCTAGAATGGCTCCACAGGAAAAGGAAAAACAAATAGACACATCAAAAAAGATCATTCCTCTAATACATCCACAACTCCCTGAAAGAGATAAGGATGATCTTTATAACAAAGTGGACTATAATGTACTAGCTCATTTGATGAAATTACCATTAAAATTGAGCATCTATGACTCTCTTATGCTTTCCAAAGAAATGAGAGATTCATTGATAAAAGCTCTTTTAGATCCAAAGATTTGCCTTACTCAACTTTCTTGTATTACTCAGAATGAAGTTTGTCCATTAGAAGAATCGACGGAGATTACCTTCTCTGATAATGACTTGTTGCTCGGAACAACTGAACATAATCGTCCACTGTATATCGCAGTAAATATAAATGAAACGACACATTAAAGGGTTCTTATTGACCCAGGTGCCTCAATAAACATTATGAATCTGAGAACTCTTGCATATCTGGATATTGATGCCTCCCAACTTTCAAGAGATATGATGATGTTATGAGGATTTAATCAACAAGGAGAACGAGCTATGGGATCAATAACATTACTCTTAAGGATAGCCGACTTGACTAACACGATAAAATTCCATATCATTGATTAAGATACATCTTTTAATGCCTTACTTGGAAGACCATGGCTTCATGAATACAAAATGGTTACTTCTTCATTGCATCAATGCATTTAATATCTACGAAAAGGACAAGAATGTTGTATTGTAGGAGATTTGCAACCGTTTTCGATCCATGAAATTGGTATACATGAAGATGCATCATATTACACTCCTATAAAGAAAACAATATTCTCCAAAGAGACAATGGTGAATATGAAAGAAAAGGATAAAGAAAAGAAAATAAATGATAAAGATCATTTTTCTTCAACAAAAACAAAAGAAGTTAATTCCTGTCAGACTTATACTCGAGGCCGAGGCCGAGGACGAGGATGAGGGAAAGATGATCCTATTGTTACAATGAAGAAACCATTGAAATTCAAAATTCATTTGGACTCTGAAGAAAATACAAAAGAAGAAACGACATCGGTAGTTTTAAAGGAACTTCAATTCAAAATACCTCTAGAAGAAGAAGACAAAGAAAGACAATTTGAATCTATGTATGATAAAATCAATCATTATATACATTCTATGACTCTAACTCCAATCTCTACTGCTAAGATGGAGAATCTAGTAGTCAAAGAAGTATGTAGTCATGACAAAAAACCAATTCGGTTTAGACTTGAATCTACTTCTTCTAGTACTGAAATTGATGTAAAAATAGAAGATAAAAATCTTCCAAAATCAATGAAAATTCATTTTGAGTTGTACTCTCCTTGGGCACAAAAATTTATTCAAAATAGTTTAATGCTCAAATAATGGTCTTTGAAACAACCACATTTTATTGAACAGATGTGGAATAATAACAAACAAAATCCTAACTCCAAAGATAGTGTTGGATTTGGTACTCTGAAACCATTAGATGATACAAAATTTTGCCTGGTCATTACTGAAGAACATAATTCTGAAATGATATCTGATCTTCCAATCGAAGATGCTCCTCCAGAATTGGAAGAAGAAACTAAATCGACAATCGATGAATTAAAAGAAATAAATTTAGGAACTAATGAAAATCGGAAACAAACTATCATTAGTTCATTCCTTAATGATTAGGAGCAAAAGACATAATTCAATTGTTGATAGAATACAAAGACTGCTTTGCTTGGACTTATGACAAGATGCCTGGTTTATCTCCAGAAGTCGCAGCCCATAAACTTGGGATAAATCAAATCACAATCCCTGTTAAACAAGCTTCAAGTAGGATGCATGTTGAAATAGAGCAACAAGCCATTGCAGAAGTTGAAAAATTGATAGAAGTTGACTTCGTACAAGAAGAAAATTACCAGACATGGTTAGCCAATGTGGTGCCAGTTAAAAAGAAAAATGGTCAGATAAGGGTCTGCAAAGGCTTCAGGGACTTGAATAAAGCATGTCCAAAAGATGAATTCGCTTTACCAATTCTTGAATTAATTGTTGATATAGCATTGAAACATGCAATATTTTCCTTCATGGATGGATCGTCAGGATATAATCAAATAAAAATGTTTTCGGAGGATGAAACAAATACAGCCTTCCGGACACCCATAGGGGTATATTGCTACAAGGTTATGCCAATTGGACTAAAGAATGCTGGTGCAACCTACCAAAGAGCCATGACACGAATCTTTGATGAATTAATACACAATCAAGTCGAATGTTATGTGGACAATCTGGTTTTCAATAGTAAACAAAAAGATGATCATATATACGATTTGAGAATTATCTTTGAATGACTATTACAATAAAATCTTAAAATGAATCTCTTAAAGTGCACTTTCGGTGTCACTTCAGGAAAATTTTTAGGATTTGTAGTTCGACATTGTGGGATAGAAATTGATGCTCTCAAAATTGAAGCTATCCTAAATATGCCTCCTCCTAGAAATCTAACTCAATGAAGAACATTCCCAGGAAAGTTAACGTATATAAGACGTTCTATTTCCAATATGTCCGGTAGGTGTCAACCTCTTACTACCCTAACCAGAAAAGATACCAAATTTGTGCGGGATGAAAAGTGCCAACACGCCTTTGAAAATATCAAATAATACCTGACAAACCCTCCTATTTTAGCAACCCATGTAGTAGGGAGACCTCTAATCCTTTACACCGTTGCATTGGACAATTCCCTTGGAGCTTTATTGGTACAAGTAAATGACGAGGGAAAAGAAAATGCGTTATACTATTTAAGTCGTTGTCTGGTTCTGACAGAAATAAAATACCTAAAAATTGAGAAACATTGCTTAGCCTTGATTTTTGCACTTCAAAAACTAAGATACTATATGCTTTCTCATAAAGTAACTCTTATTTCAAGAGTTAAACCACTACAATACTTAATAACACGACCGACACTCTCTGGGAGATTAGCAAGATAGGCAATGATCTTACTCCAATTTTACTTAACATTTGTACCATTACGTGTTGTCAAAGGACAAATCTTGGTAGATTTCTTAGCAACACACCCAATTCCAACTAGATCACCTCTCAATGATGAATTACCTAATGAAAAAATATTAGAAATAAAAAATTCCAATGTACAATGATGGAAACTCTACTTTGACGGAGCATCATCTGCACGGAAAGATAAAGACAAACATACAATTATACCAGGCAAAGCTGGAGTAGGACTAATTTTCATCACTCCAGACAAATCATTTTTTCTATCATCTAATAAAACCATGCACAAATAATGAAGCCGAGTATGAAGCGCTCACAACCGGTCTAGAATTGACCATACTAATGGAAATTAAAAATATTGACATCTATGGAGATTCTCAATTGATTATCAATCAAATCGCTGGCAAATACGAGACTCTGAAACTTCGACTTGAATAGTATTCTCGTTACACTCTGATGTTGCTTCAGCAAATTTTTGATGCGACATTTTTCTTAATCCCGAGATGAAATAATTCTCTAGGGGATGCTTTGGCAAAACATGCAAAAGAGTTTGCCTGTCCAAAAGAAGATGACATATTGATTTCTATAAAAGGACGACAAGTTCATTCTCAAATTGACATGGATAATCTGCATAAAATTGGTGAAAACATGATAGTGACAACAAATGACAAAAAGAATGATTGGCGACAACTAATTATTCAATTTTTACAAACTGGAAGGTTACCTGAAAACACTCCTATTGCCTCTTAAATTAAACAAAGAGCATTATCATATGATCTAATAAATGATGTCCTTTGTAAATGTTCTTTTGACCAAATGTGGTTATGATGTTTAAACTAAGTTGAAGCTCAAGAGATTGTTAAGGAGGTCCATTCAGGTTTATGTGGCGTACATCAATCTGGACCTAAGATGAAAATGAAAATAAAAAGAATGGGATATTATTGGCCGACAATGATGACTAATTGTCTTGACATTGCAAAGAAATGTCATCAATGTCAGATACATATGATAGTTTTACACCAGCCTCCAAATGTCTTACACCCATCTATTACATCTTGGCCGTTTGAATGTTGGGGCACTGACATAGTGGGCCTTATAGATCCTCCATCATCTAAGGGTCATCGATTTATTCTAGCAGCCACTGATTATTTCTCCAAATGGTAGAAGCAATACCTCTTAGATAAGTCAAGGTAAAACAAGTCCTTTATTTCTTTAAGACGCATATTGTTTATAGATTTGGAATTCCTCAAAGGGTCATGTTGACCTCATTTTTGATGAGGTCTTCTCTTCTCTCTATAGTACTTAGGATCTAGCCTTAGGCTTTTCCTTTGACTATCTTAGAGGATTAGAATTGGGACCCACCACCTAGAATTTCAAACCACTTCTTAACTCCCTGCAAACTCCACAAACTTGACTGTAGACCCCTAATCACCTAGAGGGTTGAAACCAAATGTGAAAGTTTAAAGGATGAGTTCCTATAGGACTCTTTGGCCTTAGGACTGCCATGGGTGGCCTGGTCTAGTGAAGGGCTGACTTACTAACACACTACACCTATACACTACACTTTCACACACATCCTAAAAACACACCCATGCCTAACTTGACCTCCTGACTCATGAAGGTGATTCACATGGATGGTCCTTAACCCCTAAGCCCTTGGCTAAGAGGGTTAGGAACAACATAGTGGATGCCTCAAATGAGTCCCTTCATGGCTCATTTGGGGCTTGATATGGCTTCATGGCTCAACCAAAATGATTTTATTCCACTTACATTCACCTAATCTTCAATTTCAATTTTCCAAATTTGCAATTTTTGACCCCCGGGACCCTACACCCGCCTAGCCTACCCAAAGCCCTTGAAATTACCCAAATTTTTCAAAAAAAAATCTCCAAATACCCAAAATTCCTCAAGAGCAATCCCAAACATTCCCACATTACTCAAATTGATCATCCATAGCCAAAAATACCAAAAATTCCAAAAATACCTCCCAATACCCTCCAAATACCCAAAATACCCCTCTTGACCTAAAAATCCAAAAATTCAGAAAATTCCCAGAAAATTCCAGAAAATCCCAAATATTCCCAATTTCATTTTGCTCAACTACACCATGAGCTAATTTTGTCAATTTACCCCACTTTTATCAAAACCCCAAATTTGACCCATTTTAACCCAAAGTGAACCCAATGTCAAGCCAAACCTACCCAATTGACCCAAATTCTGGTCCAATTCAATTCTAAACTTCAATTCAACATTCCGAACACCAATCTAGACTAAACCCAAGTCCAATTTGATTGACATTTGAATCCAATTTCACTTTTGGTCTTAAAGCCCAATTTGGACCCATGACCCAAACCTAACCCAAACTAACCTAATTCAACTCCAATTAACCCAAAACCTTTTCTAAACCTTCCTTAGCATCTCCACAAACAAAAAAATAACATGATTTGCCCAAAATTTGGACCCAAACCCCACTCAAATTCAACCCTAAGCAAAAGGCCCAATTTTGACCTAAACCCAAACCTAACCCAAATAAGCCCAAACCCCAAAATCAAAACCCAACCAAAGCCAAAACCTCTTTGAAACACTCCCATAAACATTTCCCAACATTTATTTTACATCAATTTCAACCCTAGCCCAACATTGGCCCAAGTTAGCCCAATTTGACCTACATTGGCCCATTCACCAAAGAGGTCCAAATCCAAACCAAACCTAGCCCAAACACTTCAAATTTATTCCAAATCAATCATGAAACATTCCTAAACTAAATTCAACACTTATTGAATCCAATCCTTTGCAAAATTATCATCCTAAAATTAAAAAAAACCCACTTCCCTAAATCACTTTAAAAGCCCACCTTCACTAAATTTCAAAGGCCCAAAGCACACATGACAACCCTATATCATCATCCATTGGATGAAATCATCTCCTAAGCTCTAAACCCATGATAAAATAAATCCAAATCAAGCCATATGCCAAATCCCATCAAATCACTCCTAAATTACCAAAATTTCTAAAATCCATTTTCATGAAATTGACCAAGCTTTTCCCCATGCCAAAGACCTGCCATGAAGCCACTCTTAAGCCACATGCAAGCCATGTGAGTTGCTCACATGTGACCTTACCACATTGGGCAAAAGGAGGAGGTCCTTTCTACATTCCCATAAGGTGATTAACCACTCCGATGATTCCTCTTAACCATGCTTATGCCTAATTGTGCTTGGATGGTGACTTGACCCTACTGATTATGCTGAACCAGACCTTACTGAAACCCTGCCAAAATTGCTCCAGACCACTCTCCATACTTAGAGCAGTTGATCCCCATTGACAATTTGCCCTAATCCCCAGCAAGAGAGCCCAATTTCTCAGCCAAAATTCCTCCCAAAACCAGGACACTTCTCCACAGTGGATCAATCCTCAAATTGATTGGTCCTACACCTTCACCGTACCAAGGGAAGAAGTTCACCAAGAAAAGCCCCTCTCCAGAGCCACCCATCCGTTCCGTACTCCAAGCTTTGTGATCGGGCTTGGTCGAAATCATACCTAGACAATTCACTGGGCCAAGGGACTTCATCCGGAGCTTGCTTCGGACCCAATCGAAGGTGACACAACCCTCAGATTGAAGCCACACTTCTCTGAGCAAAGGTTTGAGCTAACTCTTTATCCCGAGCTTCTGGAGATTCTCCATTTCAAATGCCTTAATTTCAATGCATGATCACTATATAGATGTATTCTTCTCTTCAAGACGAATCCATAGAGCACAAGAACACGAAAATCCGTTGAGAAATGAGTGAGTTCTTAGGGTTTTCGTGTGGACGGCTCTCGGGTGAGAACGGCTGGGGACGATGAACGGATGCCATTCATTCCATACACGCGCGGACGGACGACTCAGATCGGGTCGGATCGACAGATGATACGCGGAAGGCGGGACCCGGGCTGCTGACTCAAGTGGCGGCGTCGAATGGCTGCGCGACACGCGGCGTTTCGGAGATGCTTAGGATGAGTCAGCGCCGCCGTTTTAAATAGAAAATTAGGGTATTTTTGATTTATTTAATTCCCAAAACTTCAAAAATGCATAACTTTGTGTAGGAAAATCAGAAAAATAAAATAAAAATACCCTCTTGCTCAGTGAACAGAGGAGAATAATGTGGAAAAGAAATCATTTAATTTCATCAAGTATTTTATTTTTAATAATTTATTTACTCTCTGCATTGTTTTAATTCACCATGCATATAGGAAATTCACCATGGCATGAGACCATAGGGCTTTTGAAGCCTCTGAATTTGGGAACTTTTCCTGAATTTTCCAAAGTCAGAGGCCATCCCTATGAGAAGTTATTGATTTTTCAAATTCATGTTGCTGTTTTGAGTATTTTAAATCCAATAAATAGCATGTTGTGAAATAAATTCTAGGAAAATTTGGTGATGTTTCTTATGACCAGAGGACCCTAGGAAAAATAGGTTTTGAATTAATCCACTTGGAATAATCCTAATTGGCTTAAACACCCAAAATAGGTCCTTAATTAATTAGAGCTAATCATACATCAAATTGACCTGAAATCAATTCTCTACTGACCTTTAGGATCAGAGGAACCCACCATAAAAATTTGAAGTCAATTGGACTTGGTTAGCCCTACTAAATGGGTTGATTAAGTCATTTAGCCAATTTAAACTTTAAAAATTCATAACTTTCAAAATACTTTTTAAAAATTCTCCAAATTGGTTTTGGAGACTCTCTGATATTAGGGGAATTTAAGAAAAATAAAATTGTAATTTTCTAAAAAAGTTGATTTTTTGTATTATTTTAATATTTTAATAATTAAAAAATAATAAAAATCACAAAAATAATAAAATTCACCAAAATGTTATATTTTGAATTTTAATCACTTAGGAACAAACCCCATATTTTTCTTAAGTCTCTATAATGAGATATTAAATTTTAAAGCCCTAAGGTAATTTTAAAATAAAAAAAATGTATTTTTTAGCATTTCCACTAAAATAATTCTAATAAATCAAAGAAAAATCAGAAAATTGTAAAAATTTGTTCTCTGATTTCCTTGATATCAGAGAGATTTTTTAAAAATATAAAATTCATTTTTCAACCTTTATTTTATTTTAAAATTAATTAATACTCCAAATTTAAAATAATTATAATAAAAATAATATAATTCAAAAAATCACCAAAATTGGTCCAAGTGGTCCTCTGGTCATTGGGAATGTCCCATAATTTTCTTAAGGACAGAAAACTTTCCCTTGGTCATATTATTAAATTTTTTTTGGAAATCCCTATTTTCCACCAAAAATAATTACATAAATAAATTAAATACGTAAAAATCACATTTTCTCCTCTCATGTCTTTATCGACATATGAGTGAAGTCACATAAAAATTTCAAGATCATTTAAGCTCAATTTAGTGAGTTATGAAATTATTAAGCTTGAAGGGTAAAATGGTAATTAAAATTTTAATCTTTAATTAAAACTTTAGGCTTAATAAAATTAAAGAGTAAAATATTTGATCCTAATCTGATTTAGATGATTGAAATTTAAATAATTAAAGGGTATTAACCTACTAAACAATTTAAAAATAATTAAAATAAACCTTAATCAAATAATTAATTAAATTTGGAAGAATAATAAAATTGGAATTATTAAAATTGGGATATTATTAGGAAGAGATTTGTTCTTTAATTTAAGAATCCCTAAATTAATCATCTCAATAATATTTAATTCCTAATTAAAATGATAATTCAAATTTAAGATTTAAAATGCTAAAAGACTTAATCATTAAATTAAATTAAAGTTAAATTATTTAAATTAAACCCTTTTAAAATTTCAATTAAATTAATACTTTAAATTAAATCATCTTTAAAATTAAATTAAATTAAATTAAATTAAATTAAATTAAATTAAATTAAATTAAATTAAATTAAATTAAATTAAATTAAATTAAATTAAAATTAAATCAAATTAAATCAAATTAAATCAAATTAAATTAAAATTAAAATTAAATTAAATTAAAATTAAAATTCAATTAAATTAAATTAAATTAAATTAAATTAAAGTAAGTTAAATCAAATTAAATTAAATTAAATTAAATTAAATTAAATTAAATTAAATCATATCAAATCAAACTAAATTGAATTAAATTAAATTAAATAATAGAATCAAGTTAAAATTAAAATCAAATCAAATTAAATTAAGTTCAAATTAAAACTAAACCAAATTAAATTAAATTAAAGTTAAATTAAATTGAATTAAAAATAATATCATCTAAGAAATAAAAAATTCAAAAATAAATATGAAGCAACTTGAACACTATTCTAAATTTAAACCCGTTAACTGAAATTAAATTAAATCATAAACCATGTGAACATCAATTTGCCCTCGAAAGCTTTTGTTGTCATAACCCCTAAACAGAACATTAAATGAAGTGTTACTTCACTTATAAGATATTCAAATGTCCTAGTTCACTGAGCAAGATAACAAAACTTGAATTCTCGGATGATTAATTCATTTGTATAATTAAATTCATTTGGACTTAAAACAATTCTAGCAATATTGAAAAGATGTTTAAGATTCTTCTTAAGCACTTCCTCAATATGATAGGATGTTTATAAGAATAATTGAATTTAATTGTTCTTTCGATGAAGAAAATCGTCCTCAAACCAAAACACAAGAACCTAGACGTCATAGGAAATGACTAGCTATAGGATTAGGAACTTGGTAGAAAACCATAACCCTTCCCTTAGCTTTACCTAGGAACTTGCTTAAATATTTTAATTCTGTTTTAAGTGCGAATCGGGATGACGGGAAGACCCTCCAGTACGCTTTTATTTTATCAGCAATTTACTTTCTTACAATTTACTTTATTGCAAATGTACTTTACTTTTCTTGCATGATAAACAACTGTTGCATGAAAACCCACACCTTTAGGATAGTCCCTAAAACTGATACCAAAACTTAATTAAAAGTCATCGCAAGATAAAATTCACCGCCACAACATTTCAAAATATAAAACAACTCAAAATTTAATCACAAACAGAACACAAAACTGCAATTACAACTAAATTAAAACGTCTTGTTGGATGATCGGGAATACCTCGGATGATGTATCCTACGTGTTGCTAACGGGATTTCTCACGGTCTAAATGAAAGTGTGGAACTCATTCAGTTGAGTTTAGCAAATTCATCTGGACTAAGTGAATCCGATAAAAATAACGATGCCGGAAGGATGGAACCGTGGGATCTTAACCGGTGTTGTTATAATCAACTTTAAGATTTGTTTTAATTAAAACATAAAAAACACTCGGAAATTGAGATTTTCTCTAAACCAAAACACTTTTCGCATCTCTTGATTTATGACTTCTATAACTAAACCTCTCGCAACAACAAGGAGCTCGTGAGCATGGTGGGCAAGACGACCATCGTCATCAGCAAAAACTTCGAATCTACATCAACTAAACATTCCTAGAATTAAATAACCAAACCATAGGACTTCGAGGTAGTTCGCCTAGTGCAACATAAATCCTCAACCTTTCGTTAGGCATTTGCATTCGCAAATTAAGCCCTAACCGGTCTTAGGATTCCGAGGTAGTCATCTGATATGACATAAACCCTCATATTTTCCAGGCTATTTGTATGATTTTATCATACAAATATAAGTCCAAATTAATTAAAATTGGCAAGATCAAAACATTAAACAAACATTAGGGCTTTCCTAAATCCAAGCCAAACAATAGGATAGTTTGGGAAGTTGCCAAGATTCGTCTTCGAATCCGTCGACTTCTCCTACCTTTCTTCCTTTCGAACTCCCGAAATAAATTGTTCCAAACTTGATCCATTCCCTATCGAAATTCCAAAATTCAATTCTTTGAAAACTTAAACTTTGAAATTCTCGAGAGCGTAATTACCGATTATTATCGAGAGTTTTCTTAGGTGATTCCCGTCACTTAAGATGTAATTAATTATGAGGCTTGCCCTTATAGGGAATTTTAAGAACCCGAATAATATAAACCCCGTTTAATGCTTTCATATTAAGCAGGGGAATTTGTCGGCTTATAAAATTGGTTCGCGGATCAAACGGATGTCACAAATCTTCTAATTTATTTAATAGAGCCCCATCATTAAACAGTGTGTCTATTCTTCGAGATAGATACACAGTTTGTGATACGGTGCTCGTTTATATAAACTATTCGGGATGTGAAATCAGTTTGGTTTCATATCTTAAAATCTTCAAATTTAAAAATTATTTTCAAAATCAAATACTACTTTTCAAATTATTTATTTAAATTAAATTGAAAATTTGCCGACAATTTCTGTTAGGCGACCCCCTTTTCAAAATAAAACACACAACCTAAAAATATGCCGACAATTTCTGGCGACTCCGCTGGGGAAAATTCCTTTCTCCATTTTAATCAGACAATTCTGCTTTCAAAAATCGGTAGTGTATCCATGTTCCTAGTGGTTCAAACTACCCTTCTTTCCGTTGGAATACTATGTTCATTTCTACCTTGAACAAGTATAGCCAACATTCTCTCGGATTTAGGAGCCACTGTTTAGACACCCCTAAACAGAGAGGTTTCGAGATCCTTTTACCTCATTTCTGAGGTGGGGTGGACCCCCAATAGGTATTAGTTTAGGAGCGGTCTTGCGGGTCGAGAAGTTTCTACAAGACTTTCTCTTCCTTTTCCAGTTCCTAATCAATTCCTTTTACTCTTCCTACAACTCTCCTTCTTTTAATAATTCTCCTTCCTAACGAACAAATCTTTTCGAAAAAAGACAATTTTCCTTTAATACCACAAATACACTAAGATAAACAGAAATGTGTTCGGACTCTTTCTTTTTCGTCATAAGTTTTACGACAAGAAGAAGCACGATTCGGGGACTAACACTTGGAATCTGCCCTGCATAAATGGAAGCCCCAAAACTGATCTTCTCCTTCGTCAACGGACTCGACCTGGCCGTGTTCAAGGACGAACTGCCTGATAATGGAATCATTCGATTCGGACAAGGATTCGGGGACATCGACATCAAAATCCCCGACGTCACTCTCTTTCACTCACAAGCAAAGTACCAGAAACTGAGAAGCCGTTGATTGAGTTTAACCTCAAGTCAACTCATGAATTCCCTCCTCTCGCAAAAGATTCCAACCGAGAGGAGTACTCGCCGTCCGCGAAGGACCGTTGTTGCTACCCCCACCGGTCTAGTTGTCTCCGCACCTACCCCGGCTTTCGCCGTACTAAAGGGAAAGGAAATTCGTAACTATGATGAACCCGTTACCGTGGAGGGTACGAACCTTCCCATGAAACCTTCGTTTTTGAAATCGGGTCCAACTCGAGAATTCCATCGCCGACACGGACTCGCAGAAGGAACGAAGTAGAAGGATTGCTAGAGAAGCCGTAGCCGCCGAAGTCGCTTTCCCGGAGGAAATCCCGTAACTGCCCGAGTATACACCGCTGCTCGAATACATACCACTTTTGGGAGGAAGCAGGTTCCATCCCCTCTCCGCCGCAGAGGATGAAGAAAATGTTCGCAAGATTGCTGCCGCATTGCCTCAGCCCGTATATTACAACGATAGCCGTAAGAAAAGGGCTAGAATTATGCCATTTGCTCGACTGCAAACCTTGATGAAAAGTTGGCAAAGAAGGAAAAATGCCCCGTATCGAAATTTTAAGAAGGATAGGGCGGGTGCCACCAAGTCCCGTCTTGGGCCGCGAGTAGAACCTCGCTATCGCTGCGAAAAGCCGAATAAGAGAATGAAAGCTAGTCCGCCCGTCGTTGTTTCAGGACTACAAATTAGTGGAGGATACCACCTTCCAACGATTTGGCTGACAGACCATCCGGTCCTCGTACCTTCTGCTGCTAGAAGGATGGTATGGCATCCCACTACCGGACAATTAAGATTAAAACAACAACCTGAGAAAGAAAGTCTCGTAAGGAGACTTGAGTCCGAAGAAAGTGCTACCGCAGTAAAGGGGACTCATGAGAAGGAAACCCGAAAGTTATCACATGAGAACTGCAAGGATGTCTAGAAAAGACCACTAGAAGATGCTATGGAAAAGCTAGGAACTGATATTCGGTGATTAGCAAGGGAAAGAGAAGAGAAATTCGAAGATGAGATCGACTCATCAGAGTTCATAGATGATGAATATGCAGAAATTAACATGGTTGAAACACGAGCTTCGTCAGCTTCACAAGGTGCCCCTGCAGCCGCAGAAAGAGAGGAGCCGGAAGTAATGAGGAGGCAGCTTCAAGAGAAAGATGATACGATCGCCCAAATGGCAAAAAGGATGGAAGAGATGGTTGTAGCCCTAGCCACTCTCCAGAGTCAAGTGCAACCCCAAAGAGAGACACCCCCAGAAGTCATTCACATTGTAAACGGAGGAAAGGAGATTACGTCCGTCAACAGGGATGATCAGTTAAAGAAAGATGCAACACAAAGCATGATTCTGGAAAATGATATCAAGAACTTGGTGGAACAGTAGGTGCGAGAAGCCTTGGCACAATCAAAGAGCAGGACATCCATTCGGACGGGTAGACCTTACCCTGAAGAATTCGACGCTGTCCAATATCCGAAAGGCTTCGTACCACCTCTCGTTCAAGACCATTGATGGAACCGAAAACCCTCGGCAAGCATGTTGCACATTTTCGTGCCGCTTGTTGCAATGCCGACGGAAGTGATGCCTTACTCTTCGGACAATTTGTCGCCGACTCGTCGTGGATCGCCTTTGATTGGTATGCGGAATTACCGAACGGATCGGTGAAGACATTTTTAGAACTAGAGAACCTCTTCATCAAGTGATTTGTCGGAGCTCAGCACCACATCACTATAGGTAATTTAGTGGTAGAGAAGCGGAAACCGAACGAAACCTTGGTGGACTACATACTTCGATGGAGGAACCTAAGTATGAAGTGTGAGTCACAACTACAAGAACAGCATGCAGTCGACATTTTACTTAAGAGTATTCATGGCCCGATAGCACTTCTCCTCAAGGGATTTACTATTAAGACTTTCGAGAAGTTGTTAAGCAAGGCCGGAAGCTTGCAAGAGGAGGCGAAGCAATTAAGTTTCACCGACAAAACAGACAAACATAAGCCCGTGAAAACTTTTGAAAAGAAATCCGGGATCGTTGCAGCAGTCGACAAAGGCAAGCAACCGATACAAATATCGTCAGAACGGCCGCAGCAACCTCAACGTAATTACTGAAGAACCCCGACCCAGCCTATCGCTCATCTTAACAAGATGAACAACCGCCTCGTCCGCAACGTACGTTAAGGGAGCTTCCGAGCAGGGAGTATCCGTTTAAGAATGAGGCGGTGCCGAAAATGTTCCGCAACTCGATGAAGACTCCAGATTTCCAACTGCCGTAACCTAAGAGACCGGAAGAAGTCGACAAGAAAGGTGAT
The DNA here is from genome assembly GCA_022702705.1 of Papilionanthe hookeriana x Papilionanthe teres. NCBI lineage: Eukaryota > Viridiplantae > Streptophyta > Magnoliopsida > Asparagales > Orchidaceae > Papilionanthe > Papilionanthe hookeriana x Papilionanthe teres. Next base: position 123,149,987 of record CM040425.1, read on the forward strand.
CCCAACTTTTGCCCTTACCACCGGATGCTTCGGACACAAGATAGAAGATTGTATTACCTTCAAAAGTTGGCTCAACGACAATCTTCGAAAGGGAATATAACGATCCCGAAGGAGTACATGAAGGAACCCCGTAAAGGAGGTTCCGTCAATGTTATCTCGACGGATCTCATTGTGCCGATGAGACCCTCATGCGACCGAAGATGGATGGGCTACCGCTCGGACAAGGTCTTCTAAAAAGATTTTGGATCACATCCAAACCGCTTCGTGCGAGCCTCAATTCGTAGTTTCGAAACCCGTTAAGTCGACACTATCACTTGCGATAGAAGAACCACCTCAACAAGAGACAATTGAAGAGAAGAAGAAAATCGACGAAGAAGAGAAGATCAAGGCTCTTAAATCTAGACTAGGAGCTGCTTATCCTAGGATAGTTATTTCCGATTCGAGGGAGAAATCTCTCGAACCTCTGACTCTATATGATTATCTGCCCACTCCCATGGGATCTTATAATGATAAGGGTTATGGCGTTGGCTACGTTTTGATCGTTTCTAACGATTACGTAACTAGCGACAATCCGGACATCGATTTCGATACAAATGACAATTCTCAAATCATACACAATCTCGATGATCACAATGACGAAGAAGACATCCATCAAGGAGGCTACGAGAGTTCAACAAGCAACGAATCTATTTGCGAGTTTCGAGGAGCTCCATATACAATAGAGTTAGAGCCTTCGTACTCCGAAGCTAATCCGAAGAACCCGTCATTCCGATTCGTGAGGAAACACCAACAAACTCAATACTAGAGTCGAAGAAATTACGAAGTTAACTTAAGAAGTGGAAGAGTTCTACCTCCGAGAATGGGTCCAAAAGACAAAGGAAAGCGTGTGGTTGTTCAAGAAGAACCAACCCCGGCAGAAGAAATACCCATTCGGGAAGAAGCCGAGACACATGAAAATAAAGTGGACTACAACGTGCTAGCCCATCTTAGGAAACTACCGACCAAACTGAGCATCTACGACGCTCTCATCTTATCAAAGGAGATGAGAGAAGCTCTGATCAAGGCCTTACTTGATCCAGAAATTTGCTTAGCTCAAATGGCCGAAGATTCCTTAGATGAGGTTTGTTCGTTAAAGTAACAGCGAGGTGTCACCTTCACGGACAATGACCTACTACTTGGGACAGCAGACCACAATCGACCGTTATACATTTCAGTTACAATATGGAAGTTTACACTCTTCAGAGTATTGGTGGATCCAGGAGCATCAATCAACATAATGAATCTTCGAACGCTAGCATATTTGGAAATTGATGCTCGCGAGCTTCGAAGCGTACAAAATGTTATTAAGAGGATTCAACCGTAAAGGAGAAAGAGCCCTCGGATCAATAACACCGCTAATGAAGACCGGTGACTTAGCAAAGACAACCGCAAAATTTCACATAATCGATTCGAAACATCGTTCAACGCTCTACTCGGGCCGACCATGGATACATGAAAACCGGATGGTACCATCATCTCTACATCGCTGCATTAAATACTACGATGGAGGGGAACAAGGCATCAAAGGTGACTTACAACCATTCTCCGTACATGAAATTGGAATCCATGAAGATGCAACTTATTATGCACCTCCGAAGAAAACAATCTTTTCCAGTAGATACCATAACAAATGAAGCAAAAGAAGTTCGGGATGACGAAGAACTCGAGTTCTAGTCCAACAGATCACTCACCACTCCCTTACGACGAGATGGTGAAGGTTTCTCCACAACTCGCATCCGAGGTCGAGGCCGGGACGAGGTCGTGGCAAAGACGTTAGGACAGATTGGACGGAGGAAACCAACCATCAATGTTGATTGGGAAGACAGTTCCGAAGAAGAAAAAGAAATCAAGCAAGAAGCAAGCGATAATAAGTCGAAAAAGCCGCAATTCAAGATCCCGCTCGAAGATGAAAAGAATGAAGAATATAAATCGATGTACGAGAAGATTAACCACTATGTACATACTATGACCCTGACCCCGATCCATTCTAATAAGATCGAGGGTATGGTGGTCAAAGAGGTACGTAGCGGCGGTGCAAAGCCAATCAAATTCTACCGAGGTGCTCCTTCCTCCAAAACCGAAAATAATGTACAATTTGAAGAAGTCACTTCATCGAATTAATGGAATTACCTTTTGAGTGGTACTCTCCCTCGTGTTCAAAATTTAATTCAGCGTGGTTTCTTACCTCGACAATGGACAAAAGGTCAATCACAACATTTTGAAAAATTATGGAATAACTCCGGTCGTCCACCCAATTCAAAGCATGGTCTCGGATTCGGCACAAGTAGGATCGGTCGACGATACCGAATTTTGCTTGGTTGTCACTTGCGAGTCTAATGAAAACCGCATGGATAACTACATGAAGAATTTAAAGATTTACAAGTTGGAGACGCTCCACCGAATTCGAAGAAGAAATTAAATCTACAATAGATGAGTTAACGGAAGTTAACTTAGGTACTAGCGAAGAGCCTAGACCTACCTTTGTTAGCTCCTTACTCAATAAAGAAGACTCCGAAGAAATAATCAAGTTATTAATGGAATTTAAAGACCTGTTTTGCTTGGAACTACGATGAGATGTCGGGATTAGCTCCGCAGGTCGCAGTCCATAAGCTAGGAGTGGATCCTACTTCGTCCCGACCGGACAAGGTCCCGGAAGAATGCGTCTAGAAATCAAACAACAAGTCATAGCTAAAGTTAAAAAGCTAATAGACGCTAAATTTATCCGTGAAGAACAATAACCGACTTGGTTAGCCAATGTGGTACCAGTTAGGAAGAAGAATGGTAAGATCAGAATTTGTGTGGATTTCAGAGATTTAAATAAGGCATGTCAAAAGGATGAATTCCCTCTACCGATCCCAGAATTAATGATCGACATTGCTTCGACACATGAAATATTCTCATTTATGGATGGATCTTCAGGATACAACAAGATAAAAATGGCTCCGTAAGATGAAAAGCTTACAGCATTCGTAACGCCGATCGAAGTATATTGCTACACAAGGATGCCATTCGGACCGAAGAACGCAGGAGCAACATACCAGAGAGCGATGACAAGAATTTCTAATGATCTCATCCACAATCAAGTCGAATGCTACGTGGACGATGTGGTCATCAAAAGCAAAGTAAAGGAAAACCACCTGTATGATTTAAGAATTATTTTCGAACGATTAAGACAATTTAACCTTAAGATGAATCCCTTAAAATGCGTCTTCGGCGTCACATCCGGGAAATTCTTAGGATTCGTTGTCCGACATCGTGGAATTGAAATCGACCCGAAAAGATTAAAGCTATCTTAGAAATGCCGCCTCCCAAAACCTTAAAACAACTACGATCTTTTCAAGGGAAGTCGGCATATCTTCGACGCTTTATCTCAAACTTGTCGCGTAGGTGTCAACCTTTCTCGGCATTAGCTAAAAAGGACGCCAAATTTATTTGGGAAGAGAAATGCCGTAAGGCCTTCGAGGACATTAAGCAATATTTAATGACACCTCCTCGTCTTAGCAGCCCTGGCCTCGTGTAGACCGGTGATACTTTATACCGCGACTTTAGACGACTCTCACGGAGCCCTGTTAGCCCAGGTCAATGATGAGGGTAAAGAAAGTGCTCTTTACTACCTAAGCCGCTGTTTACTTCCGACGGAAATAAGATATCCCACAATTGAAAAGCATTGTTTGGCCCTGATCTTCCCCGCTCAAAAGCTCGTGCACTACATGCTTTCTCATAAGGTCAACTCGATCTCGAAATTTAATGCATTGCAATACTCGATGACCCGTCCAACGCTTTCCTGCAGACTATCCGATGGTCAATGATATTATCGCAGTTCGATATAACTTTCGTGCCTCTTCGTGCCGTAAAGGGACAAGTCATAGCAGACTTCTCGCAAAGACACCCTTTGCCGGCAGAATCCCCTCTCAATGACGACTTGCCGCATGAACAAATAATGAGCCTAGAAGACCCTGATGATCGACGTTGGGAATTATATTTCGACGGAGCATCTTCAGCACACAAAGACGAAGAATCGCAAGTGATAGTGTCCGGTAAGGCAGGAATCGGACTAATCTTTATAACACCGGAGCGGGGGATGTTAAGATACTCCTACCACTTAACAGAGCCGTGTACAAACAACGAAGCAGAATACGAAGCCCTCATAACAGGATCGGAATTAACTATTCAAATGGGGATAACAGACATCAACATCTACGAGGATTCGCAGCTAATCATTCAACGTATCGTCGGACAAGATGGAATTTTAAAACCAAGACTCGAGCAATACTTCCAAGATGCCATACAAACTGTTGGAACAGATTCCGAATGTGACAATCTACAAAATTCCCAGGAAAGAAAACGCTTTTGCAGATGCGTTAGCTCGCCTCGCAAAAGAATTTGCCCGCTCGCAAGATGAATCAGTGGAAGTGTCAGTTCACGGACGTCAGGTCCTATCACAGCTCGACATAGACACAATACATAAATCAGAAAAAGAAGAAGAATCAGTTGCAACAGTGACAAAAAACACAGAAGATTGGCGACAACCATTAATAGACTACCCGCAAACAGAAAACTACGTGACGATAGGTCGCTAAGCCCATCGGATCAAGAAAAGAACTCGTCCTACGCATTAATAAACAACACGTTATACGTAAGGTCTTTCGATCAAATGTGGCTAAGGTGCCTAAGCGGGTCCGAGGCCCCGGAAATTGTTAAAGAGGTCCATTTAGGACTCGTGGCGCTCACCGACCGGGTCCGAAGATGAAAATGAAAATTAAAAGACTAGGGTACTACTGGCCCTCGATGATGACCGACTGCATGAAAATCGCCAAGAGCTGTCACCAATACCAAGTGCACGGAGTGGTTCTACACCAACCTCCGAATGTGTTACATCTAACAATTGCGTCTTGGTCATTTGAATGTTGGGGCACAAATATAGTGGGTCCAATAGAACCACCATCTTCAAAAGGACATCGCTTCATTCTTGCGGCTATAGATTACTTTTCCAAGTGGGCAGAGACAGTTCCACTTAGAGAAGTGAAAGCACACCACGTGCTACAGTTTTTCAAGATCCAAGTTGTCTACCGTTTCGGAGTGCCGCGCAGGATCATCTCAGATAATGGGTCGCATTTAAAAGCACGCAAATCAACAATTTTGTCGAGAGACACGAATCGACCGGCGATATTCAACAATTTACTACCCAAGAGCAAACGGCCCTGCCGAGGCTTTTAATAAAACTCTCGTTCAAATCTTAAAGAAAACTTTGGACGATAATAAGAGAAATTGGCACGAGAAGTTATTAGAAGCCTTATGGGCCTACCGGACAACCTTCAGAACTCCTACTCAAGCTACACCTTACGCTCTGGTGTATGGGTCCGAGGCAGTGTTACCCTTAGAGGTCCAGCTTCCTTCACTCAGAATCGCAGTCACAAACAAAATCATGATAGAAGAGAATGCCAAATTACGACTAGAAGAATTGGAAAGCCTGGAAGGGAAAAACCTTGCAGCGCAGCAGAATTTAGAACTATACCAAGCCAAGATGGTTCAAGCCCATGACAGATCGGTCCGCCCAAGAACCTTCAAAGTTGGTGACTTAGTTCTCGTTCTCAAGAGACCTATTCTCGCACACCGCAAGATAGGAGGAAAATTTGAACCCACTTGGGAAGGGCCGTTTGTGGTCGAGGCGACTTACTCGGGAGGCTCCTACCGGCTAGTGAATTGCCAAGGAGAACGACATATGCTTCCGATCAATGGACGATACTTGAAAAAGTATTACGCTACCTGATGTTTCGAAGGAATAGATCTTTCATCCCTAGAAGCACGGGTGAAGTAGTTACTTATGACTGGGTCCGAACCCAAAAATAATAAAAAATGTGCTAAAATAAATAAAATCTTGATAATAAAGTTTTCCTTGATTTCTCTTCCATATCAAAATCTCTTTCCTGATCTTATCCCACTTCATTCCTGTTAAATTTAAAAATACAAGAAGTAATAAAAAAAAACTGTCTTTAATAAACATTTTCTTAATGTCCTTGTTCTTAGTACAACCCCTGATCCTTTTCCTTATCTTTTAGCAGGGAAATGTCGAACGGGCGGTTGGTCCTGAACTTTAGAAATGGCGTAAGCCTTGCACTCGACGAAAAGAGGGTGAAAGATGGAGCGATAATCGAGATTGACTCGTACTTCGCACCGGCAGGCTCGCAATACGAGGAAAGTGACCGGGTCCCGCGTCGACCGAGAGGAACCGCCTAGTCGACGAGAATGAAAGTGGGTGGCCCAAGCTCCCAATCCAAGGCGCAAGAAAAGGAAAACAAACACCGAAGAAGACAAGAAAATCAAGTCCGTAGTCGCTACGACAGAGAGCGGGCTTGTCGGCGCCGCGCCAACGTAAATTCGTGAAGTACGAAGAGCTACTCTCACAACAACCCGAATGAAGAAATAAAAATCGCCGTATCCGCAAGATGTTAACTAAACTAGCAACGGACCAGCGCGACGAGGCGCTTGCTACCGCCGGTACATATAATTCAAGGATGCCGCTTCACCGGAACTTGAAGAAAGGAGGCCAGCTCCGAGGATAACAGAAAAAACCAGGGAAATCTCAAGAAGATCAGAAGAAGGAAGGTTACCACGCCACCAAATAAAGCCACCAGTGATGCATAACCTTGTTGCAGAAGCAACCCCGGAGGATGTCCCGACGGAGACCATCCCCGAGGAGCCGAGGTATGCAGGAGAACGTGAAGGAATTGAGCCATATATCCCACAATACGTCACCAGGCCTCGCCATTTGCAGATTATTCCAGAATACTAGCTAGAAAGGATGCAGAATGTCGAGAAGAAAACTTTGAATACTTCGAGAGAATCGGAGGCGGGAGGATCAATATACTAGAAGGCCTCGAGCTACATACAGACGTGTTCTCAGAATACGAACAACAACAAATCGTGGACTGCATCCGGGATTTGAAAAGAATGGGCCGAGCGGGCCGCCTAAGAGAAAACACTTACTCGGAACCCCGGAGATGGATGCCAGGGAAGGGTAGAATTACAATACAATGTGGATGCTTCGCTACAACTTCGCGAGAAGACAGAAGGGAAACCCACCGGGAATACTCCATCATGGCCGAGTAGATCCAATGCCATTAGTCATCAAAAGGATGGTAAAGAGAATGATAACATGGATGGTACTGCCGCAGATTGCATACCCAACGAGTTGCATCATTAACATTTACAAGTAGAGGTGATCGCATACCCCCGCACATAGATCACCACGACTTTGTCGGACCTTTCGCACTTGTTTCTTTCCCGAACGAGTGTAATATCATGTTCGGATCCGATCTCCGGATAAGCGAGCCCGGAGTGAGTTCCGAGGGCCGAGAAAGATACCATTACCGGTAGGTTCCGTCATGATACTAAAGGGCAACGGAGTAGATGTCGCTAAACATTGCATACCGGGAGTACCAATGAAGCGGATCTCGCTTACTTTCGAAGCATGGATGACGGGAAAGCACCTTACCACTTCCGACCGGACCCGGAGCAAGAGAGCCTCCGCGCCTTACGAGTCGTGAGTTACATGGAAAATATCACACCTCCAACGTAAATCCATACGGCATCCTTGCCAAGGATGGCTTGGAAGGTGATGTTATCGACCATGTACCTCACTATTCGTACATGGATTTTTTAAGCCTTTTGGATGGATGGACAAAGATCATACATAGTCCGTTTTGAGTCTACATGGATTGTATGAAATGTATTCCGCATCGAGTTGTATGATGTATCTTCATTATTGGAATGAAAGTGACCATGTCACATTTTGGCCTTCACCTCTTTTGTGCAAATTGACTGGGAAACGCCATTAAAGTTAAATGAACTTCAAACAAAGAACAAAAGAAACAAAAAGAATAAAAGAAAACTTTCCTTAAAAATTCCAAAATAATGATGAACGCCAAATTCACATGAAAATTAAATGAACGATAAGGCAATCTTTAATTTGCTAAAGGACAAACAAAATGAACACAAATCTTAAATCAAATTTCAAATTCAATCTTCAAGATCTCAAATCAAATCTCAATCAAATTTCAAATTCAACCTTTCCGCATTTCAAATCAAATCTCAATCAAATTCAAATTCGACCTTCCAGCTTCGCATCAAATGTCAATCAAATTCAAACTCAATCTTCCAAACCTGAAATCCAATCCGTTCTACTCTCTCCCTCGTCCGGGATGGAAGCTGGCCGATTCCATTAACACGGAAAGCCACGAGGTTTTGATTCTGATCCGATGATGAGGAATTGTATCCGATCCAAACCAAAGCAATTTCATCAACTCTTTTGAATAGGATATGTAACATCTACATATTCCCTCCTAACTGCTTCTTTCCCACAAAATCTTTTACAACTTTCATGAAATCCTCGAAACACCCAAAATTCCACACTTTTCAAATCAACACCACAAATCTTGCAAAATCAATTACCATTCAAAAATCAAACTTTTGGGGTTGAGGATTTTACATCCGAGACTGCATTGCTTTAGACTTTTCCCTATCGCAATGAAATACATCAAAATCAAATTCTTGGGTTGAGCATTTTTACATCCGAGATCGCATTGCTTTAGGATTCTTTCCCTATCGCAATGAAATACATCAAAATCAAACTTTGGGGCCGAGGATTTTACATCAAACTTTTGGGGTTGAGGATTTTACATCCGAGACTGCATTGATTTAGGATTCTTCCCTATCGCAATGAAATACATCAAAATCAAACTTTTGGGGCTGAGGATTTTACATCCGAGGTCGCATTTCTTTAGGATTTTCCCTGGTCGCAATGAAATACATCAAAATCAAACTTTTCGGGGTTGAGGATTTTACATCCGAGACTGCATTGCTTGTGGATTCTCTCTTTCCCTATCGCAATGGAATACATCAAAATCAAACTTTTGGGGTTGAGGATTTTACATCCGAGATCGCATTGCTTTAGGATTCTTTCCCTATTGCAATGAAATACATCAAAATCAAATTCTCAGGGTTTTAGGATTTTATATCCGAGACCGCATTGCTTTAGGATTCTTTCCCTATCGCAATGAAATACATCAAAATCAAATTCTTGAGGTTAAGGATTTTACATCCATTACCGTATTGCTCGAGATCTCTCCTCATTGTAATGGTTCGCCAATCCAATCAATTCAATTTTCTTTTGAGGTTGGAAGATGTTATATCTAAAACCACAAAATTCTAATTTTCATTTCAAGTTCAAATCCCTTCAAATTAATTTTAACAAACTTCAATCTAAATTGAAACTCAAACTAAAATCTCGAGCTCACACATCAAAAATTAAACCTAAACAAAATAAAATCTAAATCGAAATTCCCCTGCTATCATATGATTTGGGATTCACCTCCTTTCCCCTCTCCTCACGAGAGTTCGTAAATCTCTAGTCTTGTAGATACTTGACACTCCCCAAACAGAAACTCTTCTACTATGTCCCAAGTTTATCACTTAGACTTTTGTGTTGGTTTTGTTGATCGCTTTCTGTCATCGCCATCACGCGCGTATGCTTAGTTAGCACACCACACCTACTTGGGGTCCATTTTGACCTCATTTTCGATGAGGTCTTCTCTTCTTCTTTTTAGTACTTAGGATCTAGCCTTAGGCTTTTCCTTTGACTATCTTAGAGGATTAGAATTGGGACCCACCACCTAGAAATTCAAACCACTTCTTAGCTCCTCAGAAACTCCACAAACTTGATTGTAGACCCCTAATCACCTAGAGGGTTGAAATCAAATGAAGTTTAAAAGACGAGCTCCAGAAATTCCCTGCCTGTGAGGACCGCCCCGAGTGGCCTGGTCCGGCGAGGGTTGACTTACACACACTACACTTGTACACTACACTTTCACAAACCTCCAAAACCACACCTATACCCAACTTGACCTCCCCGACTCATGAAGGTGATTCATACGGATGGTCCTTAACCCCTAAGCCTCGGCTAAGAAGGTTAGGAACAATATAGTGAATGCCTCAAATGAGTCCCTTCATGGCTCATGTGGGCTTGATATGGCTTCATGGCTCAACCAAAATGATTTCATTCCACTTACATTCACTCCAATCTTCAATTTTCCAAATTTTCAACTTTTGACCCTGGGGACTTCTACCCGCCACTTACCCAAAACCCTCAAAATTACCCAAATTTTTCAAAATTCTACAAAATCACCCAAATTTCAAAATTAAGCTCATACATTCTCCCACCACTCTCAAATTGACCATTTTTACCCAAAATTCCAAAAATACCCCCAATACCCTCCAAATACCTGTAATGCCCTCTTAGCCAAAAAAATCCAAAATTCAGAAAATTTAAAATTTTAAAATCCCCAAATATTCCTAATTTCATTTTCAACTACACAACGCTAATTTTGTCAATTTACCCCACTTTTTGTCAAATTCCCAATTTATCCCATTTTAACCCAAAATGAACCCAATGTCAAACCAAACCTACCCAATTGACCCAAATTCGGTCCAATTCAATTCTAAACTTCCACTCACCATCCCAAACACCAATCTAGACCAAATCCAAGTCCACCTGGGATTGGCATTTCAATCCAATTTCACTTTTCGACTTTAAAGCCCAATTTGGACCCATGACCCAAACTTAGCCCAAACTAACCCAATCAACTCCAATTAACCCCAAACCTTTTCTAAACCTTCCTTAACATCCCCACAAACAAAACACTAACATGACGGCTTCCAAATTTCACCCAAACCCCACTCAACTTCAACCCAAAACTAAAAGGCCCAATTTTGATCTAAACCAAAAACCCAACCCAAATAAGCCCAAACCCCAAATCAAAACCCAACCAGTTAAAACCTCTTTGAAACATTCCCATAAACATTTTCCAACATTAATTTTACATCAATTTCAACCCTAGCCCAACATTGGCCCAAGTTAGCCCACTCACCTACATTGGCCCATTTACCAAATCAACCCAAATTCAACCCAATTCAAACCCAAATCACTCCAAACTTGTTTCAAATCAATCATGACACATCCCTAAACCAAACTCAACAATTATTTGGCCCAAGACTTTACCAAAATTTCATCCTAAAGTCCATTTTAAAATCCAAAAGCCCACTTCCCTAAACCATTTTAAAAGCCCATCTTCACTAAATTTTAAAGGCCCAAAATTCATATAAAGCCCATATGACACTCTTCTTCATCATGACTTCAATTAAAACCATCCCTAAAGTTCCAATCAAATATAAATTTATTCTAAATCAAGCTTCATGTTAACCTCTCATACATTTATCAAAAATGTCAAAATCCACTTTCATACAAGTAAGCCAAGCTATGTGCAAGCCATAGCAAGCCATGAAGCCATGCATGAGCCCCATAGGAGCCATGAGAGCCATGGAATCCACTTTCCACCTCACCAAACCATTAATGGCAAGAGAGGGATCTTTCTTAAACCTTTTTTTAAACCCTTTACCTTAAACATGATACACTCTAAACCATACTTTGCCACCTAATCCTTGATGTGGACTTCCACTACCTTGGTAAGTCGACTCACATGATCCTCCTGTACCCCCAAAACTTAACTGAAGGGTGCACCAAACTCAAAATGGTGGGTTGACCCATTTGGACCATAAATGAGCCTCTCCCATACCATTTAACTAAGCCCTTTACACATGTCCATGTACACCGACCGCACAAACCTTCGCCCCCGACTCCACTGGGACTCCGAGGGTGACCCATGCATGCCCGCCGCCCGCCCGGGTCGCCGGAAAACACCATGGTCGAGACCTTGGAGGAGCCAAGTTTTGAATTCCAACCCGCCGAGCCGCCCCATCCCCAAAGGGGCTGGCCACTGCTCTTCTCTTTCCAGATACTGACCCGTCCTTAATCTCCCCGGGGAGGGGCCCACCCTATCCTATTTAAACACCACCTCTCTCCGGCCATGGAGAGGTGTCAATCAACTTTAAGGAAACTCGCCAAAATCACTCCGTACTCCTCCCCACACCTAGAGCATTTGATCCCCACCGTCCTCTTGCCCTAATCCTCACTCAATTGAGCTCAATTTCAGAGCTCAATTTCAAAGCGTAACAGACACTCCCAAATCCTCCACCAAAGTCAAATTGAAACTCACTCCAGCACTCATAAGGTCAAGAGGAGAAGCCCCCGTTGAAAGCTCCCTCTCCAAGGCCACCCATCCGTTCCGCGACTCCAAGCTTGTAATCGGCCGTGGTCAAATCATACCTGACAACTCACTGTGCCGTAGACTTCATCTCGGAGTTTTTTCGGACAATCGAAGGAGACACAACCTCGCATCGAAGCCACACGCTCGAGCGCCAAGGTATGAGCGAATCCTCATCCCGAGCCTCGGGAGATTGTCTATTCCTACTGCTGTAATTTCAATGCATGATCACCGTATAGATGTGTTCGTTTCTTCAAGACGAATCCATGGGGATACGTTAACACCAAAATCCGTTGCGACGAGTGAGATATTAAGGATTTAGTGTGAATGTTCTCGGGTTAGGAGGTTGGGACGATGAACGGATGTCGTTCATTTGATACACGCGCAGTGGACGATCCAGATTGAGTCGTATGAGGAGGAGCCTGAACTGCGGAAATTTCTGAGTACCTAGGCTGATGGAAAATGCTAACTGTTAGGCGCCACGTTGTCGGGGATGCTAAGGCCGACGCGGCGCCGATTCGTATAAATAGAAAATTAGGGATTTTTCTTATTTTTATTAAATACCCGTAACTTTGAAAATTCATAACTTTGTGTAAAAAAATCTTAAAAATAAAATGTAACAATTTCGTCAAAGGAATGAGGAGAATAATGTGAAAAAGAAATCATTTAATTTCATTAAGTATTTTATTTTTTAATGATTTATTTACTCTCTCGCATTGTTTTAATTCTCCATGCATATAGGAAATTCACTCATGGCATGAGACCATAGGGTTTTGAAGCCTTCTTAACTCGGGGGAACATTCCCCAATTCTTCGGCAGAGACCATCCCTGGGCGAGAAGTTATCGATTTTTTAAATTTATGTTGTCGTTTCGAGTACTTTAATTCCAATAATTAGCATGTTGAGAAATAAATTTTAGAAAATTTGAGGATGTTTATTATGACCAGAGACCCTATGGAAAATAAGTTTCTTGAAAGTTAACTCACTGAATAACCCTAATTTGGCTTAAACACCTAAAATGAAACCTTAATTAATTGCAGCTAATCATACATCAAATTGACTTGAAATCAATTCTCCACCGACCTTTAGGATCGTAGGAACCCACTATAAAAGTTTGAAGTCAATCGGACTTGGTTAGCCCTATCAAATGGGTTGATTAAGCCATTTAGCCAAACTTAACTTCAAAAATTCATAACTTTCAAAATACTTTTCAAAAAAATTCACCAAATTGATTTTGGAGCCTCTCCGATATCAAAATTTAAGAAAATTAAAATTATAATTTTCTAAAAAAAGTTGATTTTTTTGTATTATTTTAATATTTTTAATAATTAAAAATAATAAAAATCATAAAAATAATAAAATTCACTAAAATGTTACATTTTGAATTTTAATCACTTAGGAACAAACCCCATATTTTTCTTAAGTGTCTATGATGAGATATTAAATTTTAAAGCCCTAAGGTAATTTTAAAATTAAAAATGTATTTTCTAGCATTTCCACTAAAATAATTCTAATAAATCAAAGAAAAATCATAAAATTATAAAAATTGGTTCTCTGGTTTCCTTGATATTAGAGAGATTTTTGAAAAAAATATAAAATTCATTTTTTTCAACCTTTATTTTATTTTTAAATTAATTAATACTCCAAAACTCAAAATAATTATAATAAAAAATAATATAATTCAAAAATCACTAAAATAGGTCCAAGTGGTCCTCTGGTCATTAGAAATGTCCCATAATTTTTCTAAGGACATAAACTTTCTCTGGTCATGTTATTAAATTTTCCTTTGAAAATTCTTATTTTCCACCAAAAATAATTATATAAATAAATTAAATACAGAAAAATCACATTTTCTCCTCTAATGTCTTGATTGACATATGGCAAAGTCACATAAAAATTTCAAATTCATTTAAGCTCAATTTTTAGTGAGTTATGAAATTAGTAAGTTTAAAGGGCAAAATAATAATTAAAATTTTAACTTATAATTAAAAAATTTTAGGTTCTAATTAAAAGGGTGGGTAAAATATTTGATACTAAGTTGATTTTGGATGTTTGAAATTAGTAATTAAAGGGTAGAAACCTACCAAATAATTTGAAAGTAATCAAAATAAACCTTAATTAAATAATTAATTAAATTGAAGAATAATGAAAAATTGAATTATTAAAATAAAGGATATTATTAGGAAGAAATTTATTCTTTAATCTAAGAATCCCTAAATTCATCATCTCAATAATATTTAATTCCTAATTAAAATGCTAATTCAAATTCAAAATTTAAAATGCTAAAAGACTTAATCATTAAATTAAATTAAAGTTAAAACATTTAAATTAAATCCTTTTAAAATTTCAATTAAATTAATACTTTAACAATTAAAATTAAATCATCCCTAAAACATAAAAATATATATATATATCAAATTAAAAATTAAAAGAAAAATAATAAAATTAAATTAAAAACTTAAAATTAAAAATAAAAAACTAAATTAAGATTTAAATTAAATTAAATTAAATTAAATTAAATTTAAATTAAATTAAATTAAATTAAATTAAATTAAATTTAAATTAAATACATTAAATTAAATTAAATTAAAACATATTAAATTAAATTAAATTAAAAAAAGAAATAAAATCAAGTTAAATAAAATTAAAATTAAATTAAATAAAATTAAATTAAATTAAAAGTAAAACTAAATCAAATTAAATTAAATTAAAAATTAAATTAAATTAAATTAAGTTGAATTAAATATAACATCACTTATGCAAGACATAAAGAATTCAAAATAAATCTAAAACAACTTCGAACACTATTCCAAACTTAAAACTCCATTAATCAAATTAAATTAAATCACAAAATCACTTTGAACATCGATTTGCCCTCAAAAGCTCATGATGTCATAATCCTTAAAATGGAGTGTTAAACCTATGTTACTCACTCAGGATATTCAAATGTCCTAGGTCATCGAGCAAGATAACAAAACTCGAACTCTGACGATTAATTCATTTTGTTTAATTAAATTCTCGACTTAAGATAATCCTAGAAGTATTGAAAAGATGTTTAAGATTCGTCTTAAGCACTTCCTCAATATGATAGATGTTTATAAGAACAACTCAACTTAATTGTTCTTCGAGAAGAAATTTGTTCAAACCAAAACACAAGAACCTGTATCACATGAGAGACGACTAGCTATAGGATTAGAACTTGGTAGAAAACCACCCTTCCCTTCGCTTACCTAGGAACTTGCTTTAGATGCTTAAATATTCTAAATTGTGTTTTAAGTGCACTGATGATGTGAAGACCTCCAGGTACGTTTATTTTATTGTAATTTATCTTCAAGAATTTTACTTTATCGCAAATGCACTTTACTTTTCGCATGATAAACAACCGTTGCATGAAAACCCACACCTTTAGGGTAGCCCCAAACTTAGAAACCAAACTAATTCTTAAAAGTCATTACAAGATAAATTCACTGCCACAACATTTCAAAAATAAGGAAACAACTCAAATTTAATCACAAATTTAATACAAAACTACAATTACAACTAAATTAAAACATCTTGGTTGATGATCGGAATACCTCGGATGACGTAAATCTACGTGTTAACGGGATTTCCCACAGCCTAAATGAAAGTGTGGAACTCATTTAATCGAGTTTAGCAAATCTATCCGACTAAGCCAATCCGATAAAAATAACGATGTCGAAGGATGGAACCGCGGATCTTAACCGGTGTCATATAATAAACTTCAAGATTTGTTTTAATTAAAACATAAAAAACACTTGGATTTTAAGACTTCTCTAAATGTTAACACTTTTCTTCATCTCTTGATTTTTTAATCTTCTATAGCTTTCAAACCTTCGCAACAACAAGGAGCTCGGAGCATGGTGGGCAGCACGGCCATCACACGCTGAAACCCGAGTCTACTTCGCGCAAAACTTTCTTAGAATTAAATAACCGAGCCACAGATTTTCGAGGTAGTTTGCCTAGTGCAACATAAATCCTCAATCTTTTTGTTAGGCATTTGCATTGTAATTGCTTCTAACCGCCTTAGGATTCTCGAGTTAGTCAGTCCATACGAATGTAAAACCTTCACATCTTTGGTGCTATTTGTATGGTCATGTCATACGAATATAAGTCCTAATTAATTAAAATTGGCAAGATCAAAAACATTAACAAATATTAGGACTTTCCTAAATTCAAGCCAAACAATAGGATAGTCGGGAAATTACCGAAGTTCGCTTCGAATCGTAATTTTTCCTACCTTTCTTCCTTTGAATTCCCAAACAAAATGTTCCAAACTTGATCTATTCCCTATTGGAATTCCAAATTCAACTGAAACTTAAACTTTGAGATTCTTGAGAGCGTAATCCATCAAGTTATTGATTAGAGTTTTCTTAAGTGATTCCGTCACTTAAGATGTAATTAACTATAGGGGCTTGCCCTCATAGGGGAATTTAAGAACCTGTATTATAAACCCCGTTTAATTCATTTATATTAAGCAGGGGAACTTGTCGGCTTATAAAAGTGGTTCGCGTACCAACGGATATCACAAATCTTCTAGTTTCCATTTAATCGAGTCTCATCACCAAACAAAGGTGTCTATTCTTCGGGATAGATACACGATTTGTGATGCGGCGCTCGTTTATATAAACTATCCGAGATGCGAGGTCGGTTTGATTTCATATCTAAAAATTATTTTCAAAATCAAATACTACTTTCTAAATCATATATATATATTCAAATTAAAATTAAAATCTAAAATTGGCCGACAACTTCGTTAGCCACCCCTTTAAAATAATACATAACCTAAAAATAAGCCGTACAATTTCGGCGACTACTGGGAAAAATTCCTCTCTCCATTTTTAATCAAATAGTTCTCGTTTTCAAAATCGCGTAGCGTATCCATGTCCCCGGTGGATCAAATCATTCTTCTTTCCGTTGGAATACTATGTTCATTTCTACCCTTGAACAAGTATAGCCAACATTCTCTCGGATTTAGGAACCACTCGTTTAGACACCTAAAATCGCAGAGGTTCCGAGATCCTTTACCTCATTTCCGAGGTGGGGTGGACCCCCAATAGGTATTAGTTTAGGAGCAGCCTTGCCTGGCCGAGAAGTTTCTACAAGACTTTCTCTCTTTTCCAGCTCCTAATCAATTCCTTTATCCTTCTTACAACTCTCTTTCTTTAGTAATCGTCCTAACGAGCAAATCTTTTTCGAAAAACAATTTTCTTTAATACCACGAATACACTAAGATAAACGAAATGTGGCCCGGACTCTTTCTTTTTTCGTCACGCTACGACAAGAAGAAGCACGATTCGGACTAACACTTGGAATTCCGCCTAAATGGAAGCCCCAAAACTGATCTTCTCCTTCGTCAAACGCGATCGGACTCCGTCGTTTTCAAGGACGAACTCGCCTAATAATGGAATCATTCGATTAGGACAAGGATTCTAGGACACCGACATCAAAATCCCCGACGTCACTCTCTTTTCACTCACAAGCAAAGTACGGAATCGAGGAAGCCGTTGATTGAGTTTAACCTCAAGTCAACTCAAGAATTCCCTCCTCTCGCAAAAGATTCCAACCGAGAGGAGTACTCCGTTGTTCGGCAGGTTGACCGTTGTCAAGTACCCCCACCTAGTCTAGTTGTTCCCCGCACCTACCCCGGCTTCCTCGCTAAATTAAAGGGTATGAAATTCGTAACCGTGATGAACCTCGTTACCGTGGAGGGTACAACATCTTCCCGTGAGACCTATATGCTTTATGCTCCAATCTGCGTAAAATGACAAGTCTTACCAAACACTAGTTTATAAGGAGACATTCCAATAAAGGGTCTTAAAAGCAAATTTGTATAAGCCCAAATATGTTTTATGCTCTAATTCAATCGGTAAAATGACAAGTCTTACCAAACACTAGTCTATAAAGAGACAATCCAATAAGGGTCTTAAAAGTAGTCCTATAAGCCCATAATGTAGTATCTAATTGAGCGTACCAATCTAATTTGTGATTATCCACGCTTTCCAAAATTCTTTAATTTCATGATTAGACACTTTTGTTAAACCACTTCCGTGGATGATACAGAGATCTATGAATAATATTATATTTCTCAATCAATCTCTTCTAATTTGTTTATTCCCGAAATGGGATCCACCATCAGTTATAAACACTCTCGGCATTCCATATCTCACAACATATTTTTCTTTAAAAATTTTGAAACACTCGAGCATCACATTTATGTAAAGCAATAGCTTAAATCCATTTCGAGACATAATCAATCGCAACCAGTATATATAAATTCCCAAATGAAGGAGTAAATGGTCCCACAAAATTTGATCCCCATACATCAAAAATTTCAACTTCCAAATTATAATTTAAAGGCATTTCATTTCTTCGTAGATATTACCTACTTTCCGACATTGATCACATGATTTAATATATTTGTATAAATCTTTAAAAAAAAAAAGACATTAACAAATCAGACAAATCTTAAAAGTGCTTTAACAACACCGAAATGACTCCAAATTTAGAATCATGACATCATTTAATAATTAAATTAGTTTCTTCTCTAGGCACACATCTCTTAATAATCGATCCTTACACTGTTTATATGATAGGGCTCATCCCAAAAAAATCTTGCATCATATTTAAACTTCTTTTGTAATTGCCTTGTTAAATCGTGCGTATAATATTACTCACAATATAATTCACAATATCACATACCAAGGCAAATTTCTTCCCATAATAGTATAAAGTTGTTCATCGTGGAAAGTTTCTCACAGAATTCTTCAAATTCAAATAATTTATCATATTCTAATCTCGACAAATGATCATCTAATTAGCTATCGTATCCCTTCCTATCAATCGTCATAAAATCAAATTCTTGCAAAAGAAGTATCCATCTAATCACTCTCTGGGCTTCGACATCTTTCTTTTGCATTAAATATTTGATAAAGGAATGGTCCGTATGCACAATACTTAGCTCCAATTAAATAAGGACTAAACTTTTCAAAATCAAATATTATAGCTAATAACTTCTTCGCAGTGGTATAATTAATCCGAGCTTCATTAACAAGCTTTACTAGGATAAGAAATGACTTTGAAAAACTTCATCATGGCTCGCCAATGCTACTACGATCGCATAATCACGAGCATCACACGTAAGTTTAAATGGTTTCTCCCAATCAAAGGAAACACTTATAAGTGCAAAGTTGGATTAAT
Source organism: Papilionanthe hookeriana x Papilionanthe teres (assembly GCA_022702705.1). Classification (NCBI taxonomy): domain Eukaryota; kingdom Viridiplantae; phylum Streptophyta; class Magnoliopsida; order Asparagales; family Orchidaceae; genus Papilionanthe; species Papilionanthe hookeriana x Papilionanthe teres. Next base: position 123,169,401 of record CM040425.1, read on the forward strand.
TTCTTTCAATAATTTAAAATGCACACAAACATTCATCATTAAAATCAAATTTACTATCATTTTTAGAAGTCGGCATAAAGGTTTAGTAATTTTAGAAAAATCTTTAATATATCGCTTCGTAAAAATCCAACAGGTTTTAAGAAACTTCTCACCTCTCTCACGGTAGTGGTGGTGGCAATCTCTCAATCACTCGAATTTGTTAAAAGATCGACCTCTATACCAAATTCAAAAATTTTATGCCCAAGCACAATGCCTCCCGCAACCATAAATTGACTTTTCTCCAAATTCGTAACTAAATTTGTTTTCTCGCAAAGTTCCAAAACTTTTGCTAAGTTTTCCAAACATTTCAAATGAAGTCCTAGCTCATTTTTTTAACAGGGATTTCAAATAAAATGGAAGAGGTGTGGTCTCAACAAAAAGGTAGTAGAAGAAGAAAAGATATTTAAGAATTACAAAATTTATCTCAGACTAATATTATTGGAATGGAAAGCTCCTCAGCCCCTCTCCCTAGGTTAACTAGCGCTGGTAAGGCTATTCACCATGATTAATTTACTTTGTTGGAATGTTAGGGGTGTGGCTAGTCCTGACACCTTTAATAGACTCCTTCATCTTGACAAGACTCATAAGTTGTGGCTATTTGCTTTTTTGGAACCTCTGCTGCGTAAAAATATATCAAAAATCACTAAAAAGTTTCCTGGTTTTCAGTTTCACTCTAATTGTAATAACAAAATTTAGGTATTCAGCAGGAAGGAATTGAGTTGTAATGTTGTCATTGATAATTACCAATTTTTGCATCTCCAGTTTGGATTGAAGCAGTTCACTGGTTTCTCTACTTTTGTCTATGCTGGCTATACCATTACTGATAGAATTTACTTATGGACTGATCTGATAAATATCAATGCTAATATTCATACAAATTGGGTTGTTGGTGAAGACTTTAATTGTATCAGGGATCCTAGGGAAAAATTGGGTTGTAGGACTCCTGATTTACAATCTATGCTTCAATTTTCACAGAATATTACAAGAGCAGGTTTGTTTGATATGGGCTTTATTGGTTCACCTTTCACTTGGAAAAGGGGTTTACTTTTGGAGAGAATTGACAGAATTCTGGATAATGACTCTTGGATGAATACATTTCCTATTACACAGGTCCATTATCTTCATAGAACCACTTCAGATCACTCTCCTCTCTTAATCCAAATCTCTTTCTCTCCAATGTTGGTGTTTCCCCTTTCAGATTCTTGAATGTGTGGGCTGAGCATTCCAGCTTCTTAGAGGTTGTAAAGATAGCTTGGGCTACTCCAACTTTTCCTTTCATCAATCCTATGGTCAAATTATGGAGATTACAAAACTCTGTGGCTTATCATTTAAGGTTGTGGAATAAACACAGTTTTGGTAATGTGTTTCAACAGGTTAAAGATGCTGATGAAAAGTTCAACTACTGGAAACCTTTCAGGATCAGGGAGGAGCTCATACTCAGGAGCTGATTAATGCACAAACTCATCTATTACAAGCTTTGGATAGGGAAGAAATATTTTTGAAACAAAAAGTAGCTGTCAATAGACATTTATATGGTGATAGGAACACTAAGTTCTTCTATGCAGTGATCAAATACAGAAGGCGGATTAATGCAATACTCAGAATTAAAGAATCTGATGGTAGTTGGGTTTCTGATCCTCATTTAATTTCCCAAAGTGCAGTGAGATATTTTGTTGCGACCAGCATTGTTCTAATACCTAAAGACACTCAAAAAGCTAGATAGATAGATTTCAGACCTATAAGTCTCACTAGCGCCTTCACTAAAATAATTAGCAAGATTATTGTTGGAAGGCTTCAACCACATCTACATCACTTTATTAGCCCTAACCAATCTGCTTTTGTGCAGGGTAGAAATATTACTAATAATTGCTTTCTAGATCAAAAATTGTTGCTTGATATTAATAAATATTGTAGAGGGCAGAACGTCATCTTCAAATTGGATTCAAGAAAGCTTACGATTCTATCAGTTGGCATTTTATTGATCAGGTTCTTAAAGCAAAAGGCTTCCACTCTTCATTTTGTAATTTAATTCAGAAATGGCTTTCTAATGCCTTTTATTGTGTTTTAGTGGATGGTAGTAGTAATGGATTCTTTACTGCTGGTAGGGATTTAAAGCAAGGAGACCCCTTATCTCCCACAATCTTTATTTTGGCATTTTATTATATCTCCAGAATTCTTAATGCAGCCCATTGCAATTATCCTTATCTCATTTATAAGCACAACTCTTCTTAGATTATAAGCCACCTGGCTTATGCAGATGATGCAATCCTTTTTACAAATGGCAGCAAACAGGCTATAAGGAAAACCTTGCAATTTTTGGATCATCTCTCCCAAGTGGTAGGATTGGAGCTAAATAAGAAGAAATGCCATTTCCTGGCAGAGAAACACTACAAGCATCATAGTTGGCTGAAAGATGTAACTAATTTCACAACAGCTGAGATGCCTTTCAAGTACCTGGGGGTAAACTTGATTAAAGGAAGAAGAAAACAATCCAAATATGATGCAGTGGTTAACAAGATCTTTTCCTCTATAAATTGTTGGACAAATAGTTTTCTTTCTAATGGAGGAAGATTGTCTTTGTTGAAGAGTATCTTATCTACCTTCCCTCTTTATACAATACAAATGGTGAGCATGAAAAAGAGCACTCAAAAAATGCCAGAAACCATCTTTAATAAATTTTTGTGGGATGGTCAGTACAAACAACCTCATTGGACTATATGGAATAAAGTGTGTAAACCTACAAAACCTAGAGGTTTGGGCTTCAAAAACTTTTTGCAAATGAGTCATCTATATCATTGTAAACACTGGATAAATTTTAGACAACAAGATACAATGTGGGCTAGATATTTAAAAGATAAATACTGCAAGAAGTTACATCCTAATGTTGTCCACTCTAAAATGGGAGACTCTAAACACTAGAAAAAATATCTGAAGGTTTGAAAGTCTGCTAACCAGCTCTTCTGCTGGGAGGTTGGTACTGGGAATATCCACTTTTCTTTGGATAACTGGTTGCCTGGTGGTCTCAGTTCTTTTCCTAATGAAGACCATCCTCATCTCACTGTCTCAGATTTCTGGGTTCAGGGTCAGTGGGATGTGGATTCTCTGAGAAGGGTGCTTGATGAGGATACAGTGCAAAACTTCATAACTATCCCTATTGATGCCACTAGACCTGATAAACTTCTGCTAAAGCATTCTACTAATCAATCTCTGAACAGTTTCATACATAAATCCTTTACTCAGTGGCTTGACACTAACTGGGTGACAAGATTTGGCACATGAATTTATCTCCTTCAATGTCCTTTTGCTGGAGATTATTCCATAAATTTATTCTTCTCAATGACAAACGGAAGTTAAAAGGCTTAAGGACTGCTTCTAGATACTGGCTTTGCCATTCAAACGAGGAAACATACACTCATATGTTCCTTCAATGCTCTTTGACCAAACATGTGTGGACTAATGTTCTAAAACACTTGAAGTTCTCACAACACAGACATCATTGGCTATCCTTCGAAGCTTGCTGGGATGATTGGAGGGAGTAGAAGGGGTTCTCTATTTCTTTAATTATCAGCTGGTTTATCTAGATGGCTAGAAACCAGGCTAAATATGAAGGTAAAATTTGCTTGATGAATTCTGTGGTGGTAAATTTCTTTAGCTACATCAATAAAAATTCTGCATTGCTTACCTGAACTAAAAGAAAAGTGGTAATGTTGCATTGTTTACTGCCTTCCCAGCTCTGGATTAAAATCAATATTGATGGGAGTTTCACCCCTCCTCTGCTGGTATTGGTGCTATTTGTAGAAATAGTATTGGTGAGCTTTTGTGGTACTTCCAGGCCCTTGTTTTCTCTTCTTCAGCCTTGGAATCTGAACACCTTGCTGCACATTGGGCCTTAACAACTGCTAAAGCTTTCAATTTTCATTATGTTTGGATTGAATCTAATTTTCAGCTGGCTATTAATATCATGCAAGGCACCTCTCCCCCTCCTTGGAACCTAGTTTACCTACTCAGAACCATTACTTCCACTTATGGTTTTTTCCAACTTAAATGGTCTCATACATATAGGGAAGGCAACCAACCTGCTAACTGGTTGGCAAAAACTGCTTACTCAAATAGTAATATAGTTTTTTCTCCTTTTTAGCTTTTAAGGCTTTTACTTTTGGGGGATTCCACAAAACTCCCTTTCTAAGATGTACTTAACTTTTCACCTTGAATGAAATTTTTTTTGCTAAAAATATATATATATATATATGAGTTAACCATGGGAGTGGCGGCTGGAATTGCTCTGCTAGGGTTTCAATGGAGCTAGTGGACAGAGTTGGCGGCTGTGCTCTTCAAGGTGGTGGAAGGTGGTCGGAAGATAGCAGGAAGTCTCCTTTTTTCTGTTTGTTTCTTGGTTCGGGGTGGGGGGAGTGTTTTCTCCTTTCCCGGGCTCTTTCTTGTTCAAATTTTGTTGAGTTACTGTTACATTGAGGAATGGCCCAGGACCTCACTCGAGCTGATCCTCACTTCATTGGAAGGGGCACTTTTGCTGAAGTCATTTTGAGGAAAGAAGGTGGCACTACCCTTGGTGATAAATTAGTGTTCCCTCAGTTGTTTCATGATGCCATGGAGGGGAAAGGCCGAGTGCGAATTCATCGGGAAATGCACGAGGAAGGCGGGAAAACTGGCACTTAATATTCACCGAGGAGGAACTTCAAAAGCTGTCTCGAACCATACGGGTTCACATTGGTTGGGAAGTTCCGGTTTGGACATCCCAAGCTTGATGTTTTAAGGAAAGCGATTGATGATTTTAAAGCTGGTGGGCAGTGGAAAATAGGAGTTTTTGACGACGAGACATATAATGTTGCAGACTAGCTTTGGAGGAGGATTATGCCCAAATTTTCTCTAAAAAAGTGATCATGATAGATGGGAAACCAATGAAGTTACTAAAGTGGACATTAGATTTTGATCCTACTAAAGAACCACCTATTGTTCCGGTTTGGTTCAGCCTCCCCAATTTAAAACTCCCCTTCAACAATCATAGAATCATTTATGATATTGCTGATTCCATGGAGAGACCACTCAACCTAGACATCCCATCAGCTAATGCTACAAGGATCTCTAATGCCAGATTTCTAGTAGAAAGGGATATCACTCAACCCTATATTGATGGGGTTTAGTTGGGGACTGCCGATAATGGGTACTGGCGGCCCATTGTTATGGAATATCGACCACTGTATTGTAAACACTGCCACCTATTTGGTCATACCATGGAACAATGCTTTAAACTACACCCCGAATTAAGACCTTATAATGTGAACAATTCGCTAAGAAGAAGGAGCTCAACACTTTACCTCCAGCTATTCCATCAGTTCCAGTCCCTGGTGGCCAGGAATTGAACTCTGAACACATTGAGGTCATGGCTCCCAATACTGATGGGCAACCTCCTCTACTTCATACTGATCTAGTTGTGCAGACAGGCTGTTTAGATATTGGACAGTACACTGATCCCCCAATAGAACTCAGAAATCCTGATAATAACCCCAACATGGTGGAAACAGACTCTACTGCAGATGTCCCTATAAGCTCTGAAGCAGGTGCCACATTTATCTCCCCTATCGAACTCATTGCGGGCGGCGGCTCTAATCGTACTTGAAAATCTAGCCACAACGGCGGAAGGTGTTTGGTCTTAACAAAAGAGTAGGAGAAGGAGAAAAGACATTATGGAGCTACGGGATCTATCTAAATCAAACATCATAGGTTTGGATACTTCGTGTCATCACCCCCTAGGATCACTAGGGCTGGTAAGGCTATCCACCATGATTAATCTCCTTTGTTGGAATGTTAAGGGTATTGCTAGTCCTAACACCCTTAACAAAATTTTGCACTTGAATAAGACTCATAAACTTTGGATTATAGCATTACTTGAACCAATGGTGCATACCAATATATCTAAAGTCACTAAAAAATTTCCTGGATTTCACTTCCACTCTAACCGTAATAACAAAATATGGGTATTTACCGGAAAGGAGTTGAAGCTGTACCATCGAAGTTTGATAATTATCAATTTTTGCACTTACATTTTGGTTTGGATCGAGTTTCAAGGTAGTGTCACTTTCATTTATGCTTGGATGTACTCAATTGGATAGGGAATTGCTTTGGACGAATTGTGCCGGATCGGTCTCAACAACCCTTCCAATTGGATTGTGAGTGGGGACTTTAAGCTGCATTAAAGAACCAAGTGAAAAGAAAGGGGGCAGAACACCTGACTTAAACTCCATGTTGCAATTTTCTCAAAATATTACTCAAGCTGCGCTATTTGATTTTGGATTCAATGGTTCCCCTTTCACATGGCAAAGCGGTAAACTGTTAGAGAGACTGGATAGAGTATTAACCAATGATGCTTGGCTGCAAATGTTTCCAATTACACAGGTACAGCATTTACATAGAACTACCTCGGATCACTCACCACTATTGATTCGATTTCTTACGGTTCTTATAAGGGATGTTCACGAGATCGGGTTCCTAAATGTATGGTGTACTCATAACAATTTCCTAGCTTGTGGTGAAAAGAGCCTGGGTTTTACCTGATTATCTTATTTGTAACCCCCTTGTGAAATTATGGAGACTACATAAGAATGTAGCATATCAATTAAGAATGTGGAACAAACAGCAATTTGGTGATGTTTTCCAAAAGGTCAAAGATGCTGAAGCCAAAGTACTGTTGCTGGAAGCTATAAATGATTCAGGAGGGAACCAGGCACAGGATTTATGGTCTGCCCAATCACAATACTTACAAGCTTTGGAAAGGGAGGAACTTTTCCTCCAACAAAAAGCTGCTGTTGATAAATTTCTCTATGGGGATAGGAATTCTAGGTACTTCCATGCAATCATTAAACATAGAAGGAAACTTAATGCTATACTTAAAATGCGGGATGATGCTTGGTAATTGGATCACCGATCAAACCAATATTTCCAAAAGTGTCTGTCCAGTATTTTCAGAATATGTTTACTGCTTCTCCAATATCATCTGCTTCCTTTGTTGCTGATATTTTCTCTGATAACTCTGACTATGTGAAGAAACTTAACTTAACCTTCCTACCAGATGAACAGGAAATATTGCAGGCTCTAAAAAGTATTGATGGTAACAGGACTGCTGGCCCGGATGGTTTCACATCCACATTTTATATTAAAGCTTGGGAAGTTGTGGGAGCTGATCTTGTTCAAGCTGTACAATCCTTCTTCTTAGGGATCGATCTTCCTAAATTTTTCTGCTGCTGCAAGTATTGTACTTATCCCTAAAGAGAACCAAAAATCTCATTGGACTGATTTCAGACCTATAAGTCTCACTACTACCTTCTCTAAAATCATTAGCAAGATTCTTGTGGGGAGACTACAGCCACACCTTAATCATTTGATTAGCTCTAACAAATCTGCTTTTGTGCAGGGTAGAACCATAACTGATAACTGTTTGTTGGCTCAAGAATTATTACTGGACCTTGATAAAAGATGTAGAGGGCATAATTTAATTCTCAAGTTGGATCTTAAGAAAGCTTATGATACTCTCAGCTGGCAGTTCATTGATCTTGTACTTAAGGCACAAGGGTTTCACCCATCCTTTTGTGCATTAATCCAGAGATGGCTTTCTAATGCTTACTACAGTGTTCTAGTTAATGGTAGCAGCTGTGGATTCTTCAAAGGCTGGTAGGGGTCTGACGCAAGGAGACCCACTCTCTCCTACCATATTCATATTAGCTTTTGATTATTTTTCCAGAATTTTGAATGCTGCACATAATCACTATCCTTACCTCCATTATAAGCATGGCTCCTCTCAGCTCATCAGCCATTTGGCCTATGCGATGATGTTATCATTTTCACTAATGGCGGCAAGCTTGCTTTGTAAGAAAGACATTACAATTAACGAGATCATTTGGCTATGGTTGCGAGGCCTTGAACTAAATCGGAAGAAATGTCAATTTCTTGCTGGAAAAGGTTTTAATTATCAGTAGTGGATGAAAGAGCTCACTGGATTTACTACTGCAGACCTCCCTCTAAGATATTTAGGGGTACAGCTTACCAAAGGAAGAAGGAAACAGTCCCAATATGATGAAGTGGTTAGAAAGATAACAACAACATTAAATTGTTGGACCACTGTTTTTCTATCAAATGGTGGTAGAGTAGCTCTACTGAAGAGTATCCTCTCAACTTTCCCCCTCTATCATTTGCAAATGGTTAGAATGAAGAAGAGCACTCAGAAATTGATTGAAACTATGTTTAACAAATTTTTGTGGGAAGGTCAAACAAAACAGTACCATTGGGCGGTATGGAACAAAGTGTGCGAAACCACTCAAAGTCGGGGGTTAGGTATGAAAAGCTTCCAACGGATGAGATATTTGTTTTATTGCGAGCGAGTGGATCAAATTTAGAAGACAAGATACAATGTGGGCCAAATTTCTGAATGATAAGTATTGCTTGGAAGTTACATCCTAACTCTGTCGAGGCCAAAGCAAGGGGATTCCAAGCATTGGAAATATCTGCTGAAAGTTAGAGAATTGGCTAATCAATTCTTCTGTTGGGAGGTTGGTAAGGGGACTATTAATTTCTATCAAGATAACTGGCTTGGGGAAGGAACTTTAAAGTTCACTGCTGAGATTAATCACCAACTCACTGTTTCTGATTTTTTGGTGGAGGATCAATGGAATGTCAACATGCTAAGGGAGATTACAGTCGAGGACAGTGTTCAACAAATTCTACAAATCCCAATTAAATCTGATAAACCTGATAGACTTCTACTGAAAAAGTCGAATCAGAAATCATTAAATAGCATGATACATAACACAACATGTTCTTGGCCTGACACTACTTGGGGAGACAAAATCTGGAATAGGCTCTTATCTCCCTCAATGTCTTTCTTCTGCTGGAGACTGTTCCATAATTATCTGCCGGTGGATGATTTACTGAAACTTAAAGGTTTAAGATCTGCATCCAGATGCTGGTTATGTCACTGTCAAGAGGAATCCATTTCTCATCTTTTTTCCAGTGTGTTGTCACTAAACAGGTTTGGAATATTGTATTACAGCATTTCAAGTTGAAGCATCTCAACTATAATTGGTCTCATTTGGGGGCTTGTTTGGGATGACTGGAAAAAGGAATCATGGTTCCATATACCCTTAGTAATCTGTTGGTTTGTATGGATGGCAAGAAATCTTGCTAAATATGAAGACAAAACCTGTACCATTCATCAGATTGTGGCAAATTGCTGCAGTTTCCTATGTAAACACTCACTGCTGGACTCATCTCCAAGGAAAAAGCCTATTTTGCTGAAATGGTCTCTTCCACCTCCACCATGGGTTAAAATTAATATTGATGGCAGTTATACACCTTCTGCTGCAGGAATTGGAGCTATTTGCAGAAATTCATTGGGACAGACTTTATGGTTCTTTCATGCACCTACTATCTCCACATCAGCCATTGAATCGAAGCTGCAGTGCACATTGGGCTTTGAGTACTGCCAAGGCTTTGAATTATCAATTTGTATGGATTGAATCTGACTCACAACAGCTAGTTAACATTCTGCAAGGTTTATCTCCCCCTCCCTGGAATTTGGTATATCTTCACAGAACTCTGATCTCCACTTTTGGCTCCCTCGATCTTAAATGGACACATATCTACGGAGAGGGCAATCAGCCTGACCAACTGGTTGGCAAAACATGCTAATACTTCCCAAACTATAGCTTTTTCTACTACTCCTGTTGAGCAATTAAGGCATTTACTTTTTGGGGACTTGACTGATATTCCATATATCAGATGTATGTAATTTTGGATTGAATGAAATTTTTTGCTTTTTGCTAATATATATATATATATATATATATATATATATATATATATATATATATATATACACATATATCCTCTGAAACTTTCTCTCCCTCAATCCACCAGATCTCTCTCCACTCTCTCTTCTCTCTCGCACACCCTTGCTCTCTCCCTTGTTCTCCCTATCTCTCTCACTATTCCACCTTCATTATTGCACTATTGCTCAATCTATCTCTCTTAATATCCTTTTATCGCTCTCTCTTCTCTCTCATTACTCTTTTTTTTACCCTTCTGTCTCCTTCTCTCCCTCCCTCCATCCCTCTCTCCCTCTCTCTGTTTCAATCCTTCTCTCTTCTCACTTTCTGCTCCTCATCTCTCTCTAACTATTTCTTACATTCTCTCACAATTCTCTCTCTCCTCCCTCCTCCCTCTCTCTCTATCTTCTTATCTCTCACTCTCTATCTATTGTTCATTCTTTTGCTCCCTTTCTTGCTCTCTCTTGCTCCATATCTTTTACTCTATCTTCCTCCTCCCTCCTCCCTCTCTCTCTATCTTAATTCTTGCCCTCTTGCTCTCTCTGCAGTCACTCTCTCTTATCTCCTTGCTCATTCTTTTTCTCCCCTATCCCTCACACACAGTCTATCTCTCACTCTCCAACTTCTACTTTCTCCACCCTTCTCTCTTCTCTCACATTATTTCTTACTTTTTGTCACACTTCTCTCTCTCTCTCATTCTTTCTTCATCTCCCCCTTCCTCTCTCATTCACCCCTATCTCTCACTCTCTTTCCTTACTCTTTTTCAACCTCTATCCCTTTCTACCTATATTTCTCATTTGTTGTTCCCCTCGCTCTCTCTTTCATTCTATTACTCTCTATCTCTTTCTTCTCTCCCTCCCTCCCTTGCTCACACTCTCCCTCCCTTCCAACCCTGTCTGTATATTTTTTCTCTCTTGTCCCTTACTTTGTTTCCCCTACTTCAATCTTTTCTCTCTCTCACTTTCTTTTCCTCTTTATCTGCAGATCTCTTTGACTCTCTCACTCTTGTTCACTTTATTTGTGTCACTTTCTCCTTCTATCTTTCTCACTCTCTCAATCTTACCCTCTCGAGGTCTCCTTTATGTAACTCACTCTTCTCTCTCCATCTCTCACACACACTCTCTCATTCTCTCTCAATGACATATCCTCTCACTCTCTTTAGCTCCACTTCTCAGTCTCCATTTTAGTTTCTCTTGTCATCTTATTCTTTCACTCTCACTCTCCCCTCTCCCTCCCTTGCTCCATTTCTCACTCTTCTATCTCTATCTCTCTTCTCTTGCTCTCTTACTTTAATACCTCGCTCTCTCATTGCAACTCTTCTCTCCCTCCCTCCCACTCCCTCCCTTATCCCTCTCCCTCTCTTTCTCTCTCCCTTGATCCCTATCTCTCTCATCATTCTTCTGTTCTCCCTCGCTTTATGCCTCACTCACTATTAGTGAATCTTTGCCCAGTTTCTCTTCTCACTCTCTCTCAATTTCACTCTCTCTTCCTTTTTTTCCTTCTCTCTTTAAACCCTCTCGCTAACTCCCTCTATCTTTCTTTCTCCCTAAGTCTGTCCGTCTCACTCTCACTCTCTACCCCATCTCTTTTTATCTCTCTCTTACTCTTTCTTCTGTCTCTCTTTTTTGACACTCCATTATCCCTCACTGCCTTTCTCTCACTCTCCCTCCCTCTTTTACTCCCTACAGCTCTCTCTATATTCTGCTCTCCTTATCTCGCTCGCTCTTGCTCCCTCTCTTGCCCGCACACTCTCTCCCTCTCTCATGCTCTCTCTTCCCTCTCTCTCTCTCTCTTCACTCTATTTCACACTTACAATCACTCCCTTTCTCACTCCCTCTTCCTCTCTCTTATGTATCACTCATACTCTTACTCCCAGACCGTCTCTCTTTCTAGCTCCATGTTCACTCTCTCTTCGATTACACAATTTATTCTCTCTCCTCTAAATATTTCCCTCCCTTTCTCCCCCATTCTCTTGCTTCCTTTCATCCCTCCCTCTCTCTCTCTCCCTCTTTTGCTTTCTCTTTCTCTCTCTCACACACACACTCTCCCTCTCACTCTCTTCCAATTCATACCCCCTCTCTCTCTCGCACTAAATCTCATTCTCTACCCCTCTCTCCGCACTCTCACTTTCTATCTATATCTTCTGTAACACTATCTTCTCTCTCACTCTCTTTTCCTCACTCACTCCTACTCTTTTTAATCTTTCTCTATCTCTCTTTCTCACACTCTCCCTCTCTCTTTTCTCTATTTATGCTTAATCATTTTTTCATTCTCTATTTCTCTCTCTCTCACTCTTTCTCTCTTTTATCACTCTCTCTTATCACTTTACTCACTCTTTCTCTTCAACCATCTCTCACTCTCATCCTCCCTCCCTTTCTCCCGGATTCGATAATTTAGCCTCCCTCTCTATCGCCCTCTTGCCCTCCCGCTATCTCTATATCCCCTCTATGTCTCCCTCTCTACCTCTCACTCACTATCTTTTATTCTATCTTCCCTAGTTTCTTCCTTCTATGTCTCTATCTCACCTTCTCTCCTCTCCTTCCTACTCACCCTTCAATCTCTATCTTCACTCGCTCACTTGTAATCTCTCTCACTCTCTATTTCATCTATCTTTATTGTTTTCTTGATCGCTTTTCCCCATCTTTGACTCTCTCTCTTGTTGTTTCTTCTATCAATCTCTCTTCCCTATCTTTACTCACTCTTTCTCTCACTCTATGTCTCACTCTCTCTCTCACTCACACTCTCTGCCATAGTTTCTCTCGCATATTGCTCTCTGCCCTCATAACCATCTCATAATTTCTTAGTTTCTCTCACAGATCTCTCTTTCCTCCTTCCTCCCTCCCTCCTTAAATCCCCACTTCCTACTCTTTCTCACTCTCTCCCTATCTCACTCCTCGCTCTCACTCCTGTTTCACTCACTCATTCAATCCCTCTCCCTCCCTCTCATTCCCACTCTCTTGCTCTCTCTTCTCTCACTTTCTCTTCTCTACTTCTTTCTTACTCTTCCTCTCACATTCTCTTGCTCTCTCTCTCATTCTTTCTCTCTCATTCTCTCCCTCCCACTTCCCTCCCTCCAACTCTCTCTATCTCAATTTCTCTCCCTCTCTCTTCCTCTCTCCCTCTTCATATCCCTCTCCCCTTCTTTTCTTCTCACTCATTCTATTAATCTTCCTCCCCATCTCAATCTTGCTCGCTATATTTTTCTCTCTCTTCCCCTCTTGCTTCCTATATCTATCTCTCTTAAATCTTACTTTCTCCCTCTCCCTCTCTCACTCCCTCTCTATCTTTAATCTCTCTCACACTCCCTCTATCTCATGCTTTCTCACTCCCTCAATTACTCTTACCCTCTATCTCTCTTTCTTTCTTTCCCTATCCCTTTCTCAAAAAGTGTCACTCTCTATTATGTTTTTTTCTCTTACTCTATGGCTCTCTCTTGCTCTATTTTCTCTTTCTTTAATCACCTTTTACTCCTTATATCCATCACTCTAACTCTCCCTCCCATTCTCTCATTCCCTCTCTTCTCCCTCTCACCCCACTTCTCTCTCATTGTTTTTTACTTTCTTTCTTTCCCTCCCTCCCTCCCTTCCTCCCTATTTTTGCTCTCTTTTTCTCTCTTTAGCTCCCTCTCTTGGCCTCACATTCCTCTCTCTATTCTTTTTCTCTTTCTCTCTCACCTTGTCACTTGACCTGGGGTCGGGAGGCAGCAGGGTTTATATGATTGCGGAGCTTTATATTATATATTTTATAAATGATTATCAGAGTAAATTTAGCAATTGTGTCCCCCCTTTTTATCAACGCAAGTATACGTATCATTCAAGTAATAAAGGGCTATAATTGAGTTCTAGATATTGATCCTACAAGGAAGTTTAGAGATTAAGAACTAATTTCAACAGATGCAATTACTATCTAGTGTACGGAAATAAAGAACGCTTATACTAAACTCTTTTACTTAATTTTTAAATAGAAGATTGTAATTTAGAAAAATTATCTTTCTCCTTGTTAAAAGAATTAAGTGAATGAGTAAATAAATTAGTTAGAATTATATTATGCCAAATAGGAGCATTCCTATTCTTTACCCTTTGGTCCAAGCATAAAGAACATTGACTAATCCTATGCTTGGTTACTGAATCTGCAGCAAGGCTAGGAGGATACTGGCTGCCACTTCGGAGCTCCCACATTCCCCTCACATGAGGGCTAACATCTACACTTCAGCTCCCAAATGATAGGACTAAATTGAAGATTTTAGTCTGTTACACTAAAATATCCAATTATACGCTTGATAAATAATATTTCCCTATTTATTTGCACCCTCCTTCCAAGGCTTTTAACTTCCCTGAATCGTAGATGTAATCTTTACTATAGTTGATAATTCAACATATTTTAACAATTTAATTAGCCAAATTGAAAGTAAATTAAGATTTAAGTAAAAATATTATCACAATTTTATTTAATATTTTTAGGCACAACTAATTCAATTCTTCATTTCATAAAATTTCAACAACAAGGAGAAAGATAGAGAAAACTACTCATAATGCATAGGACAAATAACACAAAACTTGGATTTCATTTAAAGTTATAAAACAATAAATAAAAACTTATCTCGAATCTTCTCCCCAAGCAGACTCCTTGAAGTTCCTCTAACTCTTCCTTCTTATACAACACACTTAATTACACTAACTAATATACTCTAAAACACACTATTGCACACACAATAGACTCACCACACACTACTGACTTCCACAAGACACACACTTTTCAGCCTAAATTCGTATATATTTAATGAAGAAGGAATATATCAACATGTTGCTTAAGCACCTCTTCAAAAAACATCCAGATTCAATGTATTTGGCTTGAACCGACATTTTCGCCGTCTGCAGGGTCGATCTCGCTATCGGCTGGCTTCTAGAACATTGGCTAACTGATCCCCGATAAATACAACGGTGCCAAAAACTTGGTACCGTCCGGTAAATGCAACGGCACCAAAAACTTGACTCCGCTGGATAAATGTGCTGATGATTTTAGATATGGAAATTATGATTTTATAAGATGGGATACTACGCAAGTATACGTTTCGTTTATCAGGTAATATAGGACTTTCTGATTAAGCCCCGAGATATCGAACCCACAGGGAAAATGTAAAATCTTTTAAGAAATCAGAAAAATTATCTTTTTATTTTTTTTTTTTGCTTTTGAAAGTATGTGTTGAATTTGAAAGGTTTTGAAAGTTGATTTGTCTTTTGAAATTTCCTTAATAAAATGTTAAGCAAGAAATTAAAATTATAATAACTAAAAAAACACTGTATGTAACATACTATTAACTAGAATATCTTTTTCTTTCCTTTTATGAAGTAGTAATACTTCTTAAAGTATTGTTGTGGAAGTATTTAAATTTGTTGTGACAGATAGAAGCAAATGTGTTCTTTACCCTTACTTGGTTCTATAAAGAACATATGTTAATTTGAATTTTTTATTATTTTGAACATGGTTAGGTAGGGAATATACCAGTCTCTCATTCTAGAGTTCCGTCGATTCCCACCACCTAGGGGATAACTTCTCATAACAAAACACAAAACTTCAAACCAAATTAGGGGGTTTTAGCCTCTCACTCTAAAATCCTCTAATTTTACTCCCTTCCATAAAAATATCTTCAATATTACATTCAATTATATGGACTACAAATCTCACCCATATAATTGCATGGGATTCTTACTAACTTTTATGAGACAATACTGCATTGGATCTTACATAATCTCAAGAAATTTTACAACTTAACAGTCCAAATTAAGAAGTAAACAAAGTTTTTAGAATCAATCTTCACAACTTCTTCCAACTTTTAAACACTTATACTTTCCATAACAATTCATTATAAATTAATTACTTCTCCATTTAAGAAAGAAAAAGTTAAAGTAAACTACTCATAATGCATTGAGAAAATACAAAAACACATTGCTTTGAAATTAAGAACAAAAAGAAAAATAACAAATGAAAGCAAGTATTAATAAAAAGATTAAAAGTAAACACTTATGTGAAAATCCTCTCCACAAGACTAAGGAAGTTCCTCTGAAACTTTGACTCTTCACTAAACTACTCCTCAGAGCAAGTCTCCCAACTCTGATGACTCAGAATACAGACTTCAGACTTCAATAAAAATTAAACTAAAGGAAAGAAAAGAAGTGGGAAGAAGAAGACTTCACTCTGACCCTTTTCTCATTTATACTCTCTAATCTTACTCTTAATAAAAACTCTCACAAAATAAAAGTATAATACTGTAAAAACTCTCAAAATGCAAGTGGAAGAGCAGTGGAAGAACAGTAAAAAGACCCTTCAAAATGCAGTGGAAGAGATTCCTAAAGCCTCCTCTAATCTTTCCTAAGACTCTCTTTAGGTAGTAAACTAAAAGGTGCCTTGGTGTCTCTTCAAAATGTGTCCAGATTCGATGTATCGACCAAGGAACACACCCCTTCATTCAAACATGCCACCTAAAGGAAGTTATGGTAGTTACCACCAAGAGGTGCATCCCATCCCCGTTGAAATTGGTGCTAAATACATGAAGATTTCGATTTTTAACTGTGGCGGCTAAGCGCCAGCCCAGCGGCGCTTAACTGCTAGAGCCAAAATTTTGATTTTTCATTATTTTTGCTCCAAATTTGATACAATTTTGCTCCTTTCATCACGACCATCCATTTTCATCATACCTGCAAGAAAAACACAAAATACTTTCCCTTAAAGTGCAATAGCATTAAAAATAGGTATACAAATATGCATAAAAATACTATATATTTTAGTTGTATCACTAACAGCTAAGGCTCGCTGTCGACGTGCTCGATCTCGCCGCTGGTGGGCTTCTTTATAATTTATTCAAATCTTTCAAGAAAATCACGCCGTCGGTGGCCTATTCCTCGCTTTCGGCCGGCTAGTTCAATTTCCATCTCTTTTTAGTCCTTTTCGTTCCAGATTTGCTTCTTTTTGATCTTTTGCTTCCAATACCTATAAATCTTCATACCTGCAATAAAACCTAGAAAATACCTTTCTTTAAAGTGCAATTTCATATAAAATTGGTATGAATTTCTTAATACATTTTCCTGTGGTCAAAATCCCCCAAACTTAACTGTTACTTGTCCTCATGTAATCTTGATACTATATAAAAGTAATGATTATTTGTAATAAAATTTTAATTTAGAAATACTATGAATTTGATTTAAATAAATTATTATAGTAATGTTTATTACAAAGATTTTTAGATAATTAAATTAACTCTATAGATGTAAGGCTATTTAGTCATTAAGTTTAAGATTTCAAGTCTTCTATTTATTTTAAGAATGACTATATTTTGCAATATTAAATTACTTAAGATATTCAGATCATAGGAATTTCATGAAAGCGCTACTTAGTAAAATACTAATCCATATATATAAGTTCAGAAATGTAACTGAGTTTACCCTTTAGGTTGATTCAAATGAAGCTAATTTTTGATAAGACATCTCCTCAAACTTCTCCTCACTTACTTTTTCTTTTCTTTTCATGTGGATTGATTTTTCAATCCTTCTTTCTTTTTCAAGTGAGGATTACTGTATCTGGATAGCCTGTTAATAAATTTAAACTTCACCTACCTCTTCCTAAATTTGAAACTTGAAACATTTACTTACCTTATATGTATTTCAAAGTTTTTACTTCATCGAGTTTCAATCTTTTCTTTCTCAACTAAATACTTAAGAATGTCATATTATGAAATATAGTTTTCCTTACTTTAAATAGTTAACTATATTCTTATCCTCTTATACTAAATATCTTAATATACAAAATTAGTTTAATCACTAGAAATATTTCTTTTAACTTCTTATAATAATTAAATAAATTAATTCTAGTTTACTGAATTAAATTCATTACAGAAAATCATTTTATAAATATTTTTGAAAATATAAATTGAGAAAAATTTATTAATTATTTTTTTGTTTTACCCTCCCCGAAACTTAAATTTTTCTATCTATTTATATAGGGTGAAAAGAAAATAAACTGTAAATTTAAATCATACCTTCGTGCTTTAGGTATTTCTCCTTTTCGAAGTTCTGCAGGTTCTTTTCATCACTTAATTAAACTGTTAATAACTTTCTACACAAATATAATATTAAAGAAGTTGCTGGGAAAGAAGTTTTAAAATAAGTACAACTGCTAACACAATTTATACCACAACATAACACAACATCCACATATATTTCACAAATCAAGTTTCAAAGTTACAATCACAAATTGAAATATTAAAATTTAAAAGACACACAAATTTAACTTATACAACATTATTAAAATGTCTTACACAACATAATAATCAAAATTCATAAACTAAACATCAATACTGAATCTAAGAAGACAAACAAACAATCACATAACATAAATACCTAACCATAAAATCTAATCATCAACATTTAAATCCCAAACTATATCCTCGTCTCCTTGTTCCGCAAGTGGAGTAGGCTGGTAGTGAGTATAATGTGGGCACTCAGGAAATATAACATCACACTCTCCTCTCTGATAATGATTCTCAGCATCATTGTAGGCTATCTAAAATTCAGAATGTCTCTAGAGATAATCGATGTCATAAATATGCCTCCGTTCTAATCCTCCAATTCTCAGATCAATATGCTCCAAATTTTCTTCAATCATTTCCAAAATTTTTTTCTGCAGGGTCATTTCATTCATCAAATCATAAAGGGTAGGAGAACCATAGGTAGGAGGGTCATAACTGGTAGAGGGAGTATCCCTACTAGTTAAAGGTGCATAGCTCCTAGTGCTAGATCTCCATCCTTCGTGGGATTCATAAGTTTTTATATTAGCCTGAGTAATGGGTTTCAAAGGTTTAACCCCTTCCTCATCATCCTTAGCCACTTCTCCAAACAATTGACAGAGTGCATAAATTAGACCAGGATGTCCTAGTCCTCCTCCACTTTCACTTCTTGCAGTGGCTAATAAATTTTTGTAAATAATACTTCCCACATTAATACTTCTGTGGTTTTGAATACAAAAATTCAGAACCGCTCTATCTCTTGTTACTTCACTATGGTGATAGGTAGGTAACAAAGTAGAACAAATAAAATAATTCCAAGCTTTAGAGGTTGCATTTAACGTAGATAGAGGTAAGTTTACCCGTTCACGCTGCTTAATTTTCCAAGTCCCTTTCCCATCAGTTAGAAAGGTAATCACCTCCTCCAGCGGTCCTTCCATTGTTCCGAATGTATCGTACTCGTTGGTATGCAGATCTTGTACTTCGTAGAAATAATTTATTCTTGCAGCATTAAAATAAAATAAAAATCCTCTAACCTTTATATGTACATCTTCTATCTCAGTCAGGTTGGCATAAAATTCTTTCATGATTTCAACTGCAGCTCTATTTTTTGTATAACAAAAATTTTCCCATCTTCTCTCTTTTATCGTTCGTTAAACTTCTCCTCTCGAATTCTTAAAAACTCTATCTTAAATGCATTTTCTTTCTTTGATATTAAAGTTGTATCTTGATGAGCTCTAGCATTCACGAATCGGGTCTCATCAAAATCTAGTCGTCTCTTCTGTTGTGGAGCCATTTCTCGATCTATCAAATTTACAAAAATCTTGACTAAATTTTATATTAATACTAGAATAGCTTTTAAAGTTGACTTAAAATAATCTAAAATGAATTCCATGGATTTCTTCCAACTATTTTTTCTATATTTTAATTTTTCCCAAAATCCCTAAATGTGGAAGAAATACTCGGTGAATATAAAAAAATTTTGCATGGGAGTGAAGCTTGATCCATGAAAAAAATAAATATTTTTATACCTTGTTTTTTATTAAAATTTTAAGGATATTATGCTTTAATGAAAAGAATTTTTTTATTTTTTTGGATGTAGGTGATGTAAAAATGTTCAAAAAGAAAAAAAGATGAAAAAGATGAAAAAGGATGAAAAAGGAGCAAAAAGGAGCATAAATGGAGCCAAAATACAAAATTGCCAAAATAATTGGTCTGGAGCCTAGGCGCTAGAATCCGGCGCCTAAGCGCCAGCTCGATACCAAAACAGTTACGATTTTGTAACTACTTTTGGCAGTTATTTGGATGGTTAGAGCGGTTATTGGACCTTCTAGAAGATTGGCAGTTATTCCTGGAATATAGGACATGTGATACATTGTATCTAGACGCTTGGAAACGGTTTGGATCGCGAAGAGGTGCGATCCAAAGTGAAGAGATGTGAAGTACTTGACGCGGAGTCCGGCGCCTAGGCGCCAGACACAGTTTCTAGAAGATTCATTGAACTTGGACATATTTTGAAGAGTTGCTTTAGGCAACCTTTGAAGCCTATAAATAGGAGGCGATTTCTACAGAAAAAGAGGCCCCCAATCAGAGAGATAATTTTAAATATAGGGTCACACTTTGGTTTACTTTCCTCATAAATTAGTGAGTTTATTTTATTTAGAGTTTGTATTGAGTGTTTGGAAGAGTTGGTGCTTTTGAAGTCTATTTCACTTTGGAGTCAGTAGGAATCAGAGGTTCAGTTGGAGAAACACTTGAGATAAGTATTTGTAATTTAATTCAAAGTTTTATTTATATGTTTTGTTATTTAAATTCAATGTGTTCTAAGTAGTTACTATACTTTCTCCTTTCAATTATGAAAAGATAATATGAAATTCATTGGAGAATTAAAAACTAAATATGTTTAAATATTATGATGATATTAATACCGGATCTTAACTTACTATTTAGATTGGCCATTTAAGTTGTTAAAATCTGTTGAAGAATTTTGAGACATTTTAGGAGATGAATTCTTAACTAGTAGATATCACATCAATCCTTGGGTAGTCGAAGGCCTTCTCCAGGTTATTCAAGGTGAAGCGCAAATAAATAGGAAAATATTATTTAATCGACGTAGAATTAATAAGTTTTTAGAGTGACAGACTAAATTCTTTTAATTTGGTTTATAGAAAAGGAACGGGTCACTAGTAGGGCCGACCATAGCCACCCTTGGACATTTAGTAGTGTGAGCCTAGATTAACCCATTCTACTAACAATACATCTAAACTTGATCTATAGATTAGCCAATGTTCTTTATACTATCGAGCGAAGGTAAAGAATAAGAATGCTTTTATTTGGCACAATATCAAAAATTTATATTCTCCACGAATATTACATTACCTAAAAGTCTTGGATTAATTGGAAGGAAGAAAGTTGTTTGCTTATTATTATTTACATGACTCATTATTTTAATACTTCTTTATTTATGCATTTAGTAATTTAAATATTAAATTTATAAATTTAAAATAAATACATAAAAATAAAATTAAAATATTTAAAAATCTATAAACATCCTCGTGGGATCGATACTGGGGTCTTTATTTAAAGCCCTATATTACTTGAAACGATACGTATACTTGCGTAGTACCTCTGGTGTGTAAAATATTTTCTATAAAATTATATTTATATACATTAGCCGCTATTATTATTTAGGTTAAAGTATTGGCTATAACATATTTTTGAAAGCATAAATTACTGCGTTATTTGTGGTCGGGTCAAGTTTTTGGCGCTGTTGTCGGGGAGGCAAATTTTTAGATTTTAAATATTTTTTTTATTTTATTTATTTCTTTTATTGTCAAAATACAAAAATATAAAATACAAAAATATTTATAAAAACAAAAATAAAAATAGAAGAGAATTTATTTCTTGCTATTTTATTTTATTTTTTATTTACTTTTTATGTGTAGTTCAAGATCTCAAGGATTATTACCTTTAGACTTTGAATTAGAAAGAACTTTAAGAAGAATTAAAAAAGGAAAACAAATTCAAAAATATCAAGAGATGGCTAATTTACATAACAATTTACAGAATCCAATTGAAATTAATGAACAAAATGTTTATAAACCATTAAGGGATTATGATAACCCTACAGCTGATGAACTTCGTATTATTATTCAAATACCTGCTGTAGATGTTAATTCTTTTGAGCTTAAACCGTCTATTATTCAAATGGTTCAAAATAATCACTTTGGGGGAACACCAAATGAGGATCCAAATTTACACCTTACAAGTTTTTTAGAACTTTGTGCTACCTTTAAATATAACAATGTTTCTGATGAAGCTGTTAGATCTAGACTCTTTCCTTTCTCTTTAAGAGAGAAAGCAAAGATGTGGTTGAACTCATTAGCAACAGGTTCTATCAAAACAAGGGCTGAAATGACACAAAAATTCCTTGCTAAATATTTTCCTCCTTCTAAAACTGCTAAATTAAAAAATGATATTACTTCGTTTAGTAAATTTGACGGGGAGACAATTTATGAAACTCGGGAAAGATTTAAAAAACTATTAAACAAGTGTCCTCATCTTGCTTTACCTGATTGGTTAATTATTCAAACATTTTATAACGAACTTATTGGGTCACTAAAATCAATTATTGATGCTGCTGCTGGAGGTTCTTTAATGGCTAAATCATTTGAAGAAGCTTATACCTTTATTGAAGAAATGACTAACAATAATTTTCAATGGCCTTCTGAAAAGGTTAATCCTAAAAGAATGGCAAGTATTCATGATAATAAAGCCTTTTCTATCTTACTTTCAAAAGTGGCTGCAATATATAAGAAATTAGATTATTTTGCTATCAATGTATCACATAACAACTCTGCTAATATTGAAGATTCTCAAACTATTGAAACTTTACAAGTTATTGCTAGTAAAAATAACCCTTATTCAAATTATTATAATCCTGGATGGAAAAATCACCTTATTTTTAATTTGAATAATTCACAACAATAATGGGGTAATAATCAATCTCATCCAACTGGAAATTGGAACAATCATGTAAATTCAAACTATAAACCTCCTGGATTTAATAATCAACAGAAAAAGTTATCTATAGAAGAATTAATTTTACAATTGAGTAATCAGTTACAAAATCAAAACACTGTTATTCGTAATATTGAGAATCAAATGGGACAAATCGCTAATTTAATTAATTACAGACCTCCAGGAACACTTCCTAGAAATGTTGAAATCAACCCAAAAGAAACTGGAAAAGAACATGAACATGCTAAAGCTGTACAACTTAAAAGTGGAAAGGAATTAAAAGAAAGAATTCAGGATGAAATTGAAAATGAGGTTGAGGTTGAATAGATTGAAAAACCTAAAGAAACTCCTTCTCCTAGCAGAGATCAGACTGTTATTCCTATTAATGTGGAAGTTGAAAAACCACCACCACCTTTTCCTCAAAGACTAAAACAGCAGAAGCTTGATCAACAATTTTCTAAGTTCTTTGAAATTTTAAGAAACTTACCATTAACATACCTTTTGCTGAAGCTTTGGAACAGATGCCAACTTATGCAAAATTTATGAAGGATATTTTAAGTAAGAAACAAAAATTTGAAGCTTTTGAAACTATTGCATTAAGTGAAGAATGTAGTGCAATAATTCAAAAGAAATTACCACAGAAACTTAAAGATCCTGGAAGTTTCACTATACCTTGTGCTATTGGAGAAAAATTTTGTGGAAAAGCTTTATGTGATTTAGGAGCAAGTAGTAATCTCATGCCATTTTCTATTTTTCGAATGTTGAATTTAGGAGAGATTTCTCCCACTACTTTAACCCTTCACTTAGCTGATAGATCTATCACTTACCCTAAAGGAGTTATAAAGGATGTTCTTGTTAAAGTAGATAAATTTATTTTCCCTGTGGATTTCATTGTACTTGATATGGAAGAAGATAAAGAAATACCTATTATTTTAGGGAGACCTTTTCTAGCTATCGGATGGGCTATGATTGATGTGCAAAAAGGATAATTAACTATGAGAGTTAATGATCAAGAGATTAAATTCAATGTCCTTAAATCAATGAGGTACCCTGACAAAGAAAAATGCTATCGAATGGATATTATTGATTATATAATTGAAAAATATTATCAAGAAGATTGTAAAGTCATTTCTGAAAAAAAATTGAATTATTAACTTACGAAAATGAAGAACTAAAAGAAGAATTATCTAAAGAAACTCATTATATTAAAGATAACTGGGAAATTTTGGACATAACTCAAAATGTTATACTTTTACCCTCGATTAAAAAAGCCCCTGAACTGGAATTAAAAATGTTACCTGCACATTTAAAGTATGCTTTTCTTGGAAATTCATTAATTTTACCGGTTATTATTTCTTCTAAACTAAGCTTAGATCAAGAAGAAAAATTAATAGGAGTGTTAAAGAATTATAAGAATGCTTTTGGTTGGACTATTGCTGATATAAGAGGAATAAGCCCTTCCATCTGTATGCATAGGATTTTAATGGAAGAAGATTTTAAACCTACTATTGAACCTCGAAGAAGATTAAATCCTATCATGAAAGAGGTTGTTAAAAAAGAAATTCTAAAATGGTTAGATGATGGAATTATTTATCCTATTTCGGATAGTCAATGGGTGAGTCATAATCATTGTGTTGCGAAGAAAGGAGGAGTAACTGTCATTGTCAATGATAAAAATGAACTAATTCCTACAAGACAAGTTACTGGATGGCGAATTTGCATTAATTATCGGAAATTAAATAACGTCACTAGAAAGGATCAGTTTCCTTTACCTTTCTTAGATCAAATGCTTGATAAATTAGCTGGACACTCATATTTCTGTTTTCTGGATGGATATTCTGGTTATCATCAATTACCTGTTGCTCCTGAGGACCAAGTGAAAACAACATTTACAAGTCTTTATGGAATATTTGCGTTTAGAAGAATGTATTTCGGTTTATGTAATGCACCTGCAACTTTTCAAAGATGTATGATGTCAATATTTTGTGATTTGATTGACAAAGGAATTGAAATATTTATGGATGATTTTTCAGTTTTGGAACTTCTTTTGAATCTTGTTTGGAAAATATTTCCAAAGTTCTTAAAAGATGTGAAGAAACAAACTTAGTTCTTAACTGGGAAAAATGTCAATTTATGGTCACAGAAGGCATTGTACTTGGTCACAAAATTTTACAAAAAGGGATGGAAGTTGATCAAGCAAAAGTGAATATTATTGCTGAACTGCAACCACCTACCACTGTTACTGATGTGAGAAGTTTTCTGGGACATGCTGGATTTTATAGAAGATATATAAAGTATTTTTCTAAAATTGCTAAACTTCTTTGTCAATTATTAGAAAAAGAAGCTAAACATGAATTTAATGAAGAATGTATTAATTCTTTCAATATTTTAAAAGAAAAATTAATAACTACACCTATTATTATTGCACCTAATTGGAATAAACCTTTTGAATTAATGTGTGATGCAAGTGATTTTGCAATTGGAGCTGTATTAGGACAAAAATATGAGAAACTTTTCAAAGTTATATATTATGCTAGTAAAACTCTTATTGAAACTAAAAGAAATTACACTACTACTGAGAAAGAGCTTTACGCTATAGTCTATGCCTTTGATAAAATTAGACCTTATCTTCTTGGTACCAAATGCAGAGTTCATACTGATCATTTCGCTATTAAATATTTATTGTCAAAAAGGGATGCTAAACCTAGACTGATAAAATGGGTTTTACTTCTACAAGAATTTGATTTTCAAATAGTGGATAGAAAAGGAACTGATAACAAATTGCTGATCATTTATCTAGAATTAAGAATGATATTTTTATTGAAGAAAATAAAAATGAGAAATTTCCTGATGAATAGTTATATGTTATTCAAGGATGCCAAACACCTTGGTATGCAGATATAGTTAACTATTTAGTTAGCAATATTCTACCTTATGGATTGAATAATAAATATATTAAGAAATTTAAAAATGATGCTAAATCTTATATTTGAGAAGATCCTCATTTATTTAAATTGGGAAGAGATTATGTAATTCGAAGATGTGTACCTTTTGAAGAAACTTTTGTTATTATTTAAAAATGTCATGATTCCGAATTTGGAGGACACTTTGGAGTAGATAAAACTACATTTAAAATTTTAAATTCAGGATTTTATTGTCCTACCTTGTTCAAAGATGTGAGACAATATGTGAAAACATGTGATCGATGTCAAAGGATGGGAAATATATCTAGGAAAGATGAAATGCCTTTAAACTATATAATGGAAGTTGAAATTTTTGATATATGGGGTGTAGACTTTATGGGACCATTTGTACCATCATCTAGAAAGATTTATATTTTATTAGCAGTTGATTATGTTTCAAAGTGGATTGAAGTTGTATCTTTACCTAACTGTGATTCCAAAAGTGTTTTGAAATTTTTAAAGAACATGATTTTTTCAAGATTTGGAATGCCTAAGGTAATTATTACAGATGGTGGAAGTCATTTCAGAAATATAAGAATTCAATCATTACTGGAAAAATTTGGAATCAAACATAGAATTGCAACTGCTTATCACCCACAAACAAGTGGAATGGCTAAAGTATCAAACAGAGAAATTAAAAGAATTTTAGAGAAAACTATTAATCCGAAAAGAACTGATTGGGTTGATAGACTTGATTCTGCATTATGGGCTTATAGAACAGCTTATAAGACACCAATTGGAATGTCACCTTACCGGTTAGTTTATGGTAAACATTGTCACTTACCTGTTGAACTTGAACATAAATTTTATTGGGCGATAAAAGAGTTTAATGTTGATTTGAATACTGCAGGAGAAAAACGATTATTACAATTAAATGAGATGGATGAAATAAGAAATGAATGAATCATATGAAAATGCAAAGATTTATAAAGAGAAAATGAAGATATTACATGATAAAAAGATTTCAGGAAAAATATTCGAGCCTGAACAAGAAGTATTATTATTTAATACTTGTTTAAGACTTTTTCCTGGAAAATTAAGATCTAAATGGGTGGGACCATATGTAATTGAGAAAGTATACCATTATGGAGCTGTGGATATTAAAGACCACAAAACGGGAAAAATATTTAAAGTTAACGGATTAAGACTAAAGCCTTATTTGGGAGACTTAAAAATGATTTATAAATAGGCTTACAAGTTGAGTCTACCTGATTAAAGACTTAATTAGGTCGGGTTGACGACGTTAAACCAAGCGCTTTGTGGGAGGCAACCCATAGTTATTTTTTGTGTGTTTTTAAATTTTTACTGTAAGTTTATGCCTCGGTCTTGACTAAATTTTAATAACTTTAGAAAATTGGATGCTAATAAGTCTTTATTGACTTAAGCTAAAGATTATCTCGAAGTATATAAAGTTTGGACTTTGGATCACTCCATTTTGTATGTGAGTAAAAAGGAGATCAAGTTAACCTTCATTATGATTGTTTATAATTTGAGTTAATTTTAATTACTGAGTTTACATTGATATTACCATTCTAATTTACCTATTTTTGAGATCGAAACTTTTAAATTTGACGTTAGGAGAAACGAAATCGAACATGGTTTCAGCGCCTAGGCTCCGAAATCCGGCGCCTAAGCGCCAGAGTAGACTGTGTATCGATGGGTCCGGAGCCTAGGCACCAGTTTTGGCGCTTAAGCGCCATAGTTACTGGGTCGTGTAAAAACTAAAAATTTTTCAGTTTTTCACATGATTTTCTCCTATAAACTACCCCATCTTCATTCCCCATCCCTCAGCAACCATAGATACGAGCTTTACACTTCATTCTTGAGGAGATACGAGAAGATTTTTAAGAAATGGATAGAAGAAATCATGGAGAAGAGGCTAGAGAAAAGTGTTCTAAGGATCCTCAACCTTTCATCAATGGTTTTATTGCTGTTAGTTTGGAGAAGTTTTCGAGTTGCCTAGATAAGTTTGAAGCGGAATTCAAAAGTATTGGAGAACACCTCCATGAGATGTATCATCAAATCGAGCATCTGTAATGGTAGGAAAAGCTTCAATTCGATCATCTAGCGGCCTATCAAGACGCTCAAGTGGAGATGTATTTGAAGAACAAATGGATTGATGAGAAAACAGCTGCGAATTTTCTAAGGGCGTTAGTGTTCTTCCCAAGTAGGCCGAGTAATCTTCATTGCGATGAGAGTGGAAATTTCAAATTTGAAGATTAGATAATAAATGTGGTTAGATCAAGACTTTATCTAGTGTGCGTTGCATCAATTTGGTAAATTGAATGTGTTGTTTGTATGTTTGTTTTATTGTTCAATGTGTGTTGTATTTGCTTTGAAATTGTGTTGTTTGATTATTTGTTGAGACTTGAATCTTATTATTATACTTATTTGTAATTCATTAAGGCCGAAATTGAAGATTATGAATGGAATTAGAGAAATTTTACTTAAACTTGTGTTGGATTGGTGGATTTAATTTATAGTTTTTCAAAAATTTTGGAAAATATTTTGGAAGTTGGAAACTGAAGCAATACTCTTATAGGAGTAATTGAAAGTTGAAGTTGTGAGTTTTGGTGGAAAATTAAATTTTTAAAACGATTTTTGTGAAAGGCGAGTCTGGCGCCTAGGCGTAGGTTCGGCTTAAACTAAAAATTTCATCCTTTTAAAACATCATTAGCCATTGTCGACACCTAAGCTTCATCCCCTTCATCTTTTTTGCAAAAACCTACCCCCTAGATCCATCTAGAGGCCAAATCTTCACGTTTTTGAGCCCGAAATCACTCGATTTCTTCATCTTGAGGTCAGATCTACCTCTAATCCATTTATTTTTTATTTCTACCATGGATTTTCCTATTTTTGCTAAAAACCAAAATTTTAGAGAAAAATTTTGATTTTTAGAAAATTTTCCATGGATTTTTAAACTCATTTTAAGTTTCTCAAGCTTAAAAGATTTTAGTTTATTTGATTCCTTAAATTATTTGTATTTTCTTTCACGTTTAGATGACACATAAATCTAAGCGCGGAAAAAAATGAGAAAATTTCGATCACGGCAAGTTCGCTACTGCAGACAACGCACTTTCATTACCACGAATTTACGACATAGAGGAAATTTATCTCGGAGCACAGTTTTTACAGTCCTGGAGAGGTGATCGAGAACACGATCATTGCACATAATTGGCATGTTGACCTCATTTTTGGTGAGGTATTTTCTTCTCTCCTTAGTGCTTAGGATGTGGCCATAGGTTTTCTCTTTGACTATCCTAGAGGACTAGAAATGGGACCCACCACTTAGAAATTCAAACTACTTCTTAACTCCCATTAAACACCACATGTCTGATTGTAAACCCCTAAACCACTTGGAGGGTTAAAATCAATATATGGAGGTTTAAAGGATGAGTTTCCTACAGGACTCTTTGGCCTTAGGACTACCCTGAATGGTCTGATCTGGTGATGGTTGACTTGCACACACACCACTCTCTCACATACATTCTAACCCTAAAATCATTCTTACCCAATTTGGCTTCCCGACTCATGTAGGTAATTCATATGGATGGACCTCAACCCCTAGGCCCCTGGCTAAGAGGGTTAGGAACAAGATAGTGAATGTCTAAAATGATTCCTCTCATGGCTCTTGTGAGCTTAGCATGGCTTCATGGCTCAACCAAAATGATTTCATTTCACTCACACTTGATCAACCTTCATTTTTCCAAAATTTCAATTTTTGACCCCCGGGACCCTAAACCCACCAAACCTACCAAATGCCCTTGAAATTGCCCAAAATTTGCAAAATTGCCTAAATTACCCAAAATTCCTCAAAATCAGTCCTAAATATTTCCCACCACTCAAATTGATCATCCTTGGTCAAATATACCAAAATTTTCAAAACACCCCCACAATAACCTCCAAAATGTCCAAAATACCCTTTTAACCCAAAATTAAGAAAATTCCCAAAATATTCTAGAAAATCCCAAATATTCCCAATTTCATTTTGTTCAACTACACCATAAGCCAATTTTGTCAATTTAGCCCACTTTACCAAAACCCCCAATTTGACCTATTCTTAACCTAAGAGAGCCCAATGTCCAACCAAACCACTCCAATTGACCTTAATGTTGATCCAATTCAATTTTAAACTTCAATTTAATATCCCCAATACCAATTTAGACTAAATCCAGACCCAATTTCATCAAAAATTGGATCCAATTTCAATTTGAAGCTTAAAGCCCAATTTTGGCCCGTGACTTAAACATAGCCCAAACCAACCCAACTCAACTCCAATTAACGTCAAATCTTTACCTAAACCTTCCCAAAATCCCCACAAACAAAAACACTAACTTGATTTGCCCAAAATTTGAACCCAAACTCCACCCAAGCCTAACCCAAATCAAAGATCCCCAATTTGGCTTAAATCAATCATGAACCCAAATGAGCCCAAATCCCAAAATCAAAGCTCAAACAAAATTAAAAACTCTTTGTTATACTCCCATAAACATTTTTCAACATTAATTTTACATTAAAACCAACATTGGCCCAACCTTAACCCAAGTTAGCCCAATTTGATCCACTTTGGCCTCATTACCAAAAAGCCCAAATTAAATCCAATTCAACCCCAAATTACCCCAAATTTGCTTCAAACCATTCATGAAACATTCCCAAATTAAATCCAATAATTATTGGGCCCAATCTTTTACAAAACTTTCATCCACTAACTTGTTTTAAAACATAAAAGCCCACTTCCCTAAAGCATTTAAAAGCCCATTCCAAAACAATTTCAAAGGCCCAAAACCTATTTCAAAACCCATATGACATCTTCATTGGTCATCCATTTAATCAAAATCATTCCCTAAGTCCTAAGTCAATCATCAAATAAATCCAAATCAAGCTTTATGCCAATTTTCCTTAAATTCATCAAACATGCCAAAATCCCAAAAGACTATTTACATGAAATTGAGCCAAGCCACTCCTAAGCCATGAGCAAGCCTTGGAGCCATGCACAAGCCACATGAAAGCCATGGGAATCTTGGACTTGTCATCAACCCATTTATGGCAAGAGGAGGAGAGCCTTTAAGCACCCCTTAAAAGTCATTAACCCTTCACATCACTCCCCTTAACCCAAAATTAATCCAAATATTCTTGGATGGGGACCTCACCACCCTTTCCTAGCTGACTCACCTGACCTCCCTCAGCCCAAATAAAACTCTTGGAGGGTGAACCAAACCCATTTCCATGGCTTGACCAAATTAAGCTCAAAATGACCCTTCCCCCTTACCACTTAAATCAAACTCTTTTACACATGTTAAACCTCAATTGAACTCACCAACTTCCACCCTTGACTTCACCGAGCCAGATTATGATTTGACTCTGGCCGGACCACCACCTGGGCCACCGGAAAACACCAAGCTGAGAGCTTCATTTGAATTCAAAAATTCAAAACTCACATGCTGAGTTGTCCCAACCAAAATGGCCACTGTGGTTGTTCTTCTCCTCCTCTGAGCAGCTAATCCCAACCCTTAATTGCCTCTCGGAAGCCCTTCAGCCAGCTCTATTTAAACTCCACCCCCTCTCGGCCAAAGAAGGTTCTGAACAAAACCTTACCAAAACTCTGCCAAAATTGCTCCACGCTCCTCTCCATACATAGAGCACTTGATCCCCACTGATATCCAACCCCAATTCCCTCTAGTAGAGCTCAATTTCTGAGTTCAATTTCAAGCCTAAAACCAGAACAATTCACCACAGTGAGCCAATTCTTAAATTGATTGACTCTACACCTTTACCAGACCAAGAGAAGAAGTTCCCCAACAAATGCCCATTCTCCAGACCAGCCATTTCTTCTATCAGCCAAGCTTTGAAATTGGGCTTGGTGGAAATTGGGTCTAGGCAATTCACCAGAGCCAGAGACTTCATCTGGAGCTTCCTTGGGTTCAATCGAAGGTGCCACAACTCTCTGATTGAAGCTTCACTTCTCAGAGCAAAGGTATGGACCTCTTCTTCCTCCTAAGCTTTTGTGATTTCTCCATTTTGTTTGGCTCAATTTCATTGTATGTTAGCCATATAGATGTGTGTGCCTTATTGACATGAATCCATAGAGCATAAGAACATGAGATTTGGTGGAGAAATAAGGGAGATCTTAGAGTTTTAGTGTGGACGGCTCTTGGGATACACCTGTCGGAGACGATGACCAGGAACTGTCAGATCACGCGTGTATCGAATGAACTATCTAGATTGCGCTGCACCGGGGAACGGAACATGAACCGCGGCTTGGGTGGCGCTGAGTTAAATGGCGGCATCGAATAGGGAGGAGGCGTATGGGCTTTTGATCCGCCGTAGGTTGACGCGGCGCTGACTGGGTTAAGTAGGAAATTAGGATATTTTCTGATTTATTTAGATACCCATAACATAAAAAATCCATATCTTTGTGTAGAAAAATCACAAAAATAAACTAAAAATACCCTCTTGCTTAGTGAATAAAGGAGAACAATTTGGAAATAAAATTAAGTTATTTTGATGAGTATTTTATTTTTAATTAATTATTTACTGATTTTAGTATTTTAATTCTCCGTGCATTCATACAATTCACAATGACATGAGACCATAAAGCTTTTGTAGCCTCTGTTCTTGGGAACATTCCATGAATTTTCCCAGGCCAGAGGCCATCTCTGTGGCAAGATATTTCTTTTTCAAATTTATGTATCTGTTTTGCCATTTTAATTCCAATAATTAGCATGTTGCTTAGAAAATTCTAGGAAAATTTACCGAGTATCTTATGACCAGAGGACCCTAGGAAAATTTTGTTTTGGTTTAATTCCTTAAGAATAATCCTAACTGGGCTAAAAACCCAAAACTGAGTTTTAATTAATTAGGATTAACCACACATCAAAATTACTTGAAAACAATTCTTTACTATCACTTAGGATGCAGAGAAACTCCCATAAAAATTTGAAGTCAATTGGAAATAATTTAACACATTAAATGAATTATTTATGTTGTATGACCACTTTTAAAATTAAAAAATTAATAAAAACTAAAATACTCTTCAAAAATTCACCAAATTGATTTTGAGGGCACTCTGATATCAGAGGAGTCTAAGAAAATTAAAAAAGGAATTTTCTAAAAAATTTTCATTTTTAATCACATTTTTAATATTTTAATACTTAAAAAATAATAAAAATCATAAAAATGTCACATTTTGCTTCCTAATCACTTAGGAACAAACTAAATATTTTTCTCTAGTCTATAGTTTAAGAAATTGAATTTTAAAGGCTTAAGACAATTTTTAATATTAAAAAATGAATTTCCCCACATTTTCACTAAATTCATTCTAATAAATCAAAGAAAAATAAAAAAAATATAAAATTTGCTTCTCTGAACTCCTTGAGATCAGAGAGATTTATAAAAAATATAAAACTTAATTTTCAACTTTAGTTTTATTTTATAATTAATTAATACCTCAAAACTCAAAATAATTATAATAAATAAAATATAATTCAAAAAATCACCAAAATTGGTCTAGGTGGTCCTCTGGTCAGTAGGGACATCCCACAATTTTCTTAAGGATAGAAACCTCACCTTGGTCATGTTGTTGAATTTTCATTGAAAACCCTCATTTTCTCACAAAAATAAATATATAAATTAAATTAAATTTAGAAAAATCACATTTTCTCCTCTAATGTCTTAATTGACATATGTGTGAAATGACATAAAAATTTTAAATTCTTTTGAGCTTAATTTGATGACTTATGAAATAAATAAGCCTAAAGGGGCATAAAGGTAATTAAAGACTTTAACCCTAATTAATATTTAGGTCTAATCAAAAAGGGAGGGTAAAATATTTGATCTTAATTTTCCCTTGGGTGATTGAAACTTAAATATTTAAGGGGTAGAAACCCAATAATCATCTTGAAAATATTTAAAGTAAACCTTGATTAATTAAATCATTTAAATTTTGGGAGAATAATTAAAATTTAGGATTATTAAGGTCGGGGATATGACTTGAGAAAATACCAATTCATTAATTTAAGATCCCTAAATAAATCACTTTGATAATAATTAACTCTTAATTAAACTGAAGATGATAATTGGAATTAATAATTAATGATTAAAAGGAAAATAACCCTTAATTAAATTAAACTTTAAAATATTAAGTGATTTAATAACTTAATTAAATTAACTTGAGAACAGTAAAATTAATTTATCATTTGAAAACAAATCAAAAAAAAAAATTGAAACATTAAAAATCAATATAAAAACAATTTATAAAAAAAAATAAACTAATTGAAATTAGCCTAAAATATTACAATTAGTCCAACTAAAGTCATTAAAATTTAATAAATAATTTAAAAACCTCTTTCAACTTAAATAAATTTAAAACATTAAAACTAATTTGAAATATTAAGATCATTAAAATATAAAGAATTAATTGAATTAAAACAACTTGAACACTATTCCAAACTTAAAATTATTAATTAAGAGTTTATAACTAAACCAAATCACTTTAAATCATCAATTCAAATTTTAAATTAAGAATTGTTAAAATCTTTAACAAAATAATTTGCCCCTAAAGGCTTTCATTATCATAACTCTTAAATGAAGCATTAAGTGAGATGTCACTTCACTCATAGGATAATCAAACATCCTAGTTCACTGAGTAAGAATCAAATAAAATTAGAACATTAAAGTAACCTGGGTGATTGATTCATCACCACAATGAAACTAACTGAACTTAAAATAATCTCTACAATGTTTAAGATGATGTTCAGAATTCAATTCCGAGCACTTCTCTAACTTCATTGGATGTTTTAAAAGAATAGTGAGACTTCATTGTTCTTTGATGAAGAAAATCATCCTTAACAAAACACAAGAACCTAGACATCATAGGAATTGACTAGTTATAGGATTAGGATTTTGGAAGACAACCAAAACCTTCCCTTAGCTTTATCTAGGTGTTTTCTTGCAAATTATATAAATTCTTTAACCTGTGTTATAAGTGCAGGAGAAAATAAATAGGAATGCTTAGCATGTACGCTTTTATTTCATTGCAATTTATTTAACTGCACAGTACTTCACTTCTCTTGCATGTTAAACAAGAATGTCACCTTGCATGAAAACTGAAACTTTTAGGATAGCCACAAAACTGAAACCCAAAACTAAATTAAAAGTCACAACAACATAAAATTTACCTCCACAACATTTCAAAATATAAAACAACTCAAAATTTAATCACAAATAGAACAACAAAACTACAATTACAACTAAATTAAAACGTCTCATTGGATGATCGGGAATACCTCGGATGATGTAACCAACGTGTTGCTAACGGGATTTCCCACGGTCTAAATGAAAGTGTTGAACTCATTCAGTTGAGTTTAGCAAATTCATCTGGACTAAGTGAATCCGATGAAAATAACGGTGCCGGGATGAGGAAACCGTGGGATCTTAATCAGTTCTGTTTAACCAACTTTAAGATTTGTTTTAATTAAAACATTAAAAATATTTGGACTTTAAGACTTTTCTAAACCAAAACACTTCTCTCATCTCCTGATTTTCACTTTCTAAAACTGAACCTCCACAACAACAAGGAGCTTGGAGCATAGTGGGCAGCACGGCCATCGTCGTCAGTAAAACTGGAACTACATCAGCAAAACCTTTCCTAGAATTAAATAGCCAAGCCATAGGATTTCGGGGTAGTCTACCTAGTGTAACATAAATCCTCAACTTTTCGTTAGGCATTTGCATAATCATATCATGCAAATTAAGCCCTAACCGGCCTTAGGATTTCGAGGTAGTTGTTTGGTATGACATAAACCCTCACATCTTCGAGGCTATTTGTGTGATTGTGTCATACAAATATAAGTTCTAATTAACTAAAATTGGCAGGATTACAACATTAAATAAACTCTTAAATTGAAGTCAAACAATAGGATAGTTTGGGAAGTTTCCAAGATTCTTCTTGGATCCTCAGCTTCTCCTACTTCTCTTCCTTTGGACTCCAAAAATAAATTGTTCCAAACTTGATCCATTCCCTATTGAAATTTCCAAAACTCAAATCCTTTGAAAACCTTAAACTTTGAAATTCTTGAGAGTAAAACCACTGATCATTATCTAGAGTTTTTTTATGTGATTCCCGTCATTTAAGATGTAATTAACTATAGGGGCTTGCCCTTATAAGGAACTTTAAGAACCCAGGTAATATAAACCATGTTTAATTCCTTTATATTAAACAGGGAAACTTGTCGGCTTATAAAATTGGTTCACAGACCAAACGGATGTCACAAATTTTCTATTTTATTTAATCTAGCCCCATCATCAAGCAGTGTGTCTATTCTTCGGGATAGATACAAGGTTTGTGATGCGGTGCTCGTTTATATAAACTGTTTGGGATGTGAGATCGGTTTTATTTCATATCATAAAATTTTCAAACTTAAAATTATTTCAAAATCAATTGCTACTTTCCAAATTATATATATATATATTTAAATTAAATTTAAAATTTAAGATTCGCGGACAATTTACGTAAACGACACCATTTTAAAATACAACACAAACCTAAAAATTTGCTGACATGGCAGGGATTCTGTTATTTCACTGTCGTTGATGTTATTCCTGTTGTACAAGAATTTTATGCCAACTTAATGGATTCGGAAGACTATGAAGTCTTCATTAGAGGTGTCGGAGTGAGATTCACTCCGGAGTGGATCAACATTTTCTACTGCCTACCACTTACTATCGAGTGCTACTATTCTGGTCTATCTCCATCTGAAGGAGATCTGGAGATGATCATTGCATATCTGACTGATGGCACTGGAGCTTCGAAGATCCGGAACGACAAACGGATAAATTTTAAATCATCTAAGTTGAATGGTATTTCAAAGGCCTGACACTATTTTATTTCTGCTAGACTACTTCGTTCCAACCACCTGAGTGAAGTTACCAGACATAGAGCTATCCTGAACTACTTCATTCAGGAAAGGAAGTTGATTGATGTTGGCAGCATTATCTATGATTCTGTAGAATCAACTCCATGATCCAGCATTTCTGTGGGATTAGGATTCCCATCTTTGATATATTCTTTATGTGTGAGCGATGGAGTTATTACTAATATTTCTGAGGAGAAGCTGAAGACTACAAAGCCTACTGGGCAGGAGAGTGTTAGTATTTATGATCGTCTTCGTGGGAAGAGATCTACTGCTCCTTCTACTTCTGTACCTACTCCAGGTAGTGCTTCTACTTCTAGACCTTCTACTTCTGCTACACCACCACCTACTTTTTGGGAGACTATGGATGAGAGGTATTCAGAACAGCAGAATGTTTTACATTTAGCTCATTGTCGTATAGATATGATCGATGCGAAATTTGATTATCTTGCTGATTTTACCCACAGGAAGAGCAATTATGATGCTGATTATGATGAAGCTCTTGTTAGATTCCTGAAGGGAGAACGATCTGTTCGGTTCCTACTATCTCTAGATTCACACCTTATGATCCGAAGAAGACTAAGGATTTTTCCTTTGGTGTCGATGATGATGATGCGGAGACTGCGAGTGATGATTAGATTGTCTAGATTATGTTCTTGTTTTATTTGTCTGTGTGTTAGACTTAGTAGTATGATTGGTTTATGTTTGTTTGATGTTTTATTGATGTTAGCTGTACTAAAGATTGTCGTACTATTTAGTTATTGATGTTATTTTGTTTATGTTATTGTGATTAATATAGTCGTTTAATTTAGCTACTGATATAAAAATTGAACCTGCTTACTTTTATATATGCTTCATTATTTCAGTGATATTCATAAAAAGCATGTGTAGAAGAAAATTTTTCTTCGTAGACTATTTTTACATACTTAAAAAATTCCTTTTTAAATTATGCCTTTCTTTCTCTCATACTTTAAAATTTTCCATGATATACCAAAACTTAAGTTTGGGGGAATGGAAAATGCATGCAAATTTAAATTTTATTTGTCCTTAAGTGCTAATAATTTTCTCTAAAAATATATTAAAATAATAAAAGGAATGAAAAATATATTTATGATCACTTAATTTTATTTTGAAATTATAAATAATTTAGTAGACTTAACCAAAATTTTAATAACTTTGATTGATTTTAAGAATAGAATTATTCAACTTAAAGAAGAGTAAGATTAAGAATTTTTTCTATTCATGGTAGAGATAATTGAATTTCAGAAGTATTAAGAAATCAAGAATTATAACTTGAAAAAGAAAAAGATTGAAAGTCTTTTCGAAAACTATTCATGTTATAGTAATTAAGTGAAGATGTATAAGTTTTTAAATATAAGTTAAGGATAGTGAAGTTCAAAATCATTAATAGGCTATCCAGATACAATAATCCTCACTATGAAAAATAAACAAATAAAATAAAATAAAAAAAGAAAGAGAGAGGAGAAGCTTGAGAAGATGCCTAATAAAAAATTGGCTTCACTTGAATTATCTTATAATAAGAAAAGTAATTACATATTTTACTTAATTTTTATGCATGCATCTTTATTAGAAAAGATTTCCATGAAGATCTATTTCTTGTAAATAATTTATATGGTCTTAATATAATAAACTACAATTATTTCTGAAATGAATGAAAAATTTTGAAGTGTTAAGATATGGTAGTTAAATATTCTTTAAAATCTTAAAATTAAACTTAGTTAGTGAAATTTGGTTAATGATTTACTAAAAACTTTATAAAATCAAAAATTACAAGGAATATTAAATATTTATCTTTTATTCCAATTGTTATACATTTCATATACTAAAAAGGGTTACTTGAGGACAAGTAATGTTTAAGTTTGGGGGATTTTTGATCCATGAAAAAATACTTATTTTATGCCTTGATTTTTATTAAAATTTTAAGGATATTATGCTTTAATGAAAGGTATTTTTTTTGCTTTTGGATAAAGGTGATGTAAAAATTTTAAAAAAGAAAAAAGGATGAAAAAGGATGAAAAAGGAGCAAAAAAGAGCAAAAATGGAGCCAAAATACAAAATTGCCAAAATAATGAGCCTAGGCGCCAGAATCTGGCGCCTAAGCGCCAGCTCGATACCAACTTTGGGTAGTTATTTTGATGGTTAGAGCGGTTATTGGACCTTCTAGAAGATTGTCAGTTGTTCCTGGAGTACAAGACATGTGATACATTGTTTCTAGATGCTTGCAAATGGTTTGAATCAAGAATAGGTGCGATTCAAAGTGAAGAGGTGCGAAGAACTGGATGCGGAGTACAGTGCCTAGGTGCCAGATGCCGGCGCACGTCGGCATATATTTTAGGTTTATGTTTTAAAAGGGGTCGCCTACAGAAATTGTTTGCGAATTTTTAGATTTTAAGTTATATATATATATATATATATATATATATATATATATATATAATTTAAAAAGTAACATTTGATTTTGAAAACAATTTTGAGTTTAAAAATTTTAAGATATGAAATCAAACAGATCTCACATCTTAAATAGTTTATATAAATGAGCACCACATCACAAACTTTGTATCTATCCCGAAAAATGGACACACTACTTGATGATGATGCTCGATTAAATAAACTAGAAGATTTGTGACATCTGTTTGGTCTGTGAACCTATTTTATAAGCCGACAAGTTTCCCTGCTTAATATAAATGAATTAAGCAGGGTTTATATTACTGAGTTCTTAAAGTTCCCTATAAGGGAAAGCCCCTATAGTTAACTACAACTTAAATGTCTAAAGACACTTAAGAAAACTCTCAATAATGATCAGTGGTTTTCCTCTAAAAAATTTCAAAGTTTAAGTTTTTCAAACAATTGGACTTTAGAAATTTCAATAGGGAATATCTCAAATTTGGAACAGTTTATTTTAAGAATCCAAAGGAAGAGAAGTAGAGTATGTCACGGACCCGAAGTGAACTTCGGTGACTTCCCAACTATCCTATGATTTGGCTTCAATTTGAGAATTTCTTTAATGTTCTAATCCTACATATTTTAGTTAATTAGGACTTATATTTATATGACATAATCATACAAATAGTCTCAAAGATATGAGGGTTTATGTCGTACCAAATGACTACCTCGGAGTCCTAAGATCGGTTAGGGCTTAATTTAGATAACATGATTATGCAAATGCCTAACGAAGAGTTGTGGGTTTATATTGCACTAGGCAAACTACCTCGAAATCCTATGGCTTGTTATTTAAAACTAGGAAAGGTTTTGTTGATGTAGATTCCAGTATTGCTGACGACGATGGCCGTGCTGCCCGCTATGCTCCAGGCTCTGTATTGTTGCAGAGGTTTAGTTTTAGAAAGTGAAAATCAGGAGATAAGAGAAGTGTTTTAGTTTAGAGAAATCTTAAAGTCAAAATATTTTTAATGTTTTAATTAAAAAAATCTTAAAGTTGATTAAACAGAACCGATTAAGATCCCACGTTTTCGTCATCCCGACACCGTTATTTTCATAGGATTCACTTAGTCCAAATGAATTTGTTAAACTCAACTGAATGAGTTCCACACATTCATTTAGACTGTGGGAAAATTCATTAGCAACACATGAGTTAAATCATCCGAGGTATTCCCGATCATCCAACGAGATGTTTTAATTTAGTAGGAGTTGTAGTTTTGTTGTTCTGTTTGTGATTAAATTCAGAGTTGTTTTTTATTTTGAAATATTGTGGCGGTGAATTTTATCTTGTTGTGACTTTTAATTTAGTTTTGGTTTTCAGTTTTGTGGCTATCCTAAAGGTTTCAGTTTTCATGCAGGATGACATTCGTGTTTATCATGCAAGAGAAGTAAAGTACAGTGCAAGTAAATAAATTACAATGAATTAAAAGCATACATGGTAAGCATTCCTATTTATTTTCTTCTGCACTTAAAACACAGGTTAAAGCATTTATATATTTGCAAGAAAATACCTAGGTAAAGCTGAGGGAAGGTTTTAGTTGTCTACCAAAATCCTAATCCTATAGCTAGTCAATTTCTATGACGTCTAGGTCCTTATGTTTTGTTAAGGATGATTTTCTTCACCAAAGAACAATTAAGTTTAGTTGTTCTTCTAAAACATCCCATCATATTGAGAAAGTGCTTAGGACGAGCCCTAAACATCTTTTCAATACTTCTGAGATTATTTTGAGTCCAAATGAATTTCATTGTACAAGTGAATTAATCATTCAAGAGATTTAGTTAAGTTTTGCTTCTTACTCAGTGAACTAGAATGTTTGATTATCCTATGAGTGAAGTGACATTTCACTTAATGCTTTATTTAAGAGTTATGATAATGAAAGCCTTTAGGGGCAAATTAATTTGTTGAAGATTTTAACAATTCTTAATTAGAAAATTGGAATTGATGATTTTGAAATGATTTGGTTTAGTTATAAGACTTTAATTAACAATTTTAAGTTTGGAATAGTGTTCAAGTTATTTCAATTCTATTAAATCTTTATATTTTAATGATCTTAATATTTTAGATTAATTTTACCATTTTAAATTTGCTTAGCTTGAAAGAGGTGTTTAAATTATTTATTTTTATTAAATTTTAATGACTTTATTTGGATTGATTGTAATATTTTAGGTTGATTTTAATTAGTTTAATTTTCTTTTATACATTTTATTAATAAATTGTTTTGATGTTGATTTTTAATGTTTCAAATTTGTTTTGGGTTTGTTTTCAAAGGATAAATTAATTTTACTGTTCTTAATTTAATTTAATTAAGTTATTAAATCACTTAATATTTTCTTTTATTTAATTAATTATTAATTCAAATTATCAACTTAAGTTTAATTAAGAATTGAAATGTTATTAAAGTAATTTATTTAGGGATTTCAAATTAAAGAATTGGTATCTTCCTAAGTCACATCCCTAATAATCCAAAATTTTAATTATCCTCCCAAAATTTAAATGATTTAATTAATTAAAGTTCCATTTTGATATTTTTAAAGTGATCAATGGGTTTCTACCCCTTTACTCCCTAAGTTTCAATCACCCAAGAGGAAATTAAGATCAGATATTTTACCCTCCCTTTCGATTAAACCTAAAGTATTAATTAGGGTTAAAATCCTTTAATTACCTTTATGCCCCTTTAGGCTTATTTATTTCATAACTCATAAAATTAAGCTCAAATGAACTTAAAATTTTTATATCACTTCACTCATATGTCAATTAAGACATAGACGAGAAAATGTGATTTTTCTAAATTTAATTTAATTTATATATTTATTTCTGTTAGAAAATGAAGGTTTTCAATTAAAATTCAACAACATGACCAAGGTGAGATTTCTATCCTTAGAAAAATTGTGGGATGTCCCCACTGACCAGAGGACCACCTAGACCAATTTTGGTGATTTTTTTAAATTATATTTTATTTATTATAATTATTTTGATTTTTATGGTATTAATTAATTATAAAATAAAATTAAAGTTGAAAAATGA
The DNA here is from genome assembly GCA_022702705.1 of Papilionanthe hookeriana x Papilionanthe teres. Lineage (NCBI taxonomy): Eukaryota > Viridiplantae > Streptophyta > Magnoliopsida > Asparagales > Orchidaceae > Papilionanthe > Papilionanthe hookeriana x Papilionanthe teres. The sequence continues at coordinate 123,211,424 of CM040425.1, forward strand.
ATTTTATATTTTTCATAAATCTCTCTGACCTCAAGGAGTCCAAAGAAGCAAATTTTATATTTTTCTCATTTTCTTCTATTTATTAGAATTAATTTAGTGAAAATGTTGGGAAATTCATTTTTTAATATTTAAAATTGTCCTAAGCCTTTAAAATTTAATTTCTTAACCTATAGACTTGAGAAAAATATTTGGTTTGTTCCTAAGTGATTAGGAGGAAAGATGTGACATTTTTAGGATTTTAAATATTTTTGTGATTTTTATTATTTTTAATTATTAAAATATTAGAAATATGGCTAAAAATAAAAATTTTTATAAAATTTCAATTTTAATTTTTCTAGACTCCTCGATATTAGAGAGCCCACAAAATCATTTTGGTAAATTTTTGAAGGGTATTTTAGGTTTTATGAATTTTTAAATTTTAAAAATAGTCATACAACTTAAATAATTTATTTAATAGGTTAAATTATTTCCAATTGACTTCAAATTTTTTTGTGAGGTTCTCTGCATCCTAAATGACAATGGAGAATTGTTTTTAAGTAATTTTGATGTGTGGTTATTCCTAATAGATTAAAACTTAGTTTTGGGTGTTTAGGCCAATTAAGATTATTCTTAAGGAATTAAACCAAACCATAATTTTCCTAAGGTTTTCTAGTCATAAGCTACCTCCCCTAATTTTCCTAGAATTTTCTAAGTAACATGCTAATTGCTGGAATTAAAACATCAAAACAGACACATAAATTTAAAAAATCAATATCATGCCATAGAAATGGCCTCTGGCCTTGAAAAATTCAGGAAATGTTCCCAAGAGTAGAGGCTACAAAAGCCCTATGATCTCATGTCATGGTGAATTGTATGCATGCATGGAGAATTAAAATACTAAAATCAGTAAATAATTAATTAAAAATAAAATACTCATCAAAATAACTTAATTATTTTTCCACATTGTTCTCATATGTTCACTGAGTACGAGAGTACTTTTATTTTATTTTTTTTTATTTTTCTACATAAAGATATGAATATTTGAAGTTTCTGGTATTTATATAAATCAAAAATACCCTTTTTTCTATTTAAACCAGTCAGCACCACATCAACTTTGGCAGCTTCGAAACTCCACATGGTGCATTCCCTTTCGGCGCTGCCATCCAACTCAGCGCCACGCAGCCCGAGGTTCCTGCCCCGTTTCCTAGTTTGACGCTATCTGGGATGTTCATTCGATACACACGCGAAGGGACGACATCCGCTCATCATCCCCGAGTGCCCTAACCCTAGAGTCGTCCACCTTCTAGGCTTAATATCTCACTCGATACTTAACCAAATTAAACATTCTTATGCTCTATGGACTCGTCTTGATGGGACGAACATATCTATATGGCTAACATGTTATGAAATTGAGCCAAACAAATTGGAGAATTCACAGAAGCTCGGGAGGAAGAAGAGATCCATACCTTTGCTCTGAGAAGTGAAGCTTCAATTAGAGAGTTGTGGCACCTTCGATTGAACCCAAGGAAGCTCCAGATTTAGTCTCTGGCTCTGGTGAATTTCCTAGACCTGATTTCCACCAAGCTCGATTTCAAAGCTTTGCCGATAGAAGAAATGGCTGGCCTGGAGAGGGGAATTTTATTGGGGAACTTCTTATCTTGGTCTGGTGAAGGTGTAGAGTCAATCAATTTAGGGTTTGGTTCAGCACCTTCTTTGGCCGAGAGGTGGTGGTGTTTAAATAAGGCTGGCTAGAGGGCTTCTCAGGGGGGTTTGAAGGCTTGGATCAACTGCTCAGGGCAAGGGAAGAATAGCTGTACTGGCCATTAGGCATGGGACAGCTCAGCAAGGGAAAATGTGAAAGTTTGGCTCACATGGAGCTCTCAGCCATGGAGTTTTCCGGTGACCTAAGCGGCAGGCCGGCAGGATCAGGTCACCCTCAGGGTCAGAGAGGTCAGGGGTTGATGTTTGTGAGTTCAATTGGCTTTGGCCATGTGCAAAGTGATTTTACAAAAATGGAAAGTGGGAGGGGCTATTTTGAGCTCAAATGGTTTAAGCCAGGGTTTTGGGCATTTTGTACCACCCAAGGCTTGACTTTGGGCTGAAAGGAATCATTTTGGTCAGCTGAATTGGAGTGGTGAAGTCTTCATCCATGGTGATGTGGCTAAACTTGGTTTAAAGTGTAGCATTAGTGGGGTTAAAAAGTGATAATGAAGGGTTAAGAAAGAACCCCCTCTTCTAGCCATTAGTGGCTTGGTGAGGTGTCCAAGGCTTTCATGGCTTCCATGTGGCTTGTGCATGACTTCTTGGCTCACATTTGGCATGGGAAATGGCTTGGTCAATTTCATGGAAGAGGGTTATTTGAAATTTTGAAAACTTTAGATTTTTTTATGGGATTTGTCATGATGCCATTTTGGTTTAATCAAAATGATAGATTTTGGACTTAGGGGATAGTTTTAATTAAATGGGCATGATGAGACAATATTACATGGGCTTTGGAATAAGTCTTGGGCCTTTGAAATTGTTTTTGAATGGGCTTTTAAAATGTCTTAGGAAGGTGGGCTTTTAGGTTTTTTAAAACAAATTGATGGATAAAAATTTTGTGAGGGGTTGTGTCAAATAAATGTTGCAATTGGTTTAAGAATGTGCCATGAGTAATTTGGAACAAGTTTGGGGTGATTTTGAGTTGAATTGGATTTAATTTGGGTCTTTTTGGTAATGGGGCCAAAGTGGATCAAATTGAGCTAACTTGAGTTCAGGTTGGGCCAATGTTGGGTTTGATGTAAATTTAATGTTGAAAATTGTTTATAGGAGTATAACAAAGAGTTCTCAATTTTGGTTGGGCTTTGATTTTGGGATTTGGGCCTATTTGGGTTCATGATTGGTTTAGGCCAAATTGGGGATTTTTGATTTGGGTTAGGTTTGGGTGAAGTTTGGGTTCAAATTTTGAGCAAATCAAGTTAGTTTTTTGTTTGTGGGAATGTTAGGAAGTTTTTAGAAAAGATTTGGGGCTAATTGGAGTTGAGTTGGGTTGGTTTGGGCTAAGTTTATGTCATGGGCCAAAATTGGGCTTTAAGCTTCAAATTGAAATTGGATCGACATGTTGGTCAAATTGGGTTTAGTTTGGCCTAAATCAATATTTGGGATATTAAATTGAAGCTTAGTATTGAATTGGATCAAAATTGAGGTCAATTGGAGTGGTTTGGTTGGACATTGGGCTCTCTTAGGTTAAAAATAGGTCAAATTGGTGGTTTTGGTAAAAGTGGGCTAAATTGAAGAAATTGGATTATCTTGTAGTTGAACAAAATGAAATTGGGAATATTTAGCATTTTCTGGAGTTTTTTGAGAATTTTCTGAATTTTTGGCATTTTTGGGTTAAAAGGGTATTTTGGGTATTTGGAGGTTATTGGGGGGGGGGGTAATTTGAAAATTTTGTTATATTTGACCAAGGATGATCAATTAGAGTGGTGGGAAATGTTTAAGACTAATTTTGAGGAATTTTAGGTAATTTAGGAAATTTTGCAAATTTTGGGCAATTTCAAGGGCATTTGGTAGGTTTTGGTGGGTTTAGGGTGCCGGGGGTCAAAAATTGAAATTTTGAAAAAATGAAGGTTGATCAAGTGTGAGTGAAATGAAATCATTTTTGTTGAGCCATGAAGCCATTTTAAGCTCACAAGAGCCATGAGATGACTCATTTTAGACATTCACTATGTTGTTCCTAACCCTCTTAGCAAGGGGCCTAGGGGTTGAGGTCAATCCAAATGAATTACATACATGATTCAGGGAATCAAATTGGGTAAGAATGATTTTAGGGTTGGAATGTGTGTGAGAGTGAAGTGTGTGTGCAAGTCAACCCTCAACATACCAGACCATCCAGGTAGTCCTAAGGCTATAGAGTCTTGTAGGAAACTCATCCTTTAAACCTCCACATATTGATTTTAACCCTCTAAGTGGTTTAGGGGTTTACAATCAAACATGTGAGGTTTAAAGGGAGTTAAGAAGTGGTTAGAATTTCTAAGTGATGGGTCCCATTTCTAGTCCTCTAGGATAGTCAAAGGGAATACCTATGGCTAGATCCTAAGTCCTCACAAAAAATGAGGTCAACAGCGCCTAGGCACCATACACAGTTTCTAGAAGATTTATTGAACTTGGACACATTTTGAAGAGGTGCTTTAGGCAACCCTTGAAGCCTATAAATAGGAGGTCATTTCTACAGAAAAAGAGGCCCCCAATCAGAGAGATAATTTTAAATATAGGGCCACACTTTTAGTTTACTATCCTTCATAAATTAGTGAGTTTATTTTATTTAGAGTTTGTATTGAAGTCTATTTCACTTTGGAGTCAGTAGGAATTAGAGGTTCAGTTGGAGAAACACTTGAGATAAGTATTTGTAATTTGATTCAAAGTTTTATTTATATGTTTTGTTATTTAAATTCAATGTGTTCTGAGTAGTTACTTTACTTTCTCCTTTTAATTATGAAAAGATAATATAAAATTCGTTGGAGAATTAAAAACTAAATATGTTGAACTATTGTGATGATATTAATACCGGATCTTAATTTACTATTTAAATTGGCCATTTAAGTTGTTAAAATCTGTTGAAGAATTTTGAGACCTAGAAGGAGATGAATTCTTAATTAGTAGATATCACATGAATCCTTGGGAAGTCGAAGGCCTTGTGCGGGTTATTCAAGGTGAAGTGCAAATAAATAGGAAAATATTATTCAATGGGCATAGAATTAATAAGTTTCTATAGTGATAAACTAAATTCTTTTAATTTGGTTTATAGAAAGGGAACGGGTCACTAGTAGGGCCGACCAAAGCCACCCTTGGAAATCTAGTAGTGTGAGCCTAGATTAACCCATTCTACTAACAATACATCTGAACCACATCTATAGATTAGCCAATGTTCTTTATACTATCGAGCGAAGGTAAAGAATATGAAAGTTCTTATTTGGCACAATACCATAAATTTATATTCTCCACGAATATTACATTATCTAAAAAGTATTAGATTAATTGGAAGGAAGAAAGTTGTTTGCTTATTATTATTTACATCACTCATTATTTTAGTACTGCTTTATTTCTGCATTTAGTAAATTAAATATTAAATTTATAACTTTAAAATAAATACATAAAAATAAAATTAAAATATTTAAAAATCTATAAACCTCCTCGTGGGATCGATACTAGGGTCCTTATTTAAAGCCCTATATTACTTGAAACGATACGTATACTTGCGTAGTACCTACTAGTGTGTAAAATATTTTCCATAAAATTATATTTATATACACTAGCTGCTATTATTATTTGGGTCAAAGTATTGGCTATAACATATTTTTGGAAGCATAAATTACTGTGTTATTTACGGTCGGGTCAAAACTCTTACCAAGGAAAGATAAAATCCGGTGTCAAAATGTGTTGATATTGCTCCAAATCCACGATCTCTAAGCCCTAGGTCAGTTTTTTTAAGTTTTGAAGAAGGAGATGATGAATAGTTATGGTTGACCGGTCAAATAAAGTGTTTTTTGGGATCTCACTATCAGCGATAAAAATCTCACCATTGGCAAGCTAATTAATTCAAATAGACTTAATGTTTTTGGAAAATCTCATTGTCGGCAGCATCGTTCTCGCTGTTGGTGGGATTTTTCAAGAATTAATATTTTTAATATTTATAATGTTTTCAATTTATTTTAAGCCTTGATAATGTTCGATCAATCAATTAAATACATTTTATTGTGATTAGATACTATTTTAACTCACATAAATTCACACAACACAAAACATAATAAATTTATATATGAAATCTAAGGTTTTACAATATGCATACACCACATTTTCTTAGCACATAAAATTTAGCGTCGCAATCCAAACCACAGTACTCAAAACACTGAGATTAAACAAACAGCACATAATCTCATCTATACTGAGATCAAATCTTAAAATCTAAAATATCAAAAGTGCAAATTTCATAAAAATTAAATTCTAACTAACTCAACACATAAACAAATACGAATGTCTTCTACTTTTCAGTGTCTGTGCTAAATTCATGTCTGATATCTCCAATAGGACGTAGATGAACGAATAGATTGTAGAAAGGCCTGTAAGGTAATTCTTCTGTAGAATCTTCTTCAATCCATCCTTTCTTTCTCAAAAGCCATATGAAACTAGCCTTAAGATGTCTAGAATAATCGAAGTGTTCCTTTATCCTCCAATCAATATGATCAAATAAATTAGAGATATTATTAATGGAAGTCATCACGTTTTGTACCTCTTTTTCCAATCCTTTGAGTTTTCGTAAGATGAGATTTGTTTTATCAGTAAAGGACATGATTGAAAGAGATTTTTGAGATGCTTGATCCGCAGTAATGGCTGTCTCATTATTGTTATCCAGAGTAGGAAACATATCAGTTGGATCTAATGGTTTCCAAGGAAAAAGTAGCTTTTCCCAGGCTTCATAAGAAACTTGGTACTGAGTGAATAATGCAAAAATTGTTGAAGGAAGTCCAAGCCCATAAATCGATCCATGCACAATCAGGCCTAAAGCAGACTTCACAATAATTGAACGAGCATCGACAGGTAATCCCGCTTGAATACAATAATTAAGAATTGCACACTCCTTCGAAACTTTGTTTACACTCATATTGGGTAATAATTTTGAATAAATAAAGAAGTGCCAGTGTTTAGAGACGGGGTTTAGAAGTGATGCAGAAAAGCTAACATGCCCGTCTTCTCTTGTTTCCCAATCTTCTGATTCATCAGTCAAATATCAATATATCTCAGTCATATTATTTCTTGTAGAAACAAAATTGGAATAGTGGAAAATAGGTGTATTTTCAATTGAATATAACTCATTGATTCTAGAAGGAGTGAAAGTTACCCATATGCCTCGCACATAAATGCTTTCGTTGTTGATTCCATGAAGATTGGAGTAGAATTATTTTATTTCGAGGATGACTACTACAAAATTTGTATAGCATAATACCTCCCAAAGTTATTTCATAATCATCTCCTCAATAGACGTTGTCGAATTCTCCACTCCTCTATTCACGAATCCTTTTTCTTTGATTCATCTCTTCTTCATCATAACTTTGTTGAAGATTCGCTGGGCCTCATAACTGACAAACTTTCTTCGATTGAACACTCGGGATCTAGTGATTTCAAGTGTATTGGAGGCCATAATGATGAGGTTTTGTGGAGTTTGAAATCATTTTCAGGAAGTAAATGGTTTAGATTTTGAGTTTTAGGCGTTTTTAAAAGTTAAAACACTTAAAATTGTCAGAAACCTTTAAAATAACTCCCTAAACCGTTCATTCACCTATCTCACCGTCGATGGCAACGATCTCACCGTCGGCGGGATTCTTAAAAATATGAACTGAATTTGGCAGGCAAAACTCGCGTCGGCGGGCTAAGGCAAAATTGCCCAGTTTCGCTATGGTCAGAATGCTTTCTAATTTTTTCTATGTATCCAATATCGCGATGATTATAAATATAAATTTGAGTAGTAGAATTCATTTTATACCAAAAATAGTAAAAAATCATATAAATATACAATTATTACTCCTAAATAAAGATCAATATGGGTTGTCTCCCATAAAGCGCTTGGTTTAACATCGTCAGCCCGACCTATTCTGGTAATTAATCAGGTTGACTGAGCATTAAAACCACTTTGAATTTTGGTCTTTTTCTTTAAAGATAATGTTTTAATCTGTGTCCATTTACTTTAAATATGTGTCCAGTCTTTTTATCTTCAATTTCTACAGCTCCGTACGTAAATATTTGAGTTATAGTGAAAGGTCCTAACCATCGAGATTTTAGTTTCCCAGGAAAAATTTCAATCTTGTATTATAAAGTAAAACTTCTTGTCCTGGTTCAAATTTTTTTGGTTAATCTTCCAATGATGCCATAATTTCATTTTCTCTTTATAAATTCTATCGTTATTATACGATTCATTTCTTAATTCTTCTAATTCATTCATCTGCAACAATCTCTTATCACCAACATCTTTTAGATTATAATTGAATTCTTTAATCGCCCAATACGCTTTGTGCTTTACTTCAACTGGTAAGTGATAAGCTTTTCCATAAATAAGCCTGTAAGGAGTCAGTCCAATCAGAGTTTTATAAGCACTCCTGTATGCCCGTAATGTAGTGTCTAGTCTTGTAGACAAATTTAATCTACTAGGGTTTACAGTTTTTTCTAAAATTTGTTTAATTTCTCGATTAGAAACTTCAGCTAATCCACTGGGTTGTGGATGATAAGCAGTCAATATTTTATGAATAATGTTAAATTTTTCTTCCAATTTCTGAATATATTTATTCCTAAAATGGGATCCTTCCTTAGTGATAATCACTCTCGACATTCCATATCTTGTGAAAATATTTTTCATTAAAAATTTTGAAACACTCTTAGCATCACAACGAGGTAAGGCTTGTGCTTCAATCCATTTAGAAATATAATCAACAACAACTAATATATATGAGTTTCCAAATGAAGGAATAAATGGTCCCATGAAATCTAATCCCCAATCATAAAAAATTTCAACTTCTAATATAAAATTTAAAGGCATTTCATTTCATCTAGATATATTACCTACTCGTTGGCATTTATCGCAAGTTTTGATATATCTATAATCATCTTTAAAAAGAGTAGGCCAATAAAATCCAGATTGTAAAATTTTATAAGCAGTTTTATGAGTCCCAAAATGTCCTCCAAATTCAGAATCATGACATTTTTGAATAATCTATTCAATTTCTTCATATGGCACACATCTTCTAATAATTAGATCCTTACATTGTTTATATAAATATGGTTCATCCCAAAAATACGTTTTAGCATCGTAAATGAATTTTTTCTGTTGTTGCAGAGTTATCATGGGTGGTAAAATATCACTTACAATATGATTAACTATATCAGCATATCAATGTGTTTTCCACTCATTTATATTATAAAGTTATTCGTCGGGAAAACTATCTGTAATTTCATTTTTAGTGTCAGATAATTCACAATATTCTAATCTTGACAAATGATCTGCAATTTGATTATCAGTTTCCTTTCTAATAATTATTTCAAAATCAAATTCTTGCATCAGTAATATCCATCTGATTAATCTTATTTTGGTATCTTTCTTTTGCATTAAATATTTAATAGCAGAGTGATCTGTATGCACAATACATTTAGTTCCAATTAATTAAGTTCTAAATTTATCAAAAGCATATACAATTGCTAATAATTTTTTTTCTGTAACTGTAAAATTGATTTCAACACTATTGAGAGTTTTAATAGCATAGTATATAACTTTCAAAATTTTATCATACCTTTGTCCAAGAACAGCTCCTATAGCATAATCACTAGCATCACACATAAGTTCAAATGGTATCTCGCAATCAGGTGAAACTATTATAGGTGCTGTGATTAATTTATCTTTTAATAATTCAAAAGCATTTAAGCATTCCGTAGTGAATTCAAATTTCTTGTCTTTTTCTAAAAGTTGGCATAAAGGTTTAGTAAATTTTGACAAATTTTTCATATAGCGTCAGTAAAATCCGGCATGTCCAAGAAAACTTCTTACCCCTCTCACTGTAGTAGGAGGTGGCAATTTTGCTATAACTTGAATTATTGCAGGGTCTACTTCCATGCCATTTTCTGAAATTTATGCCCTAATACAATTCCTCCTGCAACCATAAATTGACATTTCTCCCAATTTAGAACTAAGTTAGTTTGTTCGCATACCACTAAGACTTTTTCAAGATGATCCAAGCATGCGTCAAATGATGTTCCAAATACAGAGAAATCATCCATAAATAATTCTATTCCATCATCAATTAACTTACTAAATATAAACATCATACATCTCTGGAATGTTGTAGGTGCATTACATAATCCAAAAGCCATCCTTTGAAAAGTAAATGTTCCATAAGGACTAGTAAATGTGGTTTTATCTTGATCCTCAAAAGCAATAGGTATTTGATGATAGCCGGTATATCCATCTAAAAAAAAATATTTGTGTCTGGCTAGTCTATCTAACATTTAGTCTAGGAATCGTAAAGGGAAGTGATCTTTCCTGGTGGCTGCATTTAATTTTCTATAATCAATACATATACGCCATCCAGTAATTTGTCTTATAGGTATTAAATCATTATTTCATTAGCTTCAACAGTCACTCCTTTCATAGGAACACAATGAATCGGGCTTAATCAAGTACTGTCCAAAATAGGATATATAATACTATTGTTTAACCATTTCAATATTTCTTTCTTGACTACATCTTTCATTATTGGGTTTAATCTCCTTTGGGGATCAACTCTTGGTTTATGTTCATTATCCAAAATAATTCTGTGCATACAGATTGAAGGACTGATTCCCTTAATATCTGCTAAGGTCCAACCAAAAGCTTTCTTAAACTTTTTTTAATGTGTCCAGAAGCTTTTGCTCTTGTGATTCATTTAATTCTACCGATATAATAACCGGTAAAGTTAAAGAATTTTCCAAAAATGCGTACTTCAAATGAGTAGGTAAAAATTTTAACTCAAGTTCAGGAGTTTAATAATAACGAAACTATATTCTTTTAAGCGTTTTCAGTAATATCCAACATCTCAAATCTTTCTTGTATATAATTTAATTTTTCATTGTTTGTTTCTTCAATAAATTCTGTATTTTCTATTTCTAGTTTATCTTCAAAGTATTCTTTATAATGCTCATTTCGTAGATGTTCAAGAGTTTCCATTCGAAAAAATTCATTTTCTTTTTATATAGCAGGATATTTCGTTGATTTTGCAATGTTAAAAGTTACTTCTTGATCGTTTACTCTCATAGTTAGTTCTCCTTTTTGAACGTCAATCAAAACTCTTCCAGTAGCTAAGAAGGGTCTTCCTAAAATAATGGGTATTTATTTATCTTCCTCCATATCTAAGACAATAAAATCCACTGGGAAGATAAATTTATCCACTTTTACTAACACATCTTCAATAACTCCTTTAGGATATGTCATCGAACGATCGCCTAAGCGAACGAGTCTATCGAAGTAGGTGAGACTTCTCCCAATCCTAATATTTTAAAAATTGATAGAGGCATAAGATTTATGCTGGCTCCCAAGTCACGTAAAGCTTTTCCATGAAATTTTTTTCCAATAGCACACGGTATAGTAAAAATACCAGGATCTTTTAATTTCTTACGAAGCTTTTTCTGAATAATTGTACTACACTATTGGCTAAGTGCAACAGTTTCATTATATGTGAACTTTCTTTTCTTGTTTAAAATATCTTTCATAAACTTCACATAATTGGGCATTTGTTCTAATGTTTCTACAAAAGGAATGTTTACCGTTAATTTTTTCAGGATTTCAAGAAATTTAGAAAATTGCTTTATCTTTTTTATGTTGCTTTAATCGCTGAGGAAATGGTGGTGGTGGTCTCTCTATAGAAATTTTCATAGGAATTAGTGGATATTCTAAATTTCGATCTCGCTGATCCATTTCTTTTTCAGTTTCCACTTTCTCTTTTTCACTTTCAGTTTCTTTTTGTATTCTTGTTTCTAATTCTTTTCCACTTTATAACTGTATTGCTTTGATTTGTTATTTTCCTTGATTTTTAGGATTTATTTCCACATTACTAGGAAAAGTGCTAGGAATTCTATTATTAAGTGCAGTAGCGATATGTCCAAGTTGAGTTTCAATATTTTTAATTGCAGTTCCTTGATTTTGTAATTGGCTCCCTTGAATTTGTAGTTGATTTCCTTGATTCTGCAAATGTTGACCCATATTTAATATTAATTCTTCTGTAGATAACTTCTTTTCCTTAAATTGAGAGTAATTATTAAATCCAGGTGGATAAGAAGGTTTATAATCTGAATTCCTTGGTTAGATGAATTTCCTAATGCGTTTACTGAGTTGTTCATCCATTGTTGATTAGAAAAGTTGTTATTCCAATTAAAATTTGGATGGTTCTTCCAACCAGGGTTGTAATAACTTGCATAAGGATTATTGGGTCTATTATTAATAGCATTTATTGTTTCATACGAAGATTGAGCTTCTATAAGTTGTCCAGATGAATTTTCTTCTATTATATTAGGAGAATAATTCATTCCAAAATGATCTAATTTCTTGGATATGGCAGTAATTTGAGAAGCTAATATAGTTATTGCATCAGAGTCATGTATACTAGCTATTTTCTTAAGATTCAACCTTTCAGAAGGCCATTGAAAATTGTTGGTAGTCATTTCTTCAATTAATGAATAAGCCTCATTAAATGGTTTTGACATTAATGAACCTCCAGCAGCAGCATCTACAAAAGATCTAAGAGATCCTACTAATCCATTATAAAAATTTTGTATAATTAACCAATTTGGTAACGCATGATGTGGGCATTTCCTAAGAATATCTTTAAATCTCTCCTATGTTTTGTATATCGATTCTCCATCAAACTGACTAAAAGATATTATGACATTTCTAAGCTTTGCAGTTTTTTAAGGAGGAAAATATTTAGATAGAAATTTTTGTGATAGTTCTCTACAAGTTCTAATAGATCCAGGTGCTAAAGAATTTAACCACATCTTAGCCTTATCCCTTAAATAAAAATGAAAAAGCCTAAGTCTAACAGCATCATTAGATACTCCGTCATATTTAAAAGTAGCACAAAGTTCTAAAAACTAGCTAGATGTAAATTAGGATCTTCGTTTGCTGAACCACTAAATTGATTATTCTGTACCATTTGGATAATTGCAGGTTTAAGCTCAAATGAATTAGCTGCTACATCAGGATTTTGGATAGTTAAATGAATTTCATCTAATGTAGGGTTAGCGTAATCTCTTAAAGGTCTGGGTTGATTTTTTATTTTCAATTGTTGGATTATTTTCCATTTGAGTTAAATTTATAGTTTCTTTTCTCTATTTTTTAATCCTTTTAATAGTGCGCTCTAATTTCGAGTCGTAAGGTATTAAAATTTTGGTTATAAATTTACGCATACACAAATTAAGTAGATTTTTTAAATAGTCCGCTACTCTAGTAATTATCTTTAATAATTATTTTATTAATTACCTGAATAATTACTTTACTTCCCCGGCAACGGCGCCAAAAAATTGGCCTGGGGTCATGAGGCAGCAGGGTTTATATGATTGTGGAGCTTTATATTACATATTTTATAAATGATTAACAGAGTAAAATTAACAATTGTGTGCCCCCTTTTATCAACGCAAGTATACATATCATTCAAGTAATAAAGGGCTCTAATGGATTCCTAGATATCAATCCCACAGAGAAGTTTAGAGATTAAAAACTAATTTCAGCAGATGCAATTACTATCCAGTGTACGGAAATAAAGAATGCTTATACTAAACTCTATTACTTAATATTTAAATAGAAGATTGCAATTTAGAAAAAGTATATTTCTCCTTGTTAAGAGAATTAAGTGAATGAATAATTAAATTAGTTAGAATTATATTGTGCCAGATAGGAGCATTCATATTCTTTACCCTTTGGTCCAGGCATGAAGAACATTGACTAATCCTATGCTTGGTTACTGAATCTGCGGCTAGGCTGGGAGGATACCGGCTGCCACTTCGAAGCTCCCACGTTCCCCTCGCCTGAGGGCTAACATCTACACTTCATCTCCCAAACGATAGGACTAAATTGAAGATTTTAGTCTGTCACACTAAAATTTCCAATTCTACGCCCGATAAATAATATTTCCTTATTTATTTGCACCCTCCTTCCAAGGCATTTGACTTCCCTAAATCTTAGATGTAATCTTTACTATAATAGTTGATAATTCAACATATTTTAACAATTCAATTGGCCAAATTTTAAGCAAAATAAGATTTAAGTAAAAAGATTATCACAATTTAATTTTATATTTATAGGCACAACTAATTCAATTCTTCATTTCACAAAATCTCAACATGGAAAAAGATAGAGAAAACTACTCATAATGCATAAGAAAAATAACACAAAACTTGGATTTCATTTAAAGTTATAAAACAATAAATAAAAACTTATCTCGAATCTTCTCCCCAAGTAGACTCCTTGAAGTTCCTCTAACTCTTCCTTCTTGTACAAAACACTTAATTATACTTACTAATATACTCTAAAACACACTAATGCACACACAATAGACTCACCACACACTACTGACTTCCACAAGACAAACACTTTTCAGCCTAAATTCGTCTATATTTAAAGAAGAAGGAATATATCCAAAGGTTGCTTAAGCACCTCTTCAAAAAGCATCTGATTCAATGTATTTGGCTTTAACCGACATTTTCGCCGTCAACAGGCTCTATCTCGCCGTCTGCGAGCTTCTAGAACATTGTCTAACCGCTAAGGCTCGTTGTCGTCTGGCTCGATCTCATCGTCGGCGAGCTCCTTTATAATATATTCAAAACTTTTAGGAAAATCACACCGTCGGCGGCCTATTCCTCGCCGTCGGCGGGCTAGTTCAATTTCCATCTCGTTTTAGTCCTTTTCGTTCCATATTTGCTTCTTTCGATCTTTTTGCTTCCAATACCTATAAATCTTTATACTTGTAATAAAACATAGATAATACATTTCTTTAAAGTAAAATTTCATATAAAATTGGTGTGAATTTCTTAATACATTTTCCTGTGGTCATCACTCTCCCCTTCTCGATCCCTTACTCTCTTTAATTTTGACCTCACTCTTCCTTACTATCTTATTTTTCTTGATTACTCTGTCCTCTCTCTCCCACATTCCATCTTCATCTCTTTACTTTCTTTCCTCTTATCTATTATTCTCTCTCCCTCTATCTCTTTTCCTTACTCTTTATTTTCATTTTCTATCTTATACTCTCTTTTAGACTCACAATCGTCTCTCTTTTTTCTTTTTTCTCTTACTCTTTCTCTCATTCTATCCTCCACTCTCTCTCCCCCCTCCTTCTTGCATCAACCCTCCCTCTCTCTTTCTCTCTATTCTCTCCCTCCTTCCCTCCCCATGCCAATCTCCCTCTATATCTCCCTCTCTTTTGCTTAATCTTCCCATAACCTCTCTTCTCAATCTCTCCTTTTCACTCTATATCACTTTCTCTTTCCTACACTCTCTTTAAACCCTCTCACTTGCTCTATTTTCACAATCTTTCACCCCCTCTCACTTATGTTTCTCTCTCTATTCTCTCTCTTCTCAATCTTTCTCTCCTTCTCTCACCTTTTCTTTTGTTCCTTCCCTCACTCCCTTTCTTTTCCTTTCTCAGTCACTTTTTCTGTATATCAAACACTCTATCATTCTCCCCGTCTTAGAATCTGGTTCATTCTCTCTCTCTTTGACAAAATATCATTCACTAGCCCCACTCCCCCTCTTGCTAACTGTCCTTATATCTTCCCTCGCTCTCTCATTCTCTCCCACTCTCACTTCCTCATTCTCTCCCACTCTTCAATCTCTCTCACTCCCTCCATTTCTCTCTCTTTCTCAACTCTTCCTCTCTCGTTCTTTTCTCTATTTACGACTTATCACTTTTTTATTTCACTTTAGCTCTCTCCCTCTCTCTTTCACTCTGACACACTACCTATCTTGCTCTCTTTTATCACTGCCACATTTCTCTTTAATCACTCTTTATCTCTAACCATGGCTCGGTCTCCTCTTCCCTCCCTCTCACTATCTCTCTCACCTTCCATCTCTCTCTATCTCCCTCTCAACTTCCATCTCTCTCCATATCTTCATCAATATTTCCCTCTCTCTACCTCTCACCCGTGATCTTTTGCTCTATCTTCCATGATTATCTCCTCTCTCTCTATTTCTATCTCACTCTCTCTCCCTTTCTTCCTCCGACTCTATCTTCTCTCTCTATCACTACCTCCCTCTATCTCTTTGTTTCTAGCTCATTACCTCTCTTACTCACTCTCTCATTCTCTATTTCATCTCTCTGTATTGTTTTCTTGCTCTTTCTTACCTTCTCTCTGTCTCTCTTACTCTTTCATCTATTACCATCTCTTCTCTCTCTTCACTCTCCCTTTCTCTCCCTCTATTCTTCACTGTCTCTCTTACTCTCTCTCCGTCCCTCTCCCAGTTACACTTACATCTCAATCTTGATCTTATCTCCATCTCATAATTTATTAATTTCTCTCACACATCTCTCTCTCCTCTTTTGTCCCTCCATCTTTCACTACCTCATTTTATTTATTTCTCCCATTGTCCTTATCTCTCTCCTCTCTCACTTTCATTCCTTCACTCTTGCTATCTCTTCTCTCACTTTCTTTTCACTCTATTTCTCTCACTCTCCCTCATCCTTTCTATCTCCCTGTCTCTCTCACTTCTCTCTCCCACTCTCTATATCTCAATCTCGCTCCCTCTCTCTCCCTCTCCCTCTCCATTTCCCTCTCTCATTTTATTTTTCTCAATGATTCTCTTAATCTCACTCCATCTTGTACACTATCTTTTCCTCTCTCATCCTCACTTGCATCCTCTCTCTCCCTCTTAGATCATTCTCACTCTCTTCCCTTTGTCACTCCTCTCTCTTCAATCTCTCAAACTCTTTCTATATCTCCTCCTTTCTCACTCTCCCTTACTTTTGCCCTCTATTTCTTTCTTTCTCAAAATTTTCCTTTCTTTCTATGTCTCTCACACTCCATTCCGTTTCTCTCTATTTCTCTCTATCTCTCTCTATCTCACATTTTCCCTTTCTTTTTGTGTCTCTCACTCTCTATTATGTTTCTCTCTTTCTTGGTCTCTTGCTTTGTCTTACTAATTTTTCTCACTATTTATTGTAGCCCTCTATCTCACTCTTCCTCACACTCTCCCTTTCTCACTATGATGTCTCTCACTCTTTTTTCCATTTCCCTTTCTCTTTCCCTCTCTTTTCTCCGTCTTTACTAAATCTTTATCTCCCAAAATCCATCACTCTATCTCTCTACTTGCTCTCATTGTCTATCTCTTCTCTTTCTCACCGCCTCTTCTCTCTTATTGTTTACTCTTCACCCCTCCCTACTTCCCTCCCTCCTTATTTTGCTCTATTCCCACGCTTACCTTACTATATATTCTTTCTCAATTTTCCTCTTATTTTGTCTCTCTCTCTCCCATCCTGGCTCCTCACTCTCTTCAATTTTAGTCTCACCCTTTTCATCTCTTTCCCCTCTCTCTCCCCCTCTCCCTCCCTCCCAAACTATCTCTCTCTCTTCAATCATTATCTCTTGCACCCTTGCTCTTACTCTTTCTTCCCCCACTCAAATTCTTCAACTTCAATTTCACTCTAACTCTCTCATTATTAATTTCAATTGTTATCTTTCTCTCACTCTATATTCCTCAACCACCCCCCCCCGCCGGTCCTTCTTTCTCTATTTTTCTGACACCCCTCCCTCTCTCTTTCACATTCTCTCCACTTCCCCTCCTTGGCTCTCCCTCTCTCTCCATCTCTCTCGTCATCTCTCTCTCTCTGTCTCTTATTTTCCCTCCCTCTCTCCCTCTTGCTCACTCTCTGTGTCTTTCTTCCCTCACTCTCCTTCTCTCCCATTATCTCTCTCACTCTCTCTTCCTCATTTTCTCCCTTCCTCTCTCTGTCTCACAGTTTGTTTGCTTTCTCTTTCTCTTTTATTATTCACACTTCTCTAACTCCTCTTCTATTTATCTTTCTCCTCTCTCTTTGTCTGTTTCTCTCTTCTTCCCACTTTCTCATATATAATCACTTCCTTTCTCTCTCCATCAATTTTTACCTCTGTCGCACTATCTAACGCTCACTCACTCTCACACACTCTCTCTATTTCCCTCTATATCTCTCATTTTTTTCCTCCCCCTCACTCTCCCGCTCTCGTGCTCACTATCCTGTCTTCCTCTCTCATTCTTTCTCCCTTTGTCTCTCAAAACCCCTCACTCCCTAATTCTCCATCTCTCTTACTCTTTTTGTCTTTCTCCCTCAACCCCTCTCACTAGTTATCTCTCTTCAGTTATACTCTAACAAGTATTCTCTGCCTCTCTCATCCTCTTTTTCACACTCTGTGCACTCTTGCTCATTCTCTCCCTTACTCTCTCTCCTCTGTTACATTTCTCTCACTCCTCTCAAGCTTTTTTTTATATATCACCCACTCCCTCTCTCTTACATTCTCTTTCTCTTCCTCACTCTCTCTTCTTGTGTCTCTCACACTTTCCTCACTTCCCTAACTTTCACTAATTCACTTTATCTCTTTAACTTCCCCCCTCTCCTTTTTCCCTTGCTCCAACATCTCTCTCTCTAACTTGCCCACTTTCTCTCTCTCTCCCAAAAGCATTCTAACATCTCATTCTTTCTTTCTCCCTCTCCCACCCTTTCCCATCTGATGCAAATTATAGCATGGATGTCAATGAACTTCAAGAGAAGATTTAATTCAAGCTCCAAGTGGGCCAATTATAGATGACGTGCAATGAGGTTGAAAGAAGCTCTTAATGGATTAGTCTAGGAGGCATGGACACAGACCAATTCATCGGTGTTTAAGGGGTACGAGCAATGATGATTTGTCAACTTAATCCAAGCCCAAGAATTAGGGGTCATATTATTATTGTTGGATATTTCATATTTTTACTGAGATTTAATAATGACTTGCATGCAAACTTGATGTAGTTTTTCATTTATTTTGAAAGATGTTTTATCTTCTCTCTTTTTCTTATAATCATTAGCCTATATATAGGCCTTACATCAAATGAGAATTGAAGACTTTTGATTTTGACAAAACTTGCAATTGGGTTATTTCCAATGGTTTCCTTAGGATTCCAATAGAACTCTTGGCCATCCCCCAATGAGTTCTTCCCCAACTTATCAAGTAGATTTCCACTCTGTTTGTGGCATCCTACATTGTACCAAGGTTCTTTCCTCACGTCAAGATTAGGGTGAAGGTCTTATACCAACGTTCTTGTTTGCATTGAGAATTGGGACAAAGTTTATCTCCATCCATTCATCCATCCATTTAACCACCAGGTCTATCTCTCCTTTAGTTCGGTTTGTTCCAGCTTTAGGACAGTTCTGTTATCTTGTTTCATGCATCTCATATGAATTTCCATAAATTCCTTTCAGTTTTGGCCTAGCACATCATGTTTTATTATTAGAACATCAATCCTTAGGTACTTTCTTGTGTATATGCATATCGATAGAGGAGGAGAAAGAGTAAGAAAAGTAATAGAGAAGTTGACAGAGAATAAAGAGTGCGAGTGAGATAGCAATAGAAAGTGGAAGAGAGAATAGAGGGCATGAAAGAGATAAAGAGAGGGAGTATGAGAGTGAAGTTGAAAGAAGGGAGTGGGTGAAGAGAGAGTAATAGAAATGGAGGAATAGAGGGAAAGATTGAAGGAGTAAGAGAGAGTTAGGAAGGAAAGTGAGAAGAGAAAAGGAGACAGAAAAAGAGAGAGTGCAAGAGAGAAAGAGAGAGAGAGAGAGGCGAGTGAGGGAGTAGGAGTGCGAGTGAAATTGAAGAGAGTGAATGACTGAGGAAGCGAGAGAGAGACAAAATGAGAGAGAAATAAAGAAAGAATGGAGAGTGAAGAAAGAGAGAGAAAAGAGGGGGAACTAGAGAGAAAAAAAGAGAGCAAAATAGGGTAGCGGAGGGGAAGAGGGAGGGAAGGAGAAAAGACAGAGAACAGGGGTGAGAGAAAGAAGAGGGAGAATGAGAAGAAGGAATAGAAAGTTAGAGTGATAGATATAGGAAGGTAAATAGTGAGTAAAGATAGATAAAAGAGAGCAATAGAGAGTGAGTGAGAGAGAGAGAGAGATACATAATACAAAGTTAGAGACATAGTGAGAAAGATAGAGAGTAAAAACAAGTGAGATAGAAGGCAAGAGTAAAGGAGAGAGTGAGAAAGAGGGAGATGGATGGAGAGTAGGAGATAAATTGAAGAGACTGGGAGTGAGAGAGGGAGAGAGAAAAAAAGAGAATTATGAAGGGAGAGATAGGAAGCGAGAGAGGAAAAGAGCACAAAAGATTCTGAGCAAGATTGAGATAGGGAGGGAGAGTAATAGAACGAGTATGAAGGAGAGAAGAAGAGAGGGGGATGGAGACAGAGGGTGGGAGAGAGAGGGAGAGAGTGTGATAGAGTGAGTAGAAGGGAGGGTAACAAATAAGGAGAATGAGAGAGAAAGGATGAGAAAGAAATAGAGAAAAGTGAAAGTGAGTGAAGAGAGAGGGAATGAGAAAGAGTGATAGAGAAAATGAGAGGGAGGGAGAGGAAGTGAATGAGCGAGTGCAAGTGTAGAAAGAGAGATGAGTGAGATAGGGAGAAAGGGAGAAAGAGAAGGATGGAGGGAATTAAATAATGAAGAAAGAGAGATGTATTGGAGAATAATAAGAAATAGTGAGATGGATTTGAGGGGAGAGAGCAAGATGTGAGAGCAACTGAGAGAGAGTGTGTGAGGAAGGAAGAGAGAGTGAGAGAGATAAAGGGAGAGAAAGAGTGAGTAAAGAGAGAAGAGAGGCAGATAGAAGAAAGAGTAAGAGAGAGAGGGTAAAACCGAGCAAACAAACAAAAAAAGAAGATGAAATTAAGAGTGAGAGTGAGAGAGAGAGAGCAAGAGAGGGAGTGAAGATAGGGATTGAAGTTTGAGTGGGAGAGAGAGAGAGAGTAAGGTAGAAATAGAGAGAGAAGAGAGACTCAGGGAAGTTAGAGAAAAGATAGCGATTGAGAGGTGGAGAGAGGGAGATATAAAGGGAGATATTAGGAGAGGGAGATAGAGAAAGAATAAATTAATGAAAGTTGGAGAGTGGGAGGTAGAAAGAGAGTGTGAGATAGTTGGATAGAAAGAGTGTGCAAATTTATATGAGAGTGATGAAAGAGTTCAACAAAGAGTGTGTGAGAGAGAGAAAGGGAGAGATCAATAGAGAAAGAAAAAGTGGTAAAGCATAAATAGAGAAAGAACGAGAGAGGGAGAGAGTGACAAAGAGAGATAGACAGAGGGAGCCAGAGGAATGGAAGTGAGTGGGAGTGAGAGGGGAGGAGAGAGTGAAAAATAAGAGAGTGTGAAGGAAGACATAGTGTGAGAGTGAGAAATAGAAAGAGAGGGGTTTGAGAATCATATTTAGTGAAAAAGAGTGGGGGGATGAATTAGAAGAGAGTAAGAGGAAGTGAGGGGGAGAGTATGTGGGAGAGAAATAGAAGAGCAAGAGATAGTGTGAGAAAAGTGTGAGAGAGAGCAAGGAAGGGATTGGAGTGTGCTAGATTCAAGGTGAATAAAAGAATGAATGAGAGAGAGGGAAGGGAGGGAGGGGGAGATGGAGAGAGGAAGAGGGAGGGAGGGAAAGAGGGAGTGCATCTGTGTGAGAGAGAGAGGGAGAGAGAGAGATAGAGTGGGGGATAGACTACAAGAAAGAGTAAGAGAAGAGGAGAATAGTGTAACATGTACGGCTTATTTTTACATTTGTGTGTTGCATTTTAAAAAAAGGGGTCGCCTACAGAAGTTATCGGTGAATTTTAAATTTTAAATTTAATTTAAATATATATATAGTATTAGAAAGAAGCATTTGATTTTGAAAATAACTTTAAGTTTGAAAATTTTAAGATATGAAATCAAATCGATCTCACATCCCAAATAGTTTAGATAAATGAGCACCGCATCACAAACCGTGTATCTATCCCAAAGAATAGACACACTGCTTGATGATGGGGCTCGATTAGATAAACTAGATGATTTGTGACATCCGTTTGGTCTGCTAACCAATTTTATAAGCTGACAAGTTCCCCTGCTTAATATAAAGGAATTAAACAGGGTTTATATTACCTGGGTTCTTAGAGTTCCCTATAAAGGCAAGCCCCTATAGTTAATTACATCTTAAATGACAGGAATCATTTAAGAAAACTCTCGATAATGATCCATGGTTTTGCTCTCAAGAATTTCAAAGTTTAAGGTTTTCAAAGGATTGAATTTTGGAATTTCGAAAGGGATTAACTCAAGTTTGGAACAGTTAATTTCAGGAGTCCAAAGGAAGAGAAGTAGGAGAAGTTCAGGATCCAAGAAGAATCTTGGCAACTTCCTAAACTATCCTATTGTTTGGCTTCAATTTAAGAGTTTATTTAATGTTGTAATCCTGCCAATTTTAATTAATTAGGACTTATGCTAGTATGATATGATCACACAAATAGTCTCGAAGATGCGAGGGTTTATGTCGTACCAAACAACTACCTCGGAATCCTAAGACCGGTTAGGGATTAATTTGCATTACACAAATGCCTAACGGAAATTTGAGGATTTATGTTGCACTAAGAAAACTACCTTGAAATCCTGTGGCTTAGTTATTTAAAACTAGGAAAGGTTTTGCTGGAGTAGACTCAAGTTTTGCTAATGACGATGGTCGTGATGCCCACTATGCTCCAAGCTCCTTGTTGTTGCAGAGGTTTAGTTTTAGAAAGTGAAAATTAAGAGATGAGAAAGGTGCTTTGGTTTAGAGAAATCTGAAAGTCCAAATAGTTTTAATGTTTTAATTAAAACAAATCTTAAAGTTGATTATAACAACACTGTTTAAGATCCCACGGTTCCATCATTCCGGCACCGTTATTTTTATTAGATTCACTTAGTCCAAATAAATTTGCTAAACTCAACTAAATGAGTTCCACACTTTCATTTAGACCGTGGGAAAACCCGTTAGCAACACCTAGGTTACATCATCCGAGGTATTCCAGATCATCCAACGAGACGTTTTAATTTAGTTGTAGTTGTAGTTTTGTGTTCTATTTGTGATTAAATTTTGAGTTGTTTATATTTTGAATGTAATGGCGGTGAATTTTATTTTGTTGTGAATTTTAATTTAGTTTTGGGTTTCGATTTTGTGGCTATCTTAAAGGTTTCAGTTTTTATGCAGAGTGACATTCTTGTTTAACATGCAAAAAAAGTAAAGTGTAGTACAGGTAAGTAAATTGCAATAAAGTAAAAGCGTACCTAGAGGATCTTCTCGTCATTCCGACCTGTTCCTAAGACACATGTCAGAGCATTTAAATATTTGCAACAAGTACCTAGGTAAAGCTAAGGGAAGGTTCTGGTTGTCTACCAAAATCCTAATCCTATTTCTAGTCAATTCCTATGACATCTAGGTTCTTGGTTTTTTGGATGATTTTCTTCACCAAAGAACAATTAATTCCAAGTGTTCTTCTAAAACATCTCATCGTTTAGAGAAAATGCTTAGAACGAATCCTGAACATCTTTTCAATACTTCTGAGATTACTTCGAGTCTAGCTGAATTTCATTGTATAAGTGAATTAATCATTCAAGAGATTTAGTTAAGTTTTTCTTCTTGCCCAGTGAACTAGGATGCTTGATTATCCTATGAGTAAAGTGTCATTTCACTTGATGCTTTGTTTAAGAGTTATAATAATAAAAGCCTTTAGGGGCAAATTAGTTCGTTAAAGAATTTAACCATTTTGATTAAGATTGAATTGATAGTTTAGGATAATTTAATTTTGTTTCAAAGTTCTAGTTGATTTTATCTTAAGTTTTTTAAACTGTTTGAATTGAAACAGGTGTTTAGATTATTTGATTAAACTTTTAATGATTTTGATTTTTTTAATTTGACTTAATTATAGTTTTGTTGGTCAATTTTAATTGGTTTGATTTTTTGTATTTTTTTTTGTTAATTATGAATTGTTTTTAGATTGATTTTTAATGTTTCAAATTTTTTTTAGATTTGTTTTCAAGTGACTTCAAATTAATTTTAATGTTTAAAATTTATTTTAATTTGATTGTTAAATCATTTAATGTTTTAAACTTTAACTTAATTAAGGTTTATTTTCCTTTTAATTATTTAATTATTAATTTCAATTATCATCTTAAGTTTAATTAAGAGTTAAATTTTATTAAAATGATTCATTTAGAGATTTTAAATTAAAGAATTGGTATCTCCTTAAGTCACATCCATAATAATTCAAAATTTTAATTATTCTCCCAAAATTTAAATGATTTAATTAATTAAAGTTCCATTTTGATATTTTCAAAGTGACTAATGGGTTTCTATCCCTTTACTCCCTAAGTTTTAATCATCCAAGAGAAGATTAAGATCAAATATTTTTACCTTTACTTTTGATTAAACCTACAGTATTAATTAGGGTTAAATTCTTTAATTACTTTTATGTCCCTTTAGCTTATTTATTTCATAACTCATCAAATTAAGCTCAAATGAACTTAAAATTTTTATGTCACTTCACTCATATGTCAGTTAAGACACTAGAGGAGAAAATATGGTTTTTCTTAATTTAATTTAATTTATATATTTATGTTTGTGAGAAAATGAGGGTTTCAATGAAAATTCCACAACATTTATGTTTGTGAGAAAATGAGGGTTTCAATGAAAATTTCACAACATAACCAAGGTATGGTTTACGTCCATGGAAAAATTATGGGATGTCCCTTTTGACCAGAGGACCACTTGGACCAATTTTGGTGATTTTTTTAATTATATTTTATTTATTGTAATTATTTTAATTTTTAGGGTATTAATTAGTTATAAAATAAAATAAAAGTTTAAAAATGGATTTTATATTTTTCTTAAGTCTCTCTGACCTCAAGGAGTCCAGAGAAACAAAATTTAATATTTTTTTGATTTTTCTTTGATTTATTAGAAATAATTTGGTAAAAAAGTTAGAAAATCCATTTTTTAATATTAAAATTGTCTTAAGCCTTTAAAATTCAATATCTTAACCTAGAGACTTAGAAAAAATATTTGGTTGATTCCTAAATGATTAGGAAGCAAAATATGACATATTTATGATTTTTAATATTTTTGTGATTTCTGTTATTTTTTGAATTATTAAAATATTGAAAATATGATTAAAAATGAAAATTTTTAGACAATTCCAATTTTAATTTTCTTAGACTCATCTGACACTAGAGAGCCTGCAAAACCAATTTGGTGAATTTTTAAAAATATATTTTGGGTTTTATGAATTTTTAATTTTTAAAACAGCTATGTCACTTAATTAATTCATTTAATGGGTTAAATCATTTTAAATTGACTTAAAATTTTTATATGAGGTTCTCTACATCCTAAGTGACAATGGAGAATTATTTTAAAATAATTTTGATGTGTGGTTAATTCTAATTAATTAAAATTCAATTTTGAGTGTTTGGACTAATTAGGGTTATTTTTAAGGAATTAAACCAAACCATAATTTTCCTAGGGTCTTCTGGTCATAAGCTACCTCCCCTAATTTTCTTAGAATTTATTAAGCAACATGCTAATTATTAGAATTAAAATGTCAAAACAGGCACATAAATTTGGAAAATCAATAACTTACCATAGAGATGGCCTCTGATCTTGAAATATTCAGGGAATGTTCCCAAGAACAGAAGCTACAAAAGCCTTATGGTCTCATGCCATGGTGAATTGTATGCATAC
This sequence comes from Papilionanthe hookeriana x Papilionanthe teres, assembly GCA_022702705.1. Lineage (NCBI taxonomy): Eukaryota > Viridiplantae > Streptophyta > Magnoliopsida > Asparagales > Orchidaceae > Papilionanthe > Papilionanthe hookeriana x Papilionanthe teres. The sequence goes on from CM040425.1 coordinate 123,236,675, forward strand.
ATGGAGAATTAAAATACTGAAATTAGTAAATAACTAATTAAAAATAAATTACTTAACAAAACAACTTAATTCTTTTTCCACATTATTGTCTTCTGTTCATTGAGCAATAGGATATTTTTATTTTATATTTGTGATTTTTTACACAAAGATATGGATTTTTAAAATTTCTCTTATTTAATTAATTCCAAAATACCCTATTCATCTACTTATCCAGCGCAGCGCTGACTCAACCTCGGCAGCTCCGAAAGGCTACGCGTTGCTCCGCCATTTGACTCCGCCATCTGACTGGGATGCCATGCGGCCCGCGGTCTTGCTCCATCTTCTCGTCCGGCTCAATCTGGACCGTCCATTCAATACATGCGCAAATGAACGACATCCGTTCATCGTCCTCAAGCATTCTAACCCGAGAGTCGTCCACCTTCTAGGATTAATATCTCGCTTGATACTTAACCAAATTATATGTTCTTAGGCTCTATGAACTCGTCTTGATTATACGAACATATATATACGACTAACATGTTATGAAATAGACTCAAACGAAATGGAGAATCGCTGGAAGCTCGGGTTAAAGAGAAGTTCACATACCTTGTTTCAGGAGGTGAAACCTTGACTGAATGCGCTCGGCACATTCGTTGGAGCTGGAGGATCCTAAGGATGAAGCCTCTGGTCCTGGTGAAATGTCTAGACCCTATTTGCACCAAATCTGATTCAAGCTTTGGTCTCTGGAACAATTGGATGGCCTGGTGAGGGGGCTTTTGCTGGGGAACTCCTTCTCTACCTCTAGTGAAGGTGTGAGAGGAGTTAATTTGACTTCTGTGAAGTTTTGGGGAATGTCCTGTTCTGGCCTGAGAATTGAGCTCCAAAATTGAGCTCAATCAGTGGGAATTAGGGCAGGAGGACAGTGGAGTTGAGCTTCTCTTTGCTAGGAGGAGCTCTGTAAGGAATTTGGTGGAGTTCTGTGAGAGTTAATTTCAGCCAACCTTTTGGCTGTGGGAGATGGCTGTTTAAATAGCCATGGCCAGGGGCTTCCCAGGGAGAGTTGGGGCTTGGGATTAGCTGCCTTGGTGAGGAGAAGAATAGCTCCACTGACCAGTAGCCATGTGACAGCTCAGCAAAAGAGTTTAATTTTTTTAAATCAATTTAGACCTCTCAGACATGGTGTTCTCCGGCGGCTGTGGTGGCTGGCCAGCCAGGCATGGGTCACCTTCATGGTTAGTGAGGTCAGGGCCTGGGGTTTGTGAATTCAATTGGGGTTCGACATGTGTAAAGGAGTGGATTCAAGTGGAATGGGAAAGAGTTCATTTTGGGCTCAATTTGATCAAGTCATGGTTTAGGCTAGGTGCACCTCCCCAAGGCTGGTTTGGGTTGAAGAGAAAGTCACTTGGGTCAGCTAGGAAAGGGTGGTGAAGTCCCCATCCAAGGTGATGTGGCTAAACTTGGTTTAGAGTGTAACATAAATGGGGTTAAAAATATTTAGTGAAGGGTTAAGAAAGAGGCTCCCTGTTTTGCCACTAATGGCATGGTGAGGTGAAAAGGGTTCTTCATGGCTTGCATATGGCTTGTCTATGGCTTCATGGCTTCATGTGGCTTGGGGCAAAGCTTGGTCAATTACATGGAAGAAGGTTTTAAACTTTTGAACATTTTGATGGAAAATTTCCATGGGGCCATATTTAGTCTATTTAAATGATGGAAATAAAACTTACAGAATGATTTTATTAGATGGATGATGAGAAGGATTTGTCATGTGGGCTTTGAAATAGGTTTTGGGCTCTTGAAATTATTTCAGAATGGGCTTTTAATTGCTTCATGGAAGTGGGCTTTTATGTTTCAAAATGGACTTTTGGATGAAAATTTTGTGAAATTCTATGCTAAATAAATGTTGGGTTTTGTTTAGGGATGTGCCATGAGGACATTAGAAAAGGTTTGGTGTCATTTGGGGTTGAATAGGATTTGATTTGGGCCTCTTTAATAATAGGGTCAAAGTGAGTCAAATTGGGCTAACTTGGCCTAATGTTGGTTTTGATGTAAAATTAATCTTGCAAAAAGTTTATGGGAGTGTAACAAAGAATTTTCAATTTTGGTTGGTTCTTAATTTTGGGATTTGGGCTTGTTTGGGTTCATGGTTGGTTTAGGCCAATTTAGGGAATTTTAGCTTAAGTTAAGCTTGGGTGAAGTTTGGGTTCAAATTTGGGCCAAATCAAGTTATCGTTTTGTTTGTTGGGATGTTAGGAAGGTTTTAGAAAAGATTTGGGGCTAATTGGAGTTGAGTTGGGTTGGTTTGGGCTAAGTTTAGGTCATGGGCCAAAATTGGGCTTTTAGGCTTCAAATTCAAATTGGACCCATATGTTGATAAAATTGGATTTAGATTTGGTTCAAATTGATATTGAGGATATTAAATTGAAGTTTAGAACTGAATTGGATCAAAATTGGGATCAATTAGGTTGATTTGGTTTGACATTGGGTTCATTTTAGGTTAAAAAAGGTCAAATTGGGGATTTTAGTAAAAGTGGGCTAAATTGACAAAATTGTCCTATAGTTAAGTTGAATAAAATGAAATTGGGAATATTTTGGATTTTTTGGAATTTTCTAGGAAGTTTTGGAATTTTTGGATTTTTGGGCTAAAAGGGTATTTTAGGTATTTGGAGGTTATTTGGGGGGGGGGGTATTTTAGAAATTTTGGTAAATTTGGCCATGGATGATCAATTTGAGTGGTGGAGAATATTTAGGATTGATTTTGAGGGATATTGGGTAATTTAGGCAACTTTGCAAATTTTGGGCAATTTCAAGGGCATTTGGTAGGTTTGGTGGATTTAGGGTCCCGGGGGACAAAAATTGAAATTTGGGAAAAATGAAGATTTATTAAGTGTGAGTGAAATGAAACCATTTGATTGAGCCATGAAGCCATATTAAGCTCACAAGATCCATGAGAGGATTCATTCTAGACATTCAGTATGTTGTTCCTAACCCTCTTAGCCAGGGGCTTAGGGGTTGAGGTCCATCCATATGAGTTACCTACATGAGTCAGGGAGGCAAGCTCGGTAAGAGTTGTTTTAGGATTTGGAATGTGTGTGAGAGTGTGGTGTGTGCAAGCTAAACCTCACCAAGACCAGACCATCTAGGGTATTCCTAAGGCCAAAGAGCCCTATAGGAAACTCATCCTTTAAACCTCCACATATTGGTCTTAATCCTCCAAGTGGCCTGGGGGTTTACAATCAAACATGTGGCGTTTGAAGGGAGTCAAGAAGTGTTCTGAATATCTAAGTGGTGTGTCCCATTTCTAGTCCTCTAGGATAGCCAAAGGGAAATTCTATGATTAGATCCTAAGAACTAAGGAGAGAGAGATCAGACCTCACCAAAAATAAGGTCAACAAATGGACCCCCAATAGGTGTGGTGTGCTAACCAAGCTCACCGCGCGTATTGGCTTTGACCAAAGATATCAACAAAACCATTACAGATGTCTAAGTGACAAACTCAGAGCAAAGCGTAGAAAATTTCCGCTGGGGAGTATTAGGTAAATCTCCTAGACTGAAGATTCCAGAACTCTCGATGGGGAGAAAAAAGGAGGATTCCAAGTCACAAGATCTGGAGCGGGATAGATTGGATTTTAAATTCTTTTCATTTTCATTTCAAGTTTTCATTTTGAATTTGAATGTTCAATTCAAGTTTTAATTTCGGTTATAATTTGACTTAATTGGAACTTTGTCTTAAATTTAATCTGAGATTTAGATTTTAAGGTGAATTTCGTAGAGATTTCGGATTTGAAATGGGAATTGGAACCTAGGTTCCAACCTCGAGATTGCAAAGAGAACTGGAATTTAGGTACCATCCTCCAGGAGAAGATCAGAATTAGGTATTGATTGAAAAGGATGAGAATCAGAATTTAGGCACTGATCTTGAGAAGGATGAGAATCAGAATTTAGGTACTGATCTCGAAAAGGGAGAACTAGAATTTGGTACCAGTTTCAAAATAGAGAATTGAAATTTAGTATCAATCTCGAAAGGAGAGTCAGAATTTGGTACCGACCTTGGAAGGAGAGAACTGGAATTTGTTACCAGCCTCAAAAGACAGAATTGAAATTTAGTATCAATCTCAGAAAGAGAGTCAGAATTTGGTACCGACCTTGAAATGAGAGAACTGGAATCTGGTACCTGTCTCAAAAGAGAAAATTGAAATTTAGTATCAATCTCAGAAAGAGTCAGAATTTGGTACTGACCCCGAAAGGAGAGAACTAGAATTTGGTACCAGTCTCGAAAAAGAGAATTGAAATTTGGTATCAACCTCGGAAATAGAGTTGGAATTTGGTACCGACCTCGAAAGGAGAGAACTGGAATTTGGTACCAATCTCGAAAGGGAGAATTGAAATTTGGTATCAACCTTGGAAAGAGAGTCAGAATTTGGTAATGACTTCGAAAGGACAGAACTGGAATTTGGTACCAGTCTCGAAGGAGAGAATTGAAATTTTGTATCAATCTCAGAAAGAGAGTCGGAATTTGGTACCGACCTTGAAAGGATAGAACTGGAATTTGGTACCATCCTGAAAGAGAGAATTGAGATTTGGTATCAATCTCAAAAAGAGAGTCGGAATTTAATACCGAACTCGAAAGGAATGAACTGGAATTTGGTACCAGTCTTGAAAGGGAGAATTGAAATTTGATATCAATCTCAGAAGGAGAGTCGAAATTTGGTACTGACCTCGAAAGGAGAGAACTGGAATTTGGTACTGACCTCGAAAGAGAGAATTGAAATTTGGTATCAATATCAAAAAGAGAATCAGAATTTTGTACCGACCTCGAAAGGAGAGAACTGGAATTTGGTACCAGTCTCGAAAGGATGGGAATTGGAATTTAGGTACCAATCCCAAAAGTTTGTATTTGATTTGGTTTTGAAGATTTTGTGGAAATTTTAGTTTAGTGGAAGATTAGAATGAGACTTGAAAGTGTTTCACATCCCAAGAGAGTTGATTAAAGTTTGATTGTTTGGTGAAGGATATGAATCCATGCCATCAGAACCAAGTCGATAATTTCGTGGTTTTGTGTCAGTAGACTCTGTCGATCTTCTCAAAAGAGGGAAGAAATCACAAAGAGTCGAAAAGATTTTAGGACGACGAAAAAGTTTAGAAGTTTGAAACTACAGTTGAAGTCTTCTGTGGGGAAGAATCAACTCAAAAGAGGGCTCAAATGAGCTTCAAATGGATTTCAGTCGAAAGATTCAAATCGACAGATTTAGATCAAAATTCAATTCAATATTTAGATTCGTTTCATTTGTTTTGGTCATTCAATTTCATTTTTTTGTTTATTTAGAGTTCGTGTTAATTTGGAGTTCATTTTGACATTCAGATTTTTTTAAGAGAGTTCTCATTTATTTTTATTTTTCCTTCATTCTTTGTTCGAAGTTCATTTAACTTAATGGCGTTTCCCAGTCGATTTACACAAAAAGAGGTGACGGCAAAACATGACATGGTCATTTTCATTCCGATCTTGTCGAAAATACATCATACATCTTGATCCAAAACATGATGATATTTTCCTTGAGAATTCAGTATCTCATACAATCCATATAAGTCCAAAACGGATTGTGCAAGATTTTTGCAAGTTTCTTTTAAAAACTTCTGTAGAAATCCATGTCTGAATAGTGAGACACATGAATAACAACATCACCTTCCAAATCATCCTTGGCAAGAAATGTCGTTTGGATGTGCATTGGAGGTGTGCTATTTTCCATGTATCTCACAGCTCATAGGGCCGAAGGTTCTCTAACTCTGGATCTGGCTGAAAGTGGAAAGGAATTTTTCTGTTGTCCATCCTTCTTAAAGTGATAGAGATCCGCTCAATAGGCACTCCTGGAATGCAATGTTTTGCTATGTCAGCTCCATTCCCTTTTAACACTAGGACGAAACCTACCAATAGTGGTATCTCCACCGGCCCTCGGAATTCTCCGGGGCCTGCTATCCGGAGGTCAGATCTGAACAAGATGTTACATTGGTTGACGAAAGACACTGTGCAGAAAGGTCTGACGAAGACATGATGATCTATATGTGGCGGTATGCAGTTGCCCTCCCAGTATATGTTAATAATGCAGCTGTTGCTTATGTAGTCTGCAGGAAATACCCTCCATGCCACCATCCTTCTTACCATTCTCTTGATAATTCTTGGCATTGGATCCACCTCACTACGACGGAGTATCCCTGGTGGATTTCCCTTTCTGTCTTGAGCAAAGTTGTAGCAACACCTGCACTAGACTGTAACTCTTCCTTTTCCTCTCATCCATTTTCGAGGTTCTGAGTAGGTCTTCTCTCTTAAACGACCGGCTCGACCTATTTTTTGAAGTTCAACGACGCAGTCCACAATTTGTTGCTGCTCGTAGTCTGAGAATACATCTATATGCAGCTCGATGCCCTCCAAGATGTTGATCCTCTTGCCTCGAATTCTTTCAAAACATTCCAAAGTCTTCTTTCAACATTCTGCATCCTTTCCAGCTCATATTCCAGAATTATTTGCAACTGGCAAGGTCTGGTAACGTACTGTGGGATGTATGGTTCAACCCCAGCACGTTCTCCTGCATGTCTCGACTCCTCGGGGATAGACTCTGTCAAGACATCCTCCGGGGTTGCTTTCGCAACAAGACTCTTCAAAATCGGTGCATCTGTCTGGCGTCGTGGCACCGATTCTATTTCTGTTCTTCTTGGAATTTCACTCATTATTTCTGTTGTTTTTGGAGTTGATTTTCTCTTTTCAGGCTTCTGGCAAACCAATTCCTTTGGAGTATTTGCACTGACGGTAGCAACTGTTTCTTCATGTTGATCCGCTGCTAGCTTAGTCAGCATCTTGTGAATGCGGTGATTCTTGTTTCTTCGCTGAGTAGGAGTGAGATTAGCTCTCCTTACTTCTTGAATTTCTGTGGGCATGGAGCTGACAAGCCTACCCTCTGCTGTAGCAATCACGGACATAATTTTCTTGTCTTCTCCTGTTGCATGAGCAATGTTTTCTTTTCTTTTCTTGCTGGTGGACTGTTGACTTGGGCCACTCACTTTCATCACTGTCTGGTTATGGTACTCTTTCCAGCCAATCGGGATCCAATCAGTTTCATTATACTGTAGCCCGACCGGTGTGAAATCAGAATCAATCTCATTCATGGCCCCATCCTCCATCCTCTTTTCATCGAGTGCTAGACTCACGCCATTCTTAAAGTTCAGAACCAATCGCCCGTTCGACATTTCCCTGCGAAAAAATAAGGAAAGGATCAGGGACTGTACTAAGAACAAGAACAACAAGACAAATCATTTATCAATGGAAAATTTTATTTTTTTATTTAAAATTTTAATAAGAATAGGAAAAGATGGGGAAAGATCAGGAGTAAGATGATTTAAAAGGAGGGTTCAAAATTTTATTATTATGATTTCACATATTTTAATTTCAACACTTTTTGTGTTAATGATTTTTATCATCCATTTTTATATTTTAGGTCGGACCCAGTTATAAGTTATTATTGCACCCGTGCTTCTAGGAATGAGACCATTTTTTTAAGTTCATCCTTTGAAACATCAGGTTGCGTAATACTTCTTCAAAAGTCGTCCATTGATTGGAAACATAGATTGTTCTCCATGGCAATTCACAAGCTGGTAGGAACCTCCTGAGTAGACTGTCTCAACCACGAACGGCCCCTCCCAAGTCAGTTCAAATTTACTTTCTATCTTGCGATGTGCAAAAATAGGCCTCCTGAGAACTAGAACCAAGTCACCGACTTTGAATGTCCTTTGGCGAACCAGTTTATCGTGGGCCTGGATCATCTTGGCTTGATACAGTTCCAAATTGTGCTGCGCTGAAAGTCATTTCCCTTCCAAGCCTTCCAGTTCTTCTAGTCGTAGTTTGGCATTTTCTTCTGTAGTAATCTTTTCTGCAACTGCAACTCTGAGGGACGGAAGCTGAACCTCCAAGGGTAAGACGGCTTTGGACCCGTACACTAAAGCGTAAGGTGTAGACTGACTAGGAGTTCTAAAAGTCGTTCTGTAGGCCCATAAGGCTTCTAACAACGTTTTGTGATAATTTCTCTTGTTATCGTCCAAAGTTTTCTTTTGGATTTGGATGAGATTTTTATTAAAAGCCTCAGCCAAGCCATTTTCTCTTGGGAGTAGATCGTCAAATAGCGCTAGTCGATCCCGTGTCTTCTGACAAAATTGTTGATCTTCATACTCTTGAACGTGGACCCGTTATCTGAGATAATTCTGCGCAGTACCCCGAAACGGTAGACGACTTGATTTTTGAAGAACTGTAGAACGTGGTGCGCTTTCACTTCTCTGAGCGGTATAACTTCTGCCCATTTGGAAAAGTAATCTGTCGCTGCAAGAATGAAGCGATTTCCTCTTGAAGAAGGCGGTTCTATCGGACCCACAATATCCGTGCCCCAACACTCAAATGACCACGATGCCATTGTCGGATGTAGCACATTCGGAGGTTGATGTAAAACCACTCCATGCACTTGGCATTGGTGACAACTCTTTGCAACTTTCATGCAGTCGGTCATCATCATGGGCCAGTAGTACCAAAGTCTTTTAATCTTCATTTTCATTTTCAGACCTGACTGATGGGCGCCACAAAGTCCTGAGTGTACTTCCTTAACAATTTCAAGAGCTTCAGACCCATTTCAGGCACCTTAGCCACATCTGGTCAAAAGACCTTCTGTATAATGTATTGTTTATTAATGTGTAAGACAGAATTCTTTTCTTAATATGATGGGCTATTGACTTATCGTCTGGTAGGTTTCCTGTTTGCACGTAGTCTATTAATGGCTGCCGCCAATCTTCTGTATTTTCCGTTACAGCTGCAACCGTTTCCTCCTCTTTTTCTGACTTGTGTATTGCATCCATGTCGAGCTGTGAGAGGACATATCGTCCTTTAATTGTCACTTCAACTGACTCATCCTGTAAGTAGGTAAATTCCTTTGCAAGGCGGGCTAACGCATCTGCAAGAGCATTTTTCTTCTGGAAAGCTTGTAGATCATTACATTCAGAATCTGCTTCAACAATTTCATGACATACCGAATGTATTGCTCGAATCTTGGTTTCATAATTTTGTACTGCCTGGTGACCTGTTGAATGATCAATTAAGAATCCCCGTAGATGTTGATGTCTGTCATACCCATCTGAATGGTTAACTCCAGTCCGGTTATAAGGGCTTCGTATTATGCTTCATTGTTCGTGCACGGTTTTGTTATGTGGTAAGAGTACCTTAACATTCCCCACTCCGTTGTTATATAGATTAGTCTGATTCCTGCTTTACCGGGCTCTATCACTGCAATTCTTTATCTTTCTGTGTTGAAGATGCTCCGTCGAAGTATAGTTCCCAACGCTGATCATCGGGGTCCTCTAGACTCATTATCTGCTCGTCAGGCAAGTCTTCATTGAGAGGCGATTCTGCCGGTAAAGGGTGTGCTGCAAGAAAGTCTGCTAAAACTTGTCCCTTTATAGCACGAAGAAGCACGAAAGTTATATCAAATTGTAATAGTATCATCGACCACCTGGAAAGTCTGTCTGAAAGCGTTGGTCGGGTCATCAAATATTGCAATGGATTGAACTTTGAAATAAGGTTGACCTTAAGCATGTAATGCCTGAGCTTTTGAGCGGTGAAGATCAGGGCCAAACAATGCTTCCAATTGGAGGATACATTACTTCCATCGGAATTAGACGAATACTTAAGTAGTAAAGAGCATTTTCTTTTCCCTCGTCATTGACCTGGGCTATAAGAGCTCTGAGGGAGTCGTTTAAAGCCGTTGTATAAAGTATCAACGGTCTACCTGAGACTGGGGCTGCTAAGACAGGAGGTATCATTAAATACTACTTAATGTCCTTTGTTGACCTCATTTTTGATGAGGTCTTCTCTTCTTCTCTTTAGTACTTAGGATCTAGCCTTAGGCTTTTCCTTTGACTATCTTAGAGGACTAGAATTGGGACCCACCTTTTAGAAATTCAAACCACTTCTTAACTCCTCGCAAACTCCACAAACTTGACTGTAGACCCCTAATCACCTAGAGGGTTGAAATCAGATGTGGAAGTTTAAAGGATGAGTTCCTATAGGACTCTTTGGCCTTAGGACTACCCTGGATGGCCTGGTCTGGTGAAGGGGCTGACTTACACACACACTGCACTTATACACTACACCTATACACTACACTTTCACACACCCATACTTAACTTGACCTCCTGACTCATGTGGGTGATTCACATGGATGGTCCTTAACCCCTAAGCCCTTGGCTAAGAGGGTTAGGAACAACATAGTGAATGCCTCAAATGGGTCCCTTCATAGCTCATATGGGCTTGACATGGCTTCATGGCTCAACCAAAATGACTTCTTTCCACTTACATCCACCTAATATTCAATTTTCCAAATTTTCAATTTTCCAAATTTTCAATTTTTGACCCCCGGGACCCTACACCCGCTTAGCCTACCCAAAACCCCCGAAATTACCCAAATTTCTCAAAATTTCCAAATTATCCAAAATTCTCCAAAATCATTCCCAAACATTTCCACATCACTTAAATTGATCATCCATACCCAAAAATACCAAAAATTCCAAGAAAACCTCCCAATACCCTCCAAATACCCAAAATACCCCTCTTGACCTAAAAATCCAAAAATTCAGAAAATTCCCAGAAAATTCAAGAAAATCCTAAATAATCCCAATTTCATTTTGTCCAACTACACCATGGGCAAATTATGTCAATTTACCCTACTTTTGTCAAAACCCCCAATTTGACCCATTTTAACCCGAAGTGAACCAATGTCAAACCAAACCTACCCAATTAACCCAAATTCTGGTCCAATTCAGTTCTAAACTTCAATTCAACATTCCCAACACCAATCTAGACCAAATTCAAGTCCAATTTGATTGATATTTGGATCCAATTTCACTTTTGGCCTTAAAGCCCAATTTGGACCCATGACCCAAACCTAACCCAAACTCACCCAATTCAATTCCAATTAACCCCAAATCTTTTCTAAATCTTCCTTAACATTCCCACAAACAAAAAACTAACATGATTTGCCCAAAATTTAGACCCAAACCCCACTCAAACTCAACCCAAAGTTAAAAGGCCCAATTTTGACCTAAACCCAAACCTAACCCAAATGAGCCCAAACCCCAAAATCAAAGCCCAACCAAAGTCAAAACCTCTTTGAAACACTCCCATAAACATTTCTCAACATTGATTTTACATCAATTTCAACTCTAGCCCAACATTAGCCCAACTTGGCCCACTTGGACCTACATAGGCCCACTTACCAAATAAATCCAAATTCAAACCAATTCAACTCCAAATCACACCAAATTGATTCCAAGCCCTTCATAGAACATCCACTAAACCAATTATGACATTTATTTAACAAAGTTCTTCACAAAATGTTTATCCAAATGCCCATCCTAAAATCAAAAGCCCATTTCCCTTAAACTTTCCTAAAAGCCCACTTCACCACATCCAAAGGCCCAAAATCTACCCTAAAGCCCACATGACATCTCCATTTGTCATCCACTTAATTAAATCCATTACCTAAGTCCTAAATTCACCATCAAATTATTCCAAATCAAGCTTCATCCAAATTTCCACCAAATTATCCAAAATCCTTAAAATCCTTTTTTATGAAATTGACCAAACTTTTTGCCAAGCCAAAGGTGAGCCATGAAGCCATGCATGAGCCACATGTGAGCCATGAGAGCTTTGGACACTCCACCATGCCATATTGGGTAAGAAGAGGGGGGCTTTCCATAATCCCTAAAGCTCATTAGCCTTAATCATGTTTCACCTAAACTTAAATTTAATCCAAATATATTTGGATGGAGACTTCTCCATGCCAAACCAGCTGATCCCTTTGATCCCCCACAGCATCCAAAGCCACCTTGAAGGGTGCACCAAGCCCAAATGGGTGGATTGACCCATTTAGACTCAAAACTAGCCATGCCCCATTCTACTTTGAATCGAAAGCCTTTACACATGGCAATGGCCAATTGCTTGCACCAAGCCCCAGCCCCGACCCAACTCGACCTCGAGGGTGACCCATGCCCGGCCGGCCGGCCACCAGAGCCGCCGGAAAACACCATGGCCGAGAGCTCACATGTGAGCCAACTTTGAAATTCTCACCTGCCGAGCCGCCCCATCCCCAGTGGCCATTGTAGCTGTTCTTCTCTTGCCAAGAGCAGCTGATCCCAAACCCTAACTCTCCCTGGGAGGCCCTCCACCCTCTCCTATTTAAACTCCACCCCTCTCGGCCATGAGGAGAGCTAAGCACAAACCTTGCCAAAACTCTACCAAAATTGTTCCAGACTCCTCCCCATACACAGAGCACTTGATCCCCAGGTGAGATCCCCTGCCATTTCTCCTCTCGCGAGCTCGATTTCGGAGTTGAAATTCCACCCAAAACCAGGACACTTCTCCACGAGTGAGCCAATTCCCAAATTGATTGGTTCTACACCTTCACCGCACCAAGGGAAGGTGTCCACCAAGCAAAAGCCCCATCTCCGAGCCACCACGTTGCTCCGGCCTCCAAGCTTTGTGATCGGGCTTGGTCGAAATCACATCCAGTACAATTCACTGCGACCAGGAGACTTCATCTGGAGCTTGCTGGGATCCAACCGAAGGTGCAACAACTCTCAGATTGAAGCCACACTTCTCTGAGCAAAGGTATGAGCTAATTCTTCATCCCGAGCTTCTGGAGATTTTCCATTTCAAATGCATTAGTTTCAATGCATGTTAACCGTATAGATGTGTTCGTCTCTTCAAGACGAATCCATAGAGCATAAGAACATAAAAATCCATTGAGTATCGAGTGAGATCTTAGAGATTTAGTGTGGACGGCTCTCGGGTGAGGACGCTCGGGGACGATGAACGGATGCCGTCCATTCAATACACGCGAGGACGAATGGCTCAGATGGCGTCGGACCAGGAGACGGTACGAGAACCGCGGGGCCCGGGCTGCTGACTCAGGTGGCGGCGTCGAATGGGAGCGCGACGCGTGTGCGTTCGGAGTCGCCGAGGTTGACGCGGCGCCGCGTGGATAAATAGAAAATTAGGATATTTTTCTATTTATTTAATTCCCTAAACTTCAAAAATTCATATCTCCGTGTAGAAAAATCGGAAAAATAAAATAAAAATACCCTCTTGCTCGATGAACGGAGGAGAATAATGTGGAAAAGAAATCATTTAATTTCATCAAGTATTTTATTTTTTATAATTTATTTACTCTCTTCATTATTTTAATTCTCCATGCATGCATATAATTCACCATGGCATGAGACCATAGGGCTTTGAAGCCTCCGAATTTGGGAACATTCCCCGAATTTTCCAAAGTCGAGGCCATCCCTATGAAAAGTTATTGATTTTTCAAATTCAGAGTTACTTGTTTTGAGTATTTTAATTCCAATAAATAGCATGTTGTGAAATAAATTCTAGGAAAATTTGGTGATGTTTCCTATGACCAGAGAACCTTAGGAAAAATAGGTTTTGACTTAGTTCATTTAAAACAACCCTAATTGGCTTAAAAACCCAAAATAGGTCTTTAATTAATTAAAGTTAACCATGCATCAAATTGACTTGAAATCAATTCTCCACTGACCTTTAGGATCAGAGAAACCCACCATAAAAATTTGAGGTCAATTGGACTTGGTTAGCCCCACTAATTGGGTTGATTAAGCCACTTAGTCATTTTAAACTTAAAAAATTCATAACTTTCAAAATACCTTTCAAAAATTCACCAAATTGGTTTTGGAGCCTCTCTAATATTAGGGGAATCTAAGAAAATTAAAATTTCAATTTTCTAAAAAAATTGATTTTTAATAATATTTTAATATTTTTAATAATTAAAAAATAATAAAAATCATAAAAATAATAAAATTCACCAAAATGTCACATTTTGAATTTTAATCACATAGGAACAAATCCCACATTTTTCTTAGGTCTATTTGGTGAGATATTAAATTTTAAAGCTTTAAGGTAATTTTAAAATTAAAAAAAATGTATTTTCTAGCATTTTCACTAAAATAATTATAATAAATTATAGAAAAATCAGAAAATTGCAAAATTTGCTTCTCTGGTTTTGCTTGATATCAGAGAGATTTTTGAAAAATATAAAATTCATTTTTCAACATTTATTTTATTTTTAAATTAATTAACACTCCAAAACTTAAAATAATTATAATAAAAATAATATAATTCAAAAAATCACCAAAATTGGTCCAAGTGCTTCTCTGGTCATTAGGAATGTCCCCTAATTTTCTTAAGGACAGAAACTTTCCCTTGGTCATGTTATTAAATTTTCCTTGGAAATCTCTATTTTCCACCAAAAATAATTATATAAATAAATTAAATACAGAAAAATCACATTTTCTCCTCTCATGTCTTTATTGACACATGAGTGAAGTCACATAAAAATTTCAAGTTCATTTGAGTTCAATTTAGTGAGTCATGAAATTATTAAGTTTAAAGGGTAAAATAGTAATTAAAATTTTAATCCTTAATTAAAACTTTAGGTTTAATAAAAAATTAACAAGTAAAATATTTGATCCTAATCTGATTTGGATGATTGAAAATTAAAGGGTAGAAACCCATTAAGCAATTTTAAAATGATTAAACTTTAATTAAATAATGGATTAAATTTGGAAGAATAATAAAATTGGAATTATTAAAATAGGGATATTATTAGGAAGAGATTTATTCTTTAATTTAAAAAATCCCTAAATTAATTATCTCATTAATATTCAATTCTTAATTAAAATGATAACTCAAATTTAAAATATTAAAAGACTTAATTATTAAACTCTTTTAAAAAATTTCAATTAAAATTAAAAATAAAATTAAATTAAAATTAAATTAAATTAAATTAAAATTAAATTAAAATTAAATTAAATTAAATAAATTAAATTAAATTAAATAATTGAATTAAATTAAATTAAATTAAATTAAATTAAATTAAAATTAAATTAAATTAAATTAATTAAATTAAATTAAATTAAATAATTGAATTAAATTAAATCAAATTAAGTTAAATTAAACAATCAAATTAAATTAAATTAAATTAAATAAATTAAATTAAATTGAATAATTAAATCAAATTAAATTAAATTAAATAATTAAATAAAATTAAATTAAATTAAATAAAATAAAATTAAATTAAATCAAATTAAATTAAAATTAAATCAAATCAAATTAAATTAATTTAACATCAAATCAAACTCAATTGAATTAAATTAAATTAAAACTCAATTAAATTAAATTAAATTGAATTAAATATAACATCACCAAAGACATAAAGAATTCAAAATAAATCTAAAATAACTTGAACACTATTCCAAATTTAAACTCTTTAACTTAAACCAAATCATTTGAATACTAATTTACCCTCAAAAGCTTTAGTTATCATAACTCTTAAATAGAACATTAAATGAAATGTTACTTCACTTATAGGACATTCAAATGTCCTAGTTCATCGAGTAAGATAACAACGAAAATTGAATTCTCGGACGATTAATTCATTTATATAATCGAATTCATTTGGACTTAAAACAATCCTAGAAATATTGAAAAGATGTTTAAGATTCTTCTTAAGCACTTCCTCAATATGATAGGACATTTATAAGAACAATTGAATTTAATTTTTCTTTAATGAAGAAAATCGTCTTCAAACAAAAATACAAAGACCTAGACGTCATAGGAAATGACTAGCTATAGGATTAGGAATTTGGTAGAAAACCATAACCCTTGCCTTGGCTCTACCTAGGAACTTGCTTAAATATTCTAATTGTGTTTTAAGTGCAGCTTGGGATGACGGGAAAGACCCTCCAGGTACGCTTTTATTTTATTGCAATTTACTTTCTTGCAATTTACTTTCTCGCAATTTACTTTTTTGCAAATGTACTTTACTTTTCTTGCATGATAAAACAATTGTTGCTTGAAAACCCACACCTTTAGGATAGACCCTAAAACTGAAACCATAACTAAGTTAAAAGTCATTGCAAGATAAAATTCACCGCCACAACATTTCAAAATATAAAACAACTCAAAATTTAATCACAAACAGAACACAAAACTACAATTACAACTAAATTAAAACGTCCCGTTGGATGATCGGGAATACCTCGGATGATGTAACCTACGTGTTGCTAACGGGATTTCCCACGGTCTAAATGAAAGTGTGGAGCTCATTCAGTTGAGTTTAGTAAATTCATCTGGACTAAGTGAATCCGATAAAAATAATGATGCCGGAAGGATGGAACCGTGGGATCTTAACCGGTGTCGTTATAATCAACTTTAAGATTTGTTTTAATTAAAACATAAAAAAAACACCTGGAAATTAAGATTTTTCTCTAAACCAAAACACTTTTCTCATCCCCTGATTTATAATTTCTAAAAACTAAACCTCTGCGACAACAAGGAGCTCGGAGCATGATGGGCAGCACGGCCATCGTCGTCAGCAAAACTTAAATCTACATCAGCAAAACTTTCCTAGAACTAAACAACAAAGCCCTAGGACTTCGAGGTAGTTTGCCTAGTGCAACATAAACCCTCAACCTTTGTTAGGCATTTGCATGATCGGGTCATGTAAATTAAGCCCTAACCGGACTTAGGATTCCGAGGTAGTCGTCTGATACGACATAAACCCTCACATCTTAGAGGCTATTTGTATGATTCTATCATATAAATATAAGTCCTAATTAATTAAAATTGACAAAATCAAAACATTTAAATAAACATTAGGATTTTCCTAAATTTAAGCCACACAATAGGGTAGTCGGGAAATTACCGAAGTTCACTTCGAATCTGTGATTTCTCCTACTTTTCTTCCTTTGGATTCACAAAACAAAATGTTCCAAACTTGATCCATTCCCTATTGAAATTCCAAAATTCAATCCCTTGAAAACTTAAACTTTGAAATTCCTGAGAGCAGAATTATTGATTATTATCGAGAGTTTTCTTAGGTGATTCCCATCACTTAAGATGTAATTAACTATAGGGGCTTTCCCTTATAGGGAATTTTGAAGAACCCAGGTAATATAAACCCTGTTTAATGTTTTCATATTAAGCGGGGAATTTTGTCGGCTTATAAAATTGGTTCGCGGACCAAACGGATGTCACAAATCTTCTAGTTTATTTAATCGAGCCCCACCGTCAAGCGATGTGTCTATCCTTAGGGATAGATACACGGTTTGTGGTGCAAGTGCTTCGTTTATATAAACTATTTGGGATGTGAGAATCGGTTTAGTCTCATGTCTTAAAACCTTCAAATTTGAAATTATTTTCAAAATTAAATACTACTTTTCAAACTATTTATTTTAATTAAATTAAAAATTCGCCGACAGATTTCTGTTAGGCGACCCCTCTTCAAAATAAAACACAACCTAAAAATATGCCGACAGATTTCTGGCGACTCCGCTGGGGAAAATTCCTCTCTCCATTATAATCAGATAATTCTGCTTTCAAAAATCGAAAGTGTATCCATGTCCTCGTGGATCAAACTACCCTTCTTTCCGTTGGAATACTATGTTCATTTCTATCTTGAATGAGTATAGCCAACATTCTCTCGGATTTAGGAGCCACCGTTTAGACACCCCTAAACAGAGAGGTTCTCGAGATCCTTTTACCTCATTTCCGAGGTGGGGTGGACCCCGATCAGGTGTTAGTTTAGGAATGATCCTTCGAGTCGAGAAGTCTTGCTTAAGACTTTCTTTTCCTTTCCAACTCTGAATCGGATTCCTTACCTTCTCTACACTTTTGAACATTCCGTTCTAAATAAACAAACCCTCTAATAAGTGAATCTTTTAACAAATGATTCCCTCTTATAAATACATGAACAAAAATGAGTTCGGACTCTTTTCAATTCCTTTCTTTTCGTCCTAAAGAAAAGAAGCATAACTTGGGACTGACAACCAGAATCTACCTTGCGAAATGGAAGCCCCGAAACCGATTTTCTCCTTCACCAACGGACGAGACTTTGTCGTCTATAAGGATGAGCCGCCCGACAATGGGATCATCCGATTCGGACAAGGATTTGAAAACACGAATGTCAAGGTCACCGACGTCTCCCTCTTTGCACCGACGAACAAGGTATCCGAAGCCGAGGAACCACCGCTCGAGTTCAACCTCAGGTCGACCCAAGAGTTTCCTCCCCGCAAAGGATCCCGACTAGGAGGAGTACCGCCGTCCGCAGGAGGACCGTTCTTACTACCCCCACCGGTCTAGTTGTTTCCGCACCTACCCCGACTTCCGCCAAATCAAAGGGGAAAGAAATCCGGAACTATGGTAAACCCGTTACCGTGGAGGGTACGGATCTTCTCGTAAGACCTTCGTTTTCGAAATCGGGTCCGAGCTTCGAAAATTCCGTCACCGACAAAGACCCAAAGAAGAAACGAAGTCGAAGGATCGCCAAGGAAGCCGTAGCCGCTGAAATCGCCTTCCTAGAGGAAATTCCAGTAGCCGCCGTAATATACACCGCCGCAGAATATACACCGCTACCGTAATATACACCGCCGCTCGACTACATACCACTTTTGGGAGGAAGCAGGTTCCATCCCCTCTCGCCAGCAGAGGATGAGGAGAATGTTCGCAAGATTGTCGCCACATTACCTCAGCCCGCATACTACAACGATAGCCGCAAGAAAAGAACTAGAACTACGCCGTTTGCTCGACTGCAAACTTTGGTAGAAAAGTTAGCAAGGAAGGAAAACTGCCCCGTATTAGAAATTCTACGAAGGATAGGGCGGGTGCCAGTCAAATCCCGTCTTGGGCCCCGAGTAGAGCCCGCCGTCATGATAGAAAAGCCAAGCAAGAGAATGAAGGCTAGCCCGCCCGTCGTAGTCTCGTGATTACGGATTAGGGAGGATACCACCTTCCAAAGCATTTGGCCGACGGACCATCCGGTCCTAGACCTTCTGCCGCTAGAAAGATGGTATGGCGTCCCACTACGGGGCGACTTGAGATTGAAACGAGCAGCCCGAGAAAGAAAGTATCGCCGGAGAGGCCGGAATCGAAGAAAGTACTACCGCGATAAAGGGGACTCGTGAAAAAGGGACCCGGCAGCCTATCGCATGACAACCGCAAAGACACACGAAAGCTCCGCTGGAAGATGCCATGGAAAAGTCGAGAACCGATATCCGACGGTTGGCAAAAGAAAGAGAAGAAAAGTTCGGAGATGAGATCGATTCATCGGAGTTCATGGACGACGAATATGCAGAAATCAATATGGTTGAGACACGAGCTTCATCGGCTTCGCAAGGTGCTCCCGCAGCCGCAGAAGAGAGGAGCCGGAACCGATGAGAAGACGGCTTCGAGGAAAAGGACGACACGATCGCTCAAATGGCGAAAAGGATGGAAGAGATGGCCGTAGCTCGGCCACTCTCCGCAGTCAAGTACAACCACATAGAGAGACACCCCCGCGAGGTCATTCACATTGTAGACGGAGGAAAGGAGATTACATACGTCAATGGGGATGACCAGCTGAAAAAGGATACAACACAAAGTATGATCCCTGAAAAGGATATCAAGAACTTGGTAGAACAGCAGGTGCGAGAAGCCTTAGCACAATCGAAGAACGGGACATCCATTCGGATGGGTAGACCTTACCCAGAAGAATTCGACGCTGTTCAATACCCGAAAGGCTTCGTACCACCTCTGTTCAAGACATTCGATGGAACCGGAACCCCCGACAAGCATGTTGCACACTTTCGTGCCGCTTGTTGCAATGCCGGCGGGAGTGATGCGTTACTTTTCCGACAGCTTCGTCGACAGTCCGTCAGGAATCGCCTTCGACCGGTATGCGGAGCTACCCAATGGCTCGGTGAAGACATTCTCGTAGCTAGAGAGCCTCTTCATCAAGCGATTTGCCGGAGCTCGAGCACCACATCACTATAGGTGATTTAGTGGTAGAGAAACAAAGGCCGAATGAAACTTTGGTGGATTACATACTTCGATGGAGAAACTTAAGCATGAAGTGTGAACCACAACCGCAAGAACAAAGCATGCGATCGGCATCTTGCTTAAAAGCATTCACGGCCCGATAGCACTTCTCCTCAAAGGGTTCACTATTAAGACTTTTGAGAAGTTGTTAAGCAAGGCCGGAAGCTTGCAAGAAGAGGCGAAGCAATTGAGTTTTGCCGACAAGACGGACAAGCAGAAGCTGGTGAAGACCTTCGAAAAGAAATCTGGGATCATTGCAACAGTTGACAAAGGCAAGCAACCGATGCAAATACCACCGAACGGCCGCAAGAACCACAACAGAACTACCAAGCAACCCCGGTCCAAGTATCAGTCGTCTCCGCAAGATGAACAACCGTCCCGTCCGCAACGTACATCGAGGAGCTTCGAGCGAGAGAATATCCGTTCAAAAATGAAGCAAGATCGAAGATGTTCCGTAGCCTAATGAAAACTCCGGATTTCCACTGCCGTAACCTAAAAGACCGGAGGAAGTCAACAAGAACGGTGATCCCAACTTTTGCCCCTACCATCGGATGCTTGGGCACAAGATAGAAGATTACATTACCTTTAAAAGTTGGCTCAACGACAACCTTCTGAAAGAAAATATAACAATCCCGAAGGAGTACATGAAGGAACCCCGTAAAGGAGGTTCCGTCAATGTTATCTCAACCGATCCCGTCATTCCGATAGATCCCTATGCAACCGACGATGGATGGACTACCGCCTCGGACGAGGTCTTCGAAGAAGATTTTAGACAACGATCCGAACCGCTTCGGTGCGAGCTTCAATTCGTAGTTCGAGACCCGTTAAACCGGTACTATCACTTGCGATAGAAGAACCACCTCGACAGGAGACGATCGAAGAAAAGAAGAAAATTGACGAAGAAGAGGGGACCGAGATTCCTAAAGCTAGACTAGGGGTTGCTTATCCTAGGATAGTTATTTCCGATTCAGGGGAGAAGTCCCTCGAACCTCTGATTTTGTATGATTATCTGCTCACTTCGGTGGGATCATATAATGATAAGGGTGATGGCGTTGGCTACGTTTTGACTGTTTCTAACGATTACGTAACTAGCGACAATCCGGACATCGACTTCGATACCAACAACGAATTCTCAAATCATACACGATCTCGACGAGCAAAATAACGAAGAAGACATCCATTAAGGAGGCTACGAGAGTTCAACAAGCAACGAATCTATCCGTGAGTTTCGAGGAGCTCCAGCATTACGATAGAGTTAGAGCCTTCGCATTTTGAAGATAATCCAGAAGAGCCAGTCATTCCGATTCAGGAGAAGACACCGGCGAACTCAACACTAGATTCAGAAGAAATTACAGAAGTCAACTTAAGAAGTGGAAGAGTTCTACCTCCAAGAATGGGTCTAAAAGACAAAGGAAAGCAGGTGGTTGTTCAAGAAGAACCAACCCCAGCAGAAGAAATACCCATTCGAGAAGAAGCCGAGACGCATGAGAACAAAGTGGACTACAATGTGCTAGCCCATCTTAGGAAACTATCGGCCAAACTGAGCATTTACGATGCTCTCATCTTATCAAAAGAGATGAGAGAAGCTCGATCAAGGCCTTACTTGATCCGTAAATTTGCTTAGCTCAAATGGCCTGGAGATTCCTCGGATGAGGTTTGCTCGTTAAAGGAACAACGAGGCGTTACCTTCACGGACAATGACCTACTACTGGGGACAGCAGATCACAACCGACCGTTGTACATTTCAGTTACAATTGGGAAGTTTACGCTCTCCAGAGTATTGGTGGATCCAGGAGCATCAATCAACATAATGAGTCTTCGAACACTAGCATACTTGGAAATTGATGCTCATGAGCTCGAGGCCGACAAAATGTTATTAAGAGGATTCAACCAGAAAGGAGAAAGAGCCATCGGGTCAATAACGCTACTGATGAAGACCGGTGACTTAGCAAAGACAACCGCAAAATTTCACATAATTGATTCAGAAACGTCGTTTAATGCTCTGTTGGGCCGACCATGGATACATGAAAACAAGATGGTACCATCATCTCTGCACCAGTGCATCAAATACTACGATGGAGGGGAACAGTGCATCAAAGGCGACTTGCAACCATTCTCCGTACATGAGATTGGAATCCATGAAGATGCAGCTTATTATGCACCGCCAAAGAAAACGATCTTCTCCAGAGATACCGTAACAAATGAAGCAAAGAAAGTTCAGGACAACGAAGAACCTGAGGTTCTAGTCCAACAGTCACTCACCACTCCCTTACGGCGAGATGGTGAAGGTTTCTCCACAACTCGCATCCGAGGTCGAGGCCGGGGACGAGGTCGTGGTAGAGACACTAGGACAATTGGACGAAGAAACCAGCCATCAATGTTGATTGGAATGATAGTTCCGAAGAAGAAAAGGAAATCAAGCAAGAAGCAGCAACAATAAGTCGAAAGAAGCCGCAATTCAAGATCTCCCTCGAAGATGAAAAGAACGAAGAATATAAATCGATGTACGAGAAGATTAACCACTACGTACATACTATGACCCTAACCCCGATCCATTCTAATAAGATCGAGGGTATGGTGGTCAAAGAGGTACGTAACGACGGTGCAAGGCCAATCAAATTCTACCGTGGTGCTTCTTCCTCCAAAACTGAAAATAATGTACAATTTGAAGATGTCACTTCATCAGAATTAATGGAATTACCTTTTGAGTGGTACTCTCCCTGTGTTCAAAATTTAATTCAACGTGGTTTCTTACCTCGACAATGGACAAAAGGCCAATCACAACATTTTGAAAAATTATGGAATAACTCCGGTCGTCCACCCAATTCAAAACATGGTCTCGGATTCGGCACAGTAGGGTCAGTTGACGATACTAAATTTTGCTTGGTTGTCACTTGCAAGTCCAATGAAAACTGCATGGAAACTACGGACGAACTCGAAGATTTACAAATTGGAGACGCTCCACCGTAATTCGAAGAAGAAATCAAATCTACAATAGATGAGTTAACGGAAGTTAACTTAGGTACTAACGAAGAGCCTCGTACCTACCTTTGTTAGCTCCTTACTCAACAAAGAAGACTCCGAAGAAATAATCAAGTTATTAATGGAATTTAAAGACTGCTTTGCTTGGAGCTATGATGAGATGCCAGGATTAGCTCCAGAGGTCGCAGTCCATAAGCTAGGAGTGGATCCTACTTCGTTCCGGTCCGACAAGGTCCCGGAAGAATGCGTCTAGAAATCGAACAACAAGTCATAGCCGAAGTTAAAAAGCTAATAGACGCTAAATTTGTCCGTGAAGAACAATACCCGACTTGGCTAGCCAATGTGGTGCCAGTCATAAAGAAGAATGGTCAGATCAGAATCTGTGTACTTCAGAGATTTAAATAAGGCATGTCCAAAAGATGAATTCCCTCTACCGATCCCAGAATTAATGATCGACATTGCTTCAACGCATGAGATATTTTCATTCATGGATGGATCTTCAGGATACAACCAGATAAAAATAACTCCGTAAGATGAAAAGCTTACATCATTCGAACGCCGATCGGAGTATTTTGCTACACAAGGTGATGTCATTCGGACCGAAGAACGCAGAGCAACCTACCGTAGAGCAATGACAAGAATTTTTGATGATCTCATCCACAATCAAATCGAATGCTACGTGGACGATGTGGTCATCAAAAGCAAAGTAAAGGAAAACCACTCGTATGATTCGAGAATTGTTTTCGAACGATTAAGACAATTTTACCTTAAGATGAATCCCTTAAAATGCGCCTTCAGCGTCACCTCCGGAAATTCTTAGGATTCGTTGTCCGACATCGTGGAATTGAAATCGACCCGGAGAAGATTAAAGCTATCTTAGAAATGCCGCCTCCCAAAACCTTAAAACAACTACGATCTTTTCAAGGGAAGCCGGCATATCTTCGACGCTTTATCTCAAACCCGTCGGGTAGGTGTCGACCTTTCTCAGCACTAGTTAAAAAGGACGCCAAATTTATTTGGGAAGAGAAATGCCGAAGGCCTTCGAAGACATTAAACAATATTTAATGACACCTCCAAGTCTTAGCAGCCCCAGCCTCGGGTAGACCGCCGATACTTTACACCGCGGCTTTAGACGACTCTCTCGAGCCCTGTTAGCCTGTGTCAATGATGAGGGTAAAGAAAATGCTCTTTACTACTTAAGCCGTCGTTTACTTCCGACGGAAGTAAGGTATCCCGCAATTGAAAAGCATTGTTTGGCCTTGATCTTCGCCGCTCAAAAGCTCGTGCACTACATGCTTTCTCATAAGGTTAACTCGATCTCGAAGTTTAATCCATTGCAATACCCGATGACTCATCCAACACTTTCCGGCGTACTTGCCGGATGGTCAATGATATTATTGCAATTCGATATAACTTTCGTGCCTCCGCGTGCCGTAAAGGGACAAGTCTTAGCAGACTTCCTCAGCCGCACCCTTTGCCGGCAGAATCTTCTCTCAATGATGATTTGCCGATGAACAAATAATGAACCTAGAAGGCCCCGATGATCGACGTTGGGAATTATATTTTAACGGAGCATCTTCAAGCACACAAAGACGAAGAATCGCAAGTGACAAGTGCTCCGGTAAGGCAGGAATCGGGCTAATCTTTATAACACCGGAGCGGGGATGTTAAGATACTCCTACCACTTGACGTAACCGTGTACAAACAATGAAGCGTAATACGAAGCCCTCATAACGGTACCGGAATTAACTATTCAAATGGGGATAACGGACATCAATATCTACGGGGATTCACAGTTAATCATTCGACAGATCGTCGGACAATACAGAATTTTTAAACGAAGACTCGAACAATACTTCCAAGTATGCCATACAAATTGTTGAACAGATTCCAAATGTGACAATCTACAAAATTCCTGTAAAAGAGAATGCTTTAGTAGATGCTTTAGCCCGTCTCGCAAAAGAATTTGCTCGTTTGCAAGATGAATCAGTGGAAGTGTCGGTTCACGGACGTTAGGTCCTATCACAACTCGACATAGACACAATACACAAATCGAAAAAGAAAAAGAAGTAGTTGCGAAGCAGTGATGTAAAACACGTAAGATTGGCGACGACCATTGATGAACTACCCGCAAACAGAAAGCTACCGCATGATAGGTCGCTAGCCCATCGATCAAGAAAAGAACTCGTCTTACGCATTAATAAACAACACATCGTACGAAGGTCTTTTCGATCAAATGTGGCTAAGGTGCTTAAGCGGGTCCGAGGCCCGTGAAATCGTTAAAGAGGTGCATTCGAGACTCCGTGGCGCTCACCGGCCGGGTCCAAAGATGAAAATGAAAATTAAAAGACTAGGGTACTACCGGCCCTCGATGATGACCGACCGCATGAAAATCGCCAAGAGCCGTCACCAATGCCAAGTGCACGGAGTGGTTCTACACCAACCTCCAAATGTGCCGCACCCGACAATTGCGTCGTGGCCATTTGAATGTTGGGGCACGTATATAGTGGGTCCGATAGAACCACCATCTTCAAAAGGACATCGCTTCATTCTTGCGGCTACGGATTACTTTTCCAAGTGGGCGAGCGGCTCTCAGAGAAGTGAAAGCACACCACGTGCTACAGCTTTTCAAGAACCAAGTTGTCTACCGTTTCGGAGTGCCGCGCAGGATCATCTCGTATAATGGGTCAGCATTCGAAGCACACAAATCAACAATTTTGTCGGAGACACGGAATCGACCGGCGATACTCAACAATTTACTACCCAAGAGCAAACGGTCTCGCTGAGGCTTTTAATAAAACTCTCGTTCAAATCTTAAAGAAAACCTTGGACGATAATAAGAGAAATTGGCACGAGAAATTGTTAGAAGCCTTATGGGCCTACCGGACAACCTTCAGAACTCCTACTCAAACTACACCTTACGCTCTAGTGTATGGGTCCGAGGCAGTGTTACCTTTAGAGGTTCAGCTTCCTTCACTCAGAATTACGATTGCAAACAAGATCACGACAGAAGAAAACGCCAGATTACGACTCGAAGAATTAGAAAGCTTGGAAGGGAAAAGACTTGCAGCGCAACAGAATTTAGAACTATACCAAGCTAAGATGGTTCAAGCCCATGACAAATTGGTCCGCCCAAGAACCTTCAAAGTTGGTGACTTAGTTCTCGTTCTCAAGAGACCTATTCTTGCACACCGCAAGATAGGAGGAAAATTTGAACCCACTCGGGAAGGACCATTTCATGGTCGAAGCAAGATACTCGGGAGGTTCCTACCAGCCTAGTGAATTGCCGTGGAGAACGACATATGCTTCGATCAACTGGACGATACTTGAAAAAGTATTACGTTACCCGATGTTTCGAAGGAATGAATTCTTCATCCCTAAGAAACACGGCGAAGTAATTACTTATGATTGGGTCCGAACCCAAAAAATAATAAAATGTGCTAAGATAAATAAAGTCATGATAATACGTTTTCCTTGTTTTCTTTTCCAAATCAAAATCTCTTCCCTGATCTTATCCTACTTCATTCCTGTTAAATTTGAAAATAAAAAATATATATAAAAAAATGTATCTTTAATAAACATTTTCTTAATGTTCTTGTTCTTAGTACAGCCCCTGATCCTTTTCCTTGTCTTTTCGCAGGAAATGTCGAACGGGCGGTTGGTCCCGAACTTTAAGAATGGCGTAAGCCTTGCACTCGATGAAAAGAGGGTGAAAGATGGAGCGATAATCGAGATCGACTCGGATTTCGTACCGACGAGCCTACGAGACGAGGAAAGTGACCGGGTCCCGCTTGACCGAGAAGAACTGCCCGGGCGGACAAGGATGAGAGTTGGTGGCCCAAGCTACCAATCCAACAACAAGAAAAGAAAAGCAAACACCGAAGAAGATAAGAAAATGAAGTCCGTAGTCGCTACAGCTGAGGGCGAGCTTGTCGCCGCCGCGCCCACGGAGATTCAAGAAGTGCGGAGAGCTACTCTCACGCCCACGCAACGAAGAAATAAGAATCGCCTCATCCGTAAGAGGTTAACAAAACTAGCCGCGGACCGCGCGACGAGACAATCGCTAATGCCAGCACACACATTTCAAGGACACCGGTTCACCAGAACTCGAAGAAAGGAGGCCAGCTCCTAGGATAACGTAGAAGAACCGTGGAAATCTCCGTAAGATCGAAGAAAGAAGGCTACCACGCCACCGGATAGAACCACCAATAATGCATGACCTTGTTGCGAAGCAACCCCGGGGATGTCCCGACGTGCATCATCCCCGAGGAGCCAAGGTATGCAGGGGAACGTGAAGGGATTGAACCATATATCCCACAATATGTCACAAGGCCTCGCCATCTCGCGATCATTCCGGAATACGAGCCGGAGAGAATGCGGAATGTTGAAAAGAAGACCTTTGAATACTTCGAGAGAATTAGAGGCAAAAGGATCAACATACTAGAGGGCCTCGAGCTACATACCGACGTATTCTCGTAGTATGAACAACAAGAAATCGTGGATTGTATCCGGGATTTGAAAAGAATGGGCCGAGCAGCCGCCCGAGGGAAAACACATACTCGGAACCCCGGAGATGGATGCCGGGGAAAGGAAGAATCACAATACAATGCGGATGCTCGCTACAACTTTCGTCGAAGACAGAAGGGAAACCCACCGAGGATACTCCGTCATGGGCAAGTAGATCCGATGCCATTAGTCATCGGGAGAATGGTAAAAAGATTGATAACATGGAGGGTACCGCCAGCAGATTGCATACCCAATAGCCGCATCATCAACATCTACAAACAGGGTGACCGCATACCCCCACATATAGATCACCACGACTTTGTCGACCTTCTCGCACGTCTCTTTCTTGAATGAGTGTGACATCATGTTCGGATCCGACCTCCGGATAGCGAGCCCGGTGAGTTCCGAGGGCCGCAAAGATACCTTTACCGGTGGGTTCCTTCATGATACTGAAGGGCAACGGAGCAAATATCGCTAAGCATTGCATACCAGGAGTGCCAGTGGAGCGGATCTCAGTTACTTTCAGGAGAATGGACGACAGCAAGACACCTTACCATTTCCAACCAGACCCAGAGCTAGAGAACCTCCGACCATACGAGCTGTGAGTTACATGGGAGATATCACACCTCCAACGTACATCCAGCCGGCATCCTTGCCAAGGATGGCTTGGAAGGTGATGTTATTAACCATGTACCCCACTATTCAGACATGGATTTTTTGACAAATGTTTCTTTTGATGGACCAACAAAGATCATACATAGTCCGTTTTGAGTCTACATGGATTGTATGAAATGTATTCCAGATCGAGTTGTATGATGTATTTTCAACATGATTGGAATGAAAGTGACCATGTCACGTTTTTGGCCTTCACCTCTTTTGTGGAAATTGATTGGGAAACGCCATTAAAGTTAAATGAACTTCGAACAAAGAACGAAAAGAAATAAAAAAAGGATAAAAGAAAACTTTCTTTAAAGATCTAAAAATGACAAACACCAAATTCACATGAACATTAAATAAACGATAAAATAAAATTTGAACCATTAAAAGATAAACGAAATCAACATAAATGTTAAATCAAATCTCAAATCAAATTCTCAACCGAATTCCAAATCCAATCTCGATCAAATTTCAAATTTGATCTTCCAAATTTCAAATCAAATCTTAAATCAAATTTCGATCGAGTTCAAACTCATCCTTCCAAATCTCAAATTCAATCTTTCCAGATTTCAAGTCTCAGTCAAATTCAAATTCAATTTCTTCCAGATCTCGAATCAAATATCAATCAAATCAAATTCAAACCTTTTGGGTCGAGGATTTTACATCCAAGACTGCACTGCTTTAGGATTCTTTTCCTATTGCACTGAAATACATCAAATTCAAACTTTTGGGTCGAGGATTTTACATCCAAGATCGCACCGCTTTAGGATTCTTTCCTATTGCACCGAAATACATCAAATTCAAACCTTTTGGGTCGAGGATTTTACATCCAAGACCGCACCGCTTTAGGATTCTTTTCCTATCGCACCGAAATACATCAAATTCAAACTTTTTGGTCGAGGATTTTACATCCAAGACCGCACCGCTTTATGATTCTTTCCTATTGCACCGAAATACATCAAATTCAAACCTTTTGGGTCGAGGATTTTACATCCAAGACCGCATCGCTTTAGGATTCTTTTACTATTGCACTCGAAATACATCAAATTCAAACTTTTGGGTCGAGGATTTTACATCCAAGACTGCACCGCTTTAGGATTCTTTCCTATTGCACCGAAATACATCAAATTCAAACCTTTTGGGTCGAGGATTTTACATCCAAGACCGCACCGCTTTAGGATTCTTTTCCTATTGCACCGAAATACATCAAATTCAAACTTTTGGGTCGAGGATTTTACATCCAAGACTCGCACCGCTTTAGGATTCTTTCCTATCGCACTCGAAATACATCAAATTCAAACCTTTTGGGTCGAGGATTTTACATCCAAGACCGCACTGCCTTAGGATTCTTTTCCTATTGCACTGAAGTACATCAAATTCAAACTTTTGGGTCGAGGATTTTACATCCAAGACTGCACTGCTTTAGGATTCTTCCCTATTGCACTGAAGTACATCAAATTCAAACTTTTGGGTCGAGGATTTTACATCCAAGACTGCACTGCCTTAGGATTCTTTTCCTATTGCACTGAAATACATCAAATTCAAACTTTTGGGTCGAGGATTTTACATCCAAGACCGCACTCGCTTTAGGATTCTTCCCTATTGCACTCGAAATACATCAAATTCAAACTTTTGGGTCGAGGATTTTACATCCAAGACCGCACCGCTTTAGGATTCTTTTCCTATTGCACCGAAATACATCAAATTCAAACTTTTGGGTCGAGGATTTTACATCCAAGATCGCACTCGCTTTAGGATTATTTTCCTATCGCACCGAAATACATCAAATTCAAACCTTTTGGGTCGAGGATTTTACATCCAAGACCGCATCGCTCTTAGGATTCTTTTCCTATTGCACCGAAATACATCAAATTCAAACTTTTGGGTCGAGGATTTTACATCCAAGACCGCACTCGCTTTAGGATTCTTCCCTATTGCACCGAAGTACATCAAATTCAAACTTTTGGGTCGAGGATTTTACATCCAAGACCGCACCGCCTTAGGATTCTTTTCCAATTGCACTCGAAATACATCAAATTCAAACTTTTGGGTCGAGGATTTTACATCCAAGACTTCACTCGCTTTAGGATTCTTCCCTATCGCACCGAAGTACATCAAATTCAAACTTTTGGGTCGAGGATTTTACATCCAAGACCGCACTCGCTTTAGGATTCTTTTCCTATTGCACCGAAATACATCAAATTCAAACTTTTGGGTCGAGGATTTTACATCCAAGATCGCTTCCGCTTTAGGATTCTTTTCCTATCGCACCGAAATACATCAAATTCAAACTTTTGGGTCTAGGATTTTACATCCAAGACCGCATCGCTTTAGGATTCTTCCCTATCGCACCGAAGTACATCAAAATTCAAACTTTTGGGTCGAGGATTTTACATCCAAGACTCGCACCGCTTTAGGATTCTTTTCCTATCGCACCGAAATACATCAAATTCAAACTTTTGGGTCGAGGATTTTACATCCAAGACCGCACTCGCTTTAGGATTCTTTTCCTATTGCACTCGAAATACATCAAATTCAAACTTTTGGGTCGAGGATTTTACATCCAAGACCGCACTCGCTTTAGGATTCTTTTCCTATTGCACGGAAGTACATCAAATTCAAACTTTTGGGTCGAGGATTTTACATCCAAGACCGCACTCGCTTTAGGATTCTTTCCCTATCGCACCGAAATACATCAAATTCAAACTTTTGGGTCGAGGATTTTACATCCAAGACCGCACCGCTTTAGGATTCTTTTCCTATTGCACTCGAAATACATCAAAATCAAACTCTTGAGGTTAAGGATTTTACATCCAATATCACATTGCCCCGAGATCTCTCCTCACCGCAGGTGATTTAATCCGATCAATTCAATTTTCTTTCGAGGTCGAAGATGTTACATCTACAACCTCAGAATTCCAATTTTCATTTCAAATCAAATCCTTCAAATTAATTTTGACAAACTTCAATCTAAATTGAAACTCCAAACTAAAATCTAAACTCACACATCAAAACATAAATTGAAACAAAATAAAATCTAAATCGAAATTCCCCAGTGTCATGTGATTTGGGATTCACCTCCTTTTCCTTTCCCCGCCGAGAGTTTAGGAATCTCCAGCTTCGTAGATATACTTGCTACTCCCCGCCGAAAACTCCTCTATTTCATCCTAAGTTTGTCACTTGGATGTTTCGTTGGTTTTGTTGATCGCTTCGGTCAACGCCAATACGCGCGGTGTGCTCCGTCGACTCACCACACCAATCGGGGGTCCATCCGTCGACCTCATTTTTGATGAGGTCTTCTCTTCTTCTCTTTAGTACTTATGATCTAGCCTTAGGCTTTTCCTTCGACTATCTTAGAGGACTAGAATCGGGACCGACCTTTTAGAAATTCAAACCACTTCTTAACTCCTCGCAAACTCCACAAACTCGACCGTAGACCCCTAATCACCTGGAGGGTTGAAATCGATGTGGAAGTTTAAAGGATGAGTTCCTATAGGACTCTTTGGCCTTAGGACCGCCTCTGGATGGCCTCGGTCCGGTGAAGGGGCCGACTTACACACACACTACACTTATACACTACACCTATACACTACACTTTCACACACCCATACTTAACTTGACCTCCTGACTCATGTGGGTGATTCACATGGATGGTCCTTAACCCCTAAGCCCTTGGCTAAGAGGGTTAGGAACAACATAGTGAATGCCTCAACACTCAAAGCGGTATAACTTCTGCCCATTTGGAAAAGTAATCTGTCGCTGCAAGAATGTGGTGCGCTTTCACTTCTCTGAGCGGTATAACTTCTGCCCATTTGGAAAAGTAATATGTCGCTGCAAGAATGAAGCGATGTACTCTTGAAGAAGGCGGTTCTATCGGACCCACAATATCCGTGCCCCAACACTCAAATGACCATGATGCCATTGTCGGATGTAGCACATTCGGAGGTTGATGTAAAACCACTCCATGCACTTGGCATTGGTGACAACTCTTTGCAACTTTCATGCAGTCGGTCATCATCATGGGCCAGTAGTACCAAAGTCTTTTAATCTTCATTTTCATTTTCAGACCTGACTGATGAGCGCCACAAAGTCCTGAGTGTACTTCCTTAACAATTTCAAGAGCTTCAGACTCATTTCAGGCACCTTAGCCACATCTGGTCAAAAGACCTTCTGTATAATGTATTGTTTATTAATGTGTAAGACAGAGTTCTTTTCTTAATATGATGGGCTATTGACTTATCGTCTGGTAGGTTTCCTGTTTGCACGTAGTCTATTAATGGCTGCCGCCAATCTTCTGTATTTTCCATTACAGCTGCAACCGTTTCCTCCTCTTTTTCTGACTTGTGTATTGCATCCATGTCGAGCTATGAGAGGACATATCGTCCTTTAATTGTCACTTCAACTGACTCATCCTGTAAGTAGGTAAATTCCTTTGCAAGGCGGGCTAACGCATCTGCAAGAGCATTTTCTCTTCGGAAAGCTTGTAGATCATTACATTCGGAATCTGCTTCAACAATTTCATGACATACCGAATGTATTGCTCGAATCTTGGTTTCATAATTCTGTACTGCCTGGCGACCTGTTGAATGATCAATTAAGAATCCCCGTAGATGTTGATGTCTGTCATACCCATCTGAATGGTTAACTCCAGTCCGGTTATAAGGGCTTCGTATTATGCTTCATTATTCGTGCACGGTTTTGTTAAGTGGTAAGAGTACCTTAACATTCCCCACTCCGTTGTTATATAGATTAGTCTGATTCCTGCTTTACCGGGCACTATCACTGCAATTCTTTATCTTTCTGTGTTGAAGATGCTCCGTCGAAGTATAGTTCCCAACGCTGATCATCGGGGTCCTCTAGACTCATTATTCGCTCGTCGTGCAACTCTTCATTGAGAGGCGATTATGCCGGTAAAGGGTGTGCTGCAAGAAAGTCTGCTAGAACTTGTCCCTTTATAGCACGAAGAAGCACGAAAGTTATATCAAATTGTAATAGTATCATCGACCACCTGGAAAGTCTGTCTGAAAGCGTTGGTCGGGTCATCAAATATTGCAATGGATTGAACTTTGAAATAAGGTTGACCTTAAGCATGTAATGCCTGAGCTTTTGAGCGGCGAAGATCAGGGCCAAACAATGCTTCCAATTGGAGGATACATTACTTCCATCGGAATTAGACGAATACTTAAGTAGTAAAGAGCATGTTCTTTTCCCTCGTCATTCACCTGGGCTAGAAGAGCTCTGAGGGAGTCGTCTAAAGCCGTTGTATAAAGTATCAATGGTCTACCTGAGACTGGGGCTGCTAAGACAGGAGGTATCATTAAATACTACTTAATGTCCTTTGTTGACCTCATTTTTGATGAGGTCTTCTCTTCTTCTCTTTAGTACTTAGGATCTAGCCTTAGGCTTTCCCTTTGACTATCTTAGAGGACTAGAATTGGGACCCACCTTTTAGAAATTCAAACCACTTCTTAACTCCCCGCAAACTCCACAAACTTGATCGTAGACCCCTAATCACCTGAGGGTTGAAATCGGATGTGGAAGTTTAAAGGATGAGTTCCTATGGGACTCTTTGGCCTTAGGACGCCACTGGATGGCCCTGGTCCGGTGAAGGGGCTGACTTACACACACACTACACTTATACACTACACCTATACACTACACTTTCACACACCCATACTTAACTTGACCTCCCGACTCATGTGGGTGATTCACATGGATGGTCCTTAACCCCTAAGCCCTCGGCAAGAGGGTTAGGAACAACATAGATGAATGCCTCAAATGGGTCCCTTCATAGCTCATATGGGCTTGACATGGCTTCATGGCTCAACCAAAATGACTTCTTTCCACTTACATCCACCTAATATTCAATTTTCCAAATTTTCAATTTTTGACCCCCGGGACCCTACACCCGCTTAACCTACCCAAAACCCCCGAAATTACCCAAATTTCTCAAAATTTCCAAATTATCCAAAATTCTCCAAAATCATTCCCAAACATTTCCACATCACTTAAATTGATCATCCATACCCAAAAATACCAAAAATTCCAAGAAAACCTTCCAATACCCTCCAAATACCAAAAATACCCCTCTTGACCTAAAAATCCAAAAATTCAGAAAATTCCCAGAAAATTCCAGAAAATCCCAAATATTCCCAATTTCATTTTGTCTAACTACACCATGGGCTAATTTTGTCAATTTACCCTACTTTTGTCAAAACCCCCAATTTGACACATTTTTACCCTAAGTGAACCCAATGTCAAACCAAACCTACCCAATTAACCCAAATTCTGGTCCAATTCAGTTCTAAACTTCAATTCAACATTCACAACACCAATCTAGACCAAATTCAAGTCCAATTTGATTGATATTTGGATCCAATTTCACTTTTGGCCTTAAAGCCCAATTTGGACCCATGACCCAAACCTAACCCAAACTCACCCAATTCAATTCCAATTAACCCCAAATCTTTTCTAAATCTTCCTTAACATTCCCACAAACAAAAAACTAACATGATTTGCCCAAAATTTAGACCCAAACCCCACTCAAACTCAACCCAAAGTTAAAAGGCCCAATTTCGACCTAAACCCAAACCTAACCCAAATGAGCCCAAACCCCAAAATCAAAGCCCAACCAAAGTCAAAACCTCTTTGAAACACTCCCATAAATATTTCTCAACATTGATTTTACATCAATTTCAACTCTAGCCCAACATTAGCCCAACTTGGCCCACTTGGACCTACATAGGCCCACTTACCAACTAAATCCAAATTCAAACCAATTCAACTCCAAATCACACCAAATTTATTCCAAGCCCTTCATAGAACATCCCTAAACCAATTATCCTATTTAAACTCCACCCCTCTCGGCCATGAGGAGAGCTAAGCACAAACCTTGCCAAAACTCTGCCAAAATTGTTCCGTACTCCTCCCCATACACAGAGCACTTGATCCCCAAGTGAGATCCCCCGCCATTTCTCCTCTCGCGAGCTCAATTTCGCAGTCGAAATTCCACCCAAAACTAGGACACTTCTCCACAGTGAGCCAATTCCCAAATTGATTGGTTCTACACCTTCACCGCACCAAGGGAAGGTGTCCACCAAGCAAAGCTCCCATCTCCGAGCCACCACGTTGCTCCAGCCCTCCAAGCTTTGTGATCGGGCTTGGTCGAAATCACATCCGTACAATTCACTGCGACTCAGGAGACTTCATCCGGAGCTTGCCGGGATCCAACCGAAGGTGCAACAACTCTCGGATTGAAGCCACACTTCTCCGAGCAAAGGTATGAGCTAATTCTTCATCCCAAGCTTCCGGAGATTCTCCATTTCAAATGCCTTAGTTTCAATGCATGTTAACCGTATAGATGTGTTCGTCTCTTCAAGACGAATCCATGTAGCATAAGAACATAAAAATCCATCGAGTATCGAGTGAGATCTTAGAGATTTAGTGTGGACGGCTCTCGGGCGAGGACGCTCGGGGACGATGAACGGATGCCGTCCATTCAATACACGCGAGGACGAATGGCTCGGATGGCGTCGGACCAGGAGACGCGTACGAGAACCGCAGGGCCCGGCCGCCGACTCGTGTGGCGGCGTCGAATGGGAGCGCGACGCGTGTGCGTTCGGAGCCGCCGAGGTCGACGCGGCGCCGCGTGGATAAATAGAAAATTAGGATATTTTTCTATTTATTTAATTCCCTAAACTTCAAAAATTCATATCTCCGTGTAGAAAAATCGGAAAAATAAAATAAAAATACCCTCTCGCTCGCTGAACAGAGGAGAATAATGTGGAAAAGAAATCATTTAATTTCATCAAGTATTTTATTTTTTATAATTTATTTACTCTCTGCATTATTTTAATTCTCCATGCATGCATACAATTCACCATGGCATGAGACCATAGTGGCTTTTGAAGCCTCCGAATTCGGGAACATTCCCCGAATTTTCCAAAGTCGAGGCCATCCCTATGAAAAGTTATTGATTTTTCAAATTCAGAGTTACTCGTTTTGAGTATTTTAATTCCAATAAATAGCATGTTGTGAAATAAATTCTAGGAAAATTTGGTGATGTTTCTTATGACCAGAGAACCTTAGGAAAAATAGGTTTTGACTTAGTTCATTTAAAACAACCCTAATTTATCTTAAAACCCCAAAATAGGTCTTTAATTAATTAAAGTTAACCATGCATCAAATTGACTTGAAATCAATTCTCCACTGACCGTTAGGATCAGAGGAACCCACCATAGAAATTTGAGGTCAATTGGACTCGGTTAGCCCCACTAATCGGGTCGATTAAGCCACTTAGTCATTTTAAACTTAAAAAATTCATAACTTTCAAAATACCTTTTAAAAATTCACCAAATTGGTTTTGGAGCCTCTCTGATATCAGGGGAACCTAAGAAAATTAAAATTTCAATTTTCTAAAAAAGTTGATTTTTAATAATATTTTAATATTTTTAATAATTAAAAAATAATAAAAATCATAAAAATAATAAAATTCACCAAAATGTCACATTTTGAATTTTAATAACATAGGAACAAATCCCACATTTTTCTTAGGTCTATTTGGTGAGATATTAAATTTTAAAGCTTTAAGGTAATTTTAAAATTAAAAAAAATGTATTTTCTAGCATTTTCACTAAAATAATTATAATAAATTATAGAAAAATCAGAAAATTGCAAAATTTGCTTCTCTGGTTTCCTTGATATCGAGAGATTTTTGAAAAATATAAAATTCATTTTTCAACATTTATTTTATTTTTAAATTAATTAACACTCCAAAATTTAAAATAATTATAATAAAAATAATATAATTCAAAAAATCACCAAAATTGGTCCAAGTGCTTCTCTGGTCATTAGGAATGTCTCCTAATTTTCTTAAGGATAGAAACTTTCCCTTGGTCATGTTATTAAATTTTCCTTGGAAATCTCTATTTTCCACCAAAAATAATTATATAAATAAATTAAATACAGAAAAATCACATTTTCTCCTCTCACGTCTTTATTGACACATGAGTGAAGTCACATAAAAATTTCAAGTTCATTTGAGTTCAATTTAGTGAGTCATGAAATTATTAAGTTTAAAGGGTAAAATAGTAATTAAAATTTTAATCCTTAATTAAAACTTTAGGTTTAATAAAAAATTAACAAGTAAAATATTTGATCCTAATCTTATTTGGATGATTATTGAAATTTAAATAATTAAAGGGTAGAAACCCATTAAGCAATTTTAAAATGATTAAACTTTAATTAAATAATGGATTAAATTTGGAAGAATAATAAAATTGGAATTATTAAAATAGGGATATTATTAGGAAGAGATTTATTCTTTAATTTAAAAAATCCCTAAATTAATTATCTCATTAATATTCAATTCTTAATTAAAATGATAACTCAAATTTAAAATATTAAAAGACTTAATTATTAAACTCTTTTAAAAAATTTCAATTAAAATTAAAAAAAAATTAAATTAAAATTAAATTAAATTAAATTAAAATTAAATTAAAATTAAATTAAATTAAATAAATTAAATTAAATTAAATAATTGAATTAAATTAAATTAAATTAAATTAAATTAAATTAAAATTAAATTAAATTAAATAAATTAAATTAAATTAAATAATTGAATTAAATTAAATCAAATTAAGTTAAATTAAACAATCAAATTAAATTAAATTAAATAAATTAAATTAAATTGAATAATTAAATCAAATTAAATTAAATTAAATAATTAAATAAAATTAAATTAAATTAAATTAAATTAAATTAAATTAAATCAAATTAAATTAAAATTAAATCAAATCAAATTAAATTAATTTAACATCAAATCAAACTCAATTGAATTAAATTAAATTAAAACTCAATTAAATTAAATTAAATTGAATTAAATATAACATCACCAAAGACATAAAGAATTCAAAATAAATCTAAAATAACTTGAACACTATTCCAAATTTAAACTCTTTAACTTAAACCAAATCATTCTGAATACTAATTTACCCTCAAAAGCTTTAGTTATCATAACTCCTAAATAGAACATTAAATGAAATGTTACTTCACTTATAGGACATTCAAATGTCCTAGTTCACCGAGTAAGATAACAACGAAACTCGGAATTCTCGGACGATTAATTCATTTATATAATCGAATTCATTTGGACTTAAAACAATCCTAGAAATATTGAAAAGATGTTTAAGATTCTTCTTAAGCACTTCCTCAATATGATAGGACATTTATAAGAATAATTGAATTTAATTATTCTTTGATGAAGAAAATCGTCTTCAAACAAAAATACAAAGACCTAGACGTCATAGGAAATGACTAGCTATAGGATTAGGAATTTGGTAGAAAACCATAACCCTTGCATTAGCTCTACCTAGGAACTTGCTTAAATATTCTAATTGTGTTTTAAGTGCAGCTTGGGATGACGGGAAAGACCCTCCAGGTACGCTTTTATTTTATTGCAATTTACTTTCTTGCAATTTACTTTCCTGCAATTTACTTTTTTGCAAATGTACTTTACTTTTCTTGCATGATAAAACAATTGTTGCATGAAAACCCACACCTTTAGGATAGACCCTAAAACTGAAACCAAAACTAAGTTAAAAGTCATTGCAAGATAAAATTCACCGCCACAACATTTCAAAATATAAAACAACTCAAAATTTAATCACAAACGTAACACAAAACTACAATTACAACTAAATTAAAACGTCCTGTTGGATGATCGGGAATACCTCGGATGATGTAACCTACGTGTTGCTAACGGGATTTCCCATGGTCTAAATGAAAGTGTGGAGCTCATTCAGTTGAGTTTAGCAAATTCATCTGGACTAAGTGAATCCGATAAAAATAATGATGCCTAAGGATGGAACCGTGGGATCTTAACCGTGTCGTTATAATCAACTTTAAGATTTGTTTTAATTAAAACATAAAAAAAAACACCTGGAAATTAAGATTTTTCTCTAAACCAAAACACTTTTCTCATCCCCTGATTTATAATTTCTAAAAACTAAACCTCTGCGACAACAAGGAGCTCGGAGCATGATGGGCAGCACGGCCATCGTCGTCGACAGAAACTTGAATCTACATCAACGAAAACTTTCCTAGAACTAAACAACAAAGCCATAGGACTTCGAGGTAGTTTGCCTAGTGCAACATAAACTCTCAACCTTTGTTAGGCATTTGTATGATCGGGTCATGTAAATTAAGCCCTAACCGGACTTAGGATTCCGAGGTAGTCGTCTGATACGACATAAACCCTCACATCTTAGAGGCTATTTGTATGATTCTATCATATAAATATAAGTCCTAATTAATTTAAATTGACAAAATAAAAACATTTAAATAAACATTAGGGTTTTCCTAAATTTAAGCCACACAATAGGGTAGTCGGGAAATTACCGAAGTTCACTTCGAATCCGTGATTTCTCCTACTTTTCTTCCTTTCGGATTCACAAAACAAAATGTTCCAAACTTGATCCATTCCCTATTGAAATTCCAAAATTCAATCCCTCGAAAACTTAAACTTTGAAATTCCCGAGAGCGGAATTATTTATTATTATCGAGAGTTTTCTTAGGTGATTCCCGTCACTTAAGATGTAATTAACTATATGGGCTCGCCCTTATAGGGAATTTTGAAGAACCCAGTGTAATATAAACCCCGTTTAATGTTTTCATATTAAGCGAGGGAATTTTGTCGGCTTATAAAATTGGTTCACGGACCAAACGGATGTCACAAATCTTCTAGTTTATTTAATCGAGCCCCACTCGTCAAGCAGTGTGTCTATCCTTAGGGATAGATACACGGTTTGTGGTGCAGTGCTCGTTTATATAAACTATTTGGGATGTGAGAATCGGTTTAGTCTCATGTCTTAAAACCTTCAAGTTTGAAATTATTTTCAAAATTAAATACTACTTTTCAAACTATTTATTTTAATTAAATTAAAAATTCGCCGACAGATTTCTGTTAGGCGACCCCTCTTCAAAATAAAACACAACCTAAAAATATGCCGACATCCTTGAAGGCCCGTTGGTATTTTTCTTCCCAAACAAATTTGGCATCCTTTTTAATTAATGTCGAGAAGGGCTGACACCTACCTGATAAATTCGAGATAAAGCGTCGAAGATATGCCAACTTCCCTTGAAAGGATCGTAGTTGTTTCAAAGTTTTGGTAGGCGGCATTTCTAAGATAGCTTTAATCTTCTCCGGATCGATTTCAATTATGTGATGTTGCACAACAAATCCTAAGAACTTCCCAGAGGCGATGCCGAAGGTACATTTCTGGGGATTCATCTTAAGATTAAATTGTCTTAACGCTCGAAAACAATTCTCAAATCATACAAGTGATCCTCCTTCGATTTACTCTTGATGACCACATCATCCACGTAGCACTCGACTTGGTTGTGAATGAGATCATCAAAAATCCTCGTCATTGTTCTTTGGTAGGTAGCTCCTGCGTTCTTCAATCCAAAAGGCATCACTGTGTAGCAGTACACACCGATTGGCGTTCTGAAGGCTGTGAGCTTTTCGTCTTATGGTGCCATTTTTATCTGATTGTATCCTGATGATCCATCAATAAAAGAGAAGATTTCATGTGTCGAAGCAATGTCGATCATCAGTTCTGGAATTGGTAGTGGGAATTCATCCTTTGGACATGTTTTATTCAACTCTCTGAAATCCACGCAGATTCTGATCTAACCATTCTTCTTTCTGACTAGTACCACATTGGCTACCAAGTCAGATATTGTTCTTCACGGACAAATTTAGCATCTATTAGCTTCTTAACTTCAATTATTACTTCTTTTTTAATATCTAGACGCATTCTTCTGGGAGCTTGCCTGAATGGAACGGCAGTGTGATCCACTCCTAGTTTGTGAACTACAACTTATGGAGCTAATCCTCACATTTCATCATAACTCCAAGCAAAACAGTCCTTGAATTCCATTAATAGCTTGATCATGTTTTCAGAGTCTTCTTTATTGAGTAAGGAGCTAACAAAGGTCAGCCTAGGCTCTTCACTAGTACCTAAGTTAACTTCCATTAACTTGTTTATTGTAGATTTAATTTCTTCCAATTCTGGTGGAGCATCTCCAATTGGTAGATCTTCAAGATCATCTGAAGCTTCCAGGCAGTCTTCATTAGGCTTGCAAGTGACAACCAAGCAAAATCCCGTATCATCAACTGATCCTACTGTGCCGAATCCGAGACCGTGTTTTGAATTGGGTGGTCGATTGGCATTATTCCATAATTTTTCAAAGTGCTGTGATTGGCCTTTTGTCCATTGTCTAGGTAGGACACCACGTTAAATTAAATTTTGAACACAGGGAGAGTACCACTCAAAAGGCAATTCCATTAATTCAGATGAAGCAACATCTTCAAATTGTACATCATTTTCAATTTTGGTAGAAGATGCACCACAGTAGAATTTGATCGGCTTATTACCGCCACCATGTACTTCTTTGACCACCATACCCTCGATCTTATTAGGATAGATCGGGGTCAGAGTCATAGTATGGGCACAGTGGTTAATTTTCTTGTATATTGATTTCTATTCTTCATTCTTCTCTTCCTCGAGAGAGATCTTGAATTGGAGTATCTTCTAACTTATTGTCGATGCTTCTTTCTTGATTTCTTCTTTTTCGAAACTGTTATCCCAATCAACATCGATGACCGATTTCTTCTGTCCAACTGTTCCACCATTTCATCCACGACCTCGTCCCCGGCCTCGACCTCGGGTGCGAGTTCTGGAGAAACCTTCACCTTCTCGCTGTAAGGGAGTGGTGAGTAACTGTTGAACTAGAATTTCAGGTTCTTCATCGTCTCAAACTTCTTTTGCTTCATTTGGTATAGTATTTCTGGAGAAGATTGTCTTTTTGGAGGTGCGTAGTAAGCTGCATCTTTGTGAATTCCGATTTCATGCACGGAGAATGGTTGCAAGTCACCTTTGATACACTGTTCCCCTCCTTAATAATACTTTATGCATTGGTGCAGAGATGACGGTACCATCTGGTTCTCATGGATCCACGGCCGACCCAGTAGAGCGTTGAATGATGTCTCAGAATCAATTATATGGAATTTTACGGTTGTCTTTGCTAAATCACCTATCTTTATTAATAGTGTTATTGATCCTAGAGCACTTTCTCCTTTATGATTGAAGCCTCTTAATAACATCTTGTCTGCTTTGAGTTCGCGAGCATCAATTTCCAAGTATGCTAGCGTCTGAAGATTCATTATGTTGATTGATGCTCCCAGATTAACCAACACTCTAGAGAGCGTAAACTTTCCAATAGTGACTGAAATATATAACTGTCGATTGTGATCAGCTGTTCCAAGTAGTAGATCATTGTCCATGAAGGTAACACCTCGCTGTTCTTTTAACGAGCAAACCTTGTCTAAGGAATTACCGTCCATTTGAGCTAAGCAAATTTCTGGATCACGTAAATCCTTGATCAGAGTTTTTCTCATCTCCTTTGACAGGATCAGAGTGTCGTAGATGCTCAGTTTAGCTGGTAGCTTCCTAAGATGGGCTAGCATGTTATAGTCCACTTTATTACCAGGCTCTTTAGTCTCTTCCTGAGTGGGAAATTCCTCTGCTGGGGTTGGCTCTTCCTGAGCAACCATGTGCTTTCCTTTATCCATTGGACCCATTCTCGAGGGTAGAACTTTTCCGCTTCTTAGATTGACTTCAGTTATTCTTCTGCATCCGGTGTTGAATCTATCGGTGTCTCCCCTTGAATTGGAATGACGGGCTCTTTTCCAGTTGCTTCACAATCTGATTTCTCTAATTCTATCGTGATTGGAATTCCTTGGAATTCACAAATGGACTCATTTCTTGTTGAGCTTTCGTATCCATCCTTGTGAATATCTTCTCCTTCGTCGGGGTCATTGAGGTTTAGTATGATTTGAGAATCGTTATTTGAATCGAAATCGAGATCCAGATTAGGTTTGTTGTCGTTAGTTACGTAATCGTTAGAAACAGTATAAATGTAGCCAACACCAAAACTCTTATCATTATAAAATCCCGCCAGGGCGGGCAAATAATCTTATAAAGTCAGAGGTCCAAGGGATTTCTCCCCCAAATCGAAAACAACCATCCTAGGACAAGTAGCCCCAAGTCTACCCTTCAGAGCCTCAGTCTTCTTTTCGTCCACGATCTTCTCCTCCTTCTAGGGCGGTTCTTCAATTGCAAATGATAGTGCCGGCTCGACAAATTTCAAACTCTGAGTTGAAGCGTGCACTGAAGCTGTCTTGATGTGATCCAAAATTTTCTTCGAAGACTTTGTGCAGACGGTTCTCCATCCATCATTGGTCGTGTAAGGGTCTATCAGAACAATAAGATCCGTTGAAATAACATTGACGGAAACTCCTTTTTGGGGCTCCTTCATGTATTCCTTCGGGATCATTATGTTCCCTCTCCAGAGATTATCATCAAGCCAACCCTTGAAAGTGATGCAATCTTCTATTTTGTGTCCGAGCATCTGATGGTAGGGTCAGTAGTTCGGATGATCTTTCTTGTTGACTTCTTTTGGCCTCTTGGCCTCTGGTAGCTGAAATTCTAGTGTCTTCATTAAACTGTGGAACATCTTTGCTACTGCTTCAGTCTTGAATGGATATTCCCTATTTAGAAGTTCTTTCAAGGTACGCGATGGACGAGGTGGTTGCTCATAATGCTGAGGCAACTGATAGCTCTGTCGAGGCTGTTGGTAGTTCTGTTGAGGTTGTTGGTATGTCCATTGCGGTGGTTGATAGCTAGGCTGTGGTCGCTCCGGCTGTATCTGCACTGGCTGCTTGCCTTTATCCACTGCCGTGACGACTCTGGATTTCTTTTCGAATGCTTTCAAAGGCTTCTGTTTATCGGTCTTGTCCACAAAACTTAGCTGCTTTGCCTCCTCTTGTAAGCTTCCGGCCTTGCTAAGCAATTTCTCGAAAGTCTTAATTGTGAATCCTTTGAGGAGAAGTGCTACCGGGCTATGGATACTCTTCAGTAGGATACCGACTACATGCTGTTCCTGAAGCTGTGACTCACACTTCATGCTTAAGTTCCTCCATCGAAGTATGTAATCCACCGAAGTTTCGTTCGATTTCTGTTGCTTCACCACTAAATCACTGATAGTTATGTGGTGCTGAGCCCCAGCAAACCGCTTAACGGAGAGATTTTGTAATTCTGAAAAGGTCTTAACTAAGACATTTGGCAATTCTGCATTCCAGTCGAAGGTAATCCCTGATAAGCTACTGATAAACTGTCGAAAGAGTAAAGCATCGCTCCCACCAGCATTGTAGTAACTAGCATGAAAATG
Source organism: Papilionanthe hookeriana x Papilionanthe teres (assembly GCA_022702705.1). Taxonomy (NCBI): domain Eukaryota; kingdom Viridiplantae; phylum Streptophyta; class Magnoliopsida; order Asparagales; family Orchidaceae; genus Papilionanthe; species Papilionanthe hookeriana x Papilionanthe teres. The sequence goes on from CM040425.1 coordinate 123,281,046, forward strand.
TGCGACATGCTGCCAGGGGTTTCCCATTCTATCGAAAGTCTTGAACAGAGGTGGTACGAAGCCTTTCGGGTATTGGACTGAATCAAATTCTTCAGGGTAAGGTCTACCTGTCTGAATAGATGCTCCACTCTTAGACTGAGCTGAGGCTTCTCGCACCTGCTGTTCTACCATGTTCTTAATATCTTTTTCGGGAATAATGCTCTGTACAAAATCTTTCTTTAGTTGTTCATCCTCTTTGACAGATGTGATTTCCTTTCCTCCGTCTGCTATATGGATAATCTCTGGGGGTGTTTCTTTCTGAGGTTGAAGCTGACTCTGGAGTGTGGCTAAGATGGTAGCCATCTCATCCATCCTCTTTGCCATTTGAGAAATCGTATCATCTTTTTTCTGAAGATGTGCTCTCATTACTTCTGGTTCATCCCTTTCTGAAGCTGATGGAGCACCCTGCAAAGCTGAAGATGCTAAGGTATCGACCATGTTGATCTCATTATATTCTTCATCCATGAACTCTGATGAATCTACTTCAACTTCCAACTTTTCCCCTCTTTCTTTTGCCAATCGTTGGATGTCCGTTCTTAGTTTTTCTATAGCATCCTCAGTGGTCTCTTCCAAACTGTTCTGTGGTTGTCATGTGATGACTGTTGAACTTCTTTTTTAGGAGTCTCATTTAATGTAGTGGCGTTTCTTATAATTCAGGTTCTTTGATGATACTCTTCTTCTGGAACAATGTGTCAGTATTGGTTCAGCAATAATAGGTTGCCACACCATCCTTCTTGCAGTAGAAGGCCTAGACCCAGATGATATGTCGGCTGTACGCTGGTAGGTGGTGTCCTCCCTAATTTGGTGACCTAACATGACAACGGGCTAACTTCTCTCATTAGCTCGCACTTTCTTCCTTGGTCTCTCTAAAGAAATGACAGGGCCTACTTCCGGTCTGAGGCAGGATTCGACTGGCACTCGTCCCATCCTTCTTAAGATCTCTGATACGGGGCACCCTTCTTTCTTAGCTATCTTCTCCACAATGGCTTGCAGTCGGGTAAGCGGCGTAGTGTTGGCGCTCTTTCTCTTGCAGTCACTATTGTATGCAGGTCAGGGTAATGTAGCGGCGATCTTCCGGACATCTTCTTCATCCGATGCAGCAAAGAGAGGGAGGAATCTACTTCCTTCCAACAGCAGTGAGTACTTGGGCAGTTCAGGAATCTCTTCCAGAAAATAAACTTCAGCAGTCTTTGTCTCTTTGATCTTGGCGATCTTTCTACTCCTATTTCTTCTCTGAGTCTGAGTCTGGGGTGTAAACTTCGAACTGGACCCGATTTCGAGAACAGACGGTATTACAGCAAAATCTGTACCCTCCACGGTAGCAAGCTCATCATAAATTTGGACTCCCTTTCCCTTCCATTTGGCAGGAGAAGAGGCAGGTGTAGAGATGACCAAACCGGTGGGGGTAGAGATCACAGTCTTCCTACGAACAGTGGTACTTCATTCAGTTGGAACTCTTTGCAGGGGAGGGAATTTTTGAGTCGACTTCAGGTTGAACTCAATCATGGGTTTCTCAGTTTTTGGCACTTTATCCATTACTGCGAAGAGGGTGACGTCAGCGAATTTGATATCCGTGTTATCGAATCCTTGTACAAAATGGATGATTCCATTGTCGGGCAGCTCATCCTTATAGACAGCGAAGTCCATTTCGTTTGTGAAGGAAAAGATTAACTTTGGTGCAGACAATTTCTGCAGGGTAGATTCTGAACGTCAGTCCCGAATTATACTTCCTTTTGTCACAATACTTAGGACGAAAAAGAAAGAGTCCGAACACATTTTCGTTTATCTTGGTGTATTTGTGATTTTTTTTAAATATGTTAGTTTATTAGAAGGTTGTTTAATAGAGGATTTGTTTATTAGGAACAAAATGATTAAAGGTATAGAAAAGGTAAAGGACCCGACTTAGAATTGGAAAGGAAGAGAAAGTCTCGTAAGACCTCTCAACCCGAAGGACCACTCCTAAGCTAACACCTATAGGGGGTCCACCCCACCTTAAAGAGGTAAAAGGATTTCAGAACCTCTCTTTTTAGGGGTGTCTAAACAGTGGCTCCAAAATCTGAGTTGACTATACCCGTTCAAGATAGAAATGAACGTGGTATTTCAACGCAAGAATGGTAGCTTGGTCCACTAGGGACATGGAATTGCTGCCGATTTTTGAAAGCAAAACCATCTGATCAATATGGAGAGAGGAACTACTCCCCAATAGAGTCGCCAGAAATTGTACGACTTATTTTTAGATTTGTGTGTTGTATTAGGTCGCCTACAGAAGTTGTCAGCAAATATTAAATTTTAAATTTAATTTAAATATATATATAGTTTTAGAAAGAAGCATTTAATTTTGAAAATAACTTTAAGTTTGAAAATTTTAAGATATGAAATCAAACCAATCTCACATCCAAATAGTTTATATAAACGAGCACTGCATCACAAACCGTGTATCTATCCCGAAGAATAGACACACTGCTTGATGATGGGGCTCGATTAAATAAACTAGAAGATTTGTGACATTTGTTTGGTCTACGAACTAATTTTATAAGCCGACAAGTTCCCTTGCTTAATATAAAGGAATTAAATAGGGTTTATATTACCTGGGTTCTTAAACTTTCCTATAAGGGCAAGTCCCTATAGTTAATTACATCTTAAATGACGGGAATCATTTAAGAAAACTCTCGATAATGACCAGTGGTTTTGCTCTCAAGAATTTCAAAGTTTAAGGTTTTCAATGGATTGAATTTTGGAATTTCAAAAGGGATTAGCTCAAGTTTGGAACAGTTAATTTCAGGAGTCCAAAGGAAGAGAAGTAGGAGAAGTTGAGGATCCAAGAAGAATCTTAGCAACTTCCCAAACTATCCTATTGTTTAACTTTGATTTAAGAGTTTATTTAATGTTGTAATCCTGCCAATTTTAATTAATTAGGACTTATGCTTGTATGATATGATCACACAAATAGCCTCGAAGATGCGAGGGTTTATGTCGTACCAAACAACTACCTCGGAATCCTAAGGTTTATATTACCTGGGTTCTTAAACATTCCTATAAGGGCAAGTCCCTATAGTTAATTACATCTAAAATGACAAGAATCATTTAAGAAAACTCTCGATAATGACCAGTGGTTTTGCTCTCAAGAATTTCAAAGTTTAAGGTTTTCAAATGATTAGGGTTTATATTACCTGGGTTCTTAAACTTTCCTATAAGGGCAAGTTCCTATAGTTAATTACATCTTAAATGACGGGAATAATTTAAGAAAACTCTTGATAATGACCAGTGGTTTTAGTCTCAAGAATTTCAAAGTTTAAGGTTTTCAAAGGATTGAATTTTGGAATTTCAAATGGGATTTGCTCAAGTTTGGAACAATTAATTTCAGGAGTCCAAAGGAAGAGAAGTAGGAGAAGTTGAGGATCCAAGAAGAATCTTAGCAACTTCCCAAACTATCCTATTGTTTAACTTTGATTTAAGAGTTTATTTAATGTTGTAATCCTGCTAATTTTAATTAATTAGGACTTATGCTTGTATGATATGATCACACAAATAGCCTCAAAGATGCAAGGGTTTATGTCGTACCAAACAACTACCGGAATCCTAAGACCAGTTAGGGCTTAATTTGAATTAGACAAATTCCTAACAGAAAGTTGAGGATGTATGTTGCACTAGGCAAACTACCTCAAAATCCTATAGCTTGGTTATTTAAAACTAGGAAAGGTTTTGCTCTAGTAGACTCAAGTTTTGCTGATGACGATGGCCATGCTGCCCACTATGCTCTAAGCTCCTTGTCGTTGTAGAGGTTTAGTTTTTGAAAGTGATAATCAATAGATGAGAAAAGTGTTTTAGTTTAGAGAAATCTGAATATCCAAATAGTTTTAATGTTTTAATTAAAACAAATCTTAAAGTTGATTATAACAATACCGGTTAAGATCTCACAGTTACATCATTCCGGCACCGTTATTTTTATCAGATTCACTTAGTCCAAATGAATTTGCTAAACTCAACTAAATGAGTTCCACACTTTTATTTAGACCGTGGGAAATCGCGTTAGCAACATGTAGGTTACATCATCTGAGGTATTCCTGATCATCCAACGAGACGTTTTAATTTAGTTGTAGTTGTAGTTTTGTGTTATATTTGTGATTAAATATTAAGTTGTTTTATATTTTGAATGTTATGGGTGTGAATTTTATCTTGTTGTGATTTTTTATTTAATTTTGGGTTTCAGTTTTGTGGCTATCCTAAAGGTTTCAGTTTTCATGCAGGGTGACATTCTTGTTTAACATGCAAGAAAAGTAAAGTGCAGTGTAGGTAAGTAAATTACAATAAAGTAAAAGTGTACCTGGAGGATCTTCTCGTCATTCAGAGCTGCACTTAAGACACATGTCAGAGCATTTAAGTATTTGCAACAAGTACCTAAGTAAAAAGCTAAGGGAAGATTATGGTTCTCTACCAAAATCCTAATCCTATTGCTAGTCAATTCCTATGACGTTTAGGTTCTTAGTTTTGTGGATGATTTTCTTCACCAAAGAATAATTAATTCCAAGTGTTCTTCTAGAACATCTCATCATATTGAGAAACTGCTTAGAACAAATCCTGATCATCTTTTCAAAACTTCTGAGATTACTTCGAGTCTAGCTGAATTTCATTGTACAAGTGAATCAATCATTCAAGAGATTTAGCTAAGTTTTGCTTCTTGCCCAGTGAACTAGGATGTTTGATTATCCTATGAGTAAAGTGACATTTCACTTGATGCTTTGTTTAAGAGTTATAATAATAAAAGCCTTTAGGGGAAAATTAGTTCCTTAAAGAATTTAATCATTTTGATTAAGATTGAATTGATAGTTTAGGATAATTTAATTTAGTTTCAAAGTTCAAGTTGATTTTCTCTTAAGTGTTTTAAAATGTTTGAATTGAAAGAGGTGTTTAGATTATTTGATTAAAATTTTAATGATTTTGATTTTTTTTTGACTTAATTATAGTTTTTTTTGGTCAATTTTAATTGGTTTGATTTTTTGTATTTTTTAAAATTATGAATTGTTTTGAGATTGATTTTTTTTGTTTCAAATTTGTTTCAGATTTGTTTTCAAGTGACTTCAAATTAATTTTAATGTTTAAAATTTATTTTAATTTGATTGCTAAATCATTTAATGTTTTAAGCTCTAACTTAATTAAGGGTTATTTTCCTTTTTAATTTTTTAATTATTAATTACAATTATCATCTTAAGTTTAATTAAGAGTTAAATATTATTAAAGCGATTCATTTAGGGATTTTAAATTAAAAAATTGTTATCTTCTTAAGTCACAATCCTAATAATCCAAAATTTTAATTATTCTCCAAAAATTTAAATGATTTAATTAATTAAAGTTCCATTTTGATATTTTCAAAGTGACTAATGGGTTTCTGTACCTTTACTCCCTAAGTTTCAATCATCCAAGAGAAGATTAAGAATAAATATTTTTACCTTCACTTTTGATTAAACCTAAAGTATTAATTAGGGTTAAAATCTTTAATTACTTTTATGTCCCTTTAGGATTATTTATTTCATAACTCATCACTCAAATGAACTTAAAATTTTTATGTCACTTCACTCATATGTCAATTAAGACATTAGAGGAGAAAATGTGGTTATTCAGAATTTAATTTAATTTATATATTTTTTTTTGAGAAAATGAGGGTTTCAATGAAAATTCCACAACATGACCAAGGTAAGGTTTCTATCCTTGGGAAAATTATGGGATGTCCCTATTGACCAGAGGACCACTTGGACCAATTTTGGTGATTTTTTGAATTATATTTTATTTACTTTAATTATTTTAAATTTTAGGGTATTAATTAGTTATAAAATAAAATAAAAGTTTAAAATTTTTTTTTATATTTTTCTTAAGTCTCTTTGACCTCAAGGAGTCCAGAGAAACAAATTTAAAATTTTTTTTATTTTTCTTTGATTTATTAGAGATGATTCGGTAAAAAGGTTAGAAAATCCATTTTTTAATATTAAAAATTGTCTTAAGCCTTTAAAATTCAATATCTTAACCTAGAGACTTAGGAAAAATATTTGGTTGATTCCTAAATGATTAGGAAACAAAATATGACATTTTTATGATTTTTAATATGTTTGTGATTTTTATTATTTTTTTAATTATTAAAATATTGAAAATATGATTAAAAATGAAAATTTTTAGAAAATTTCAATTTTAATTTTCTTAGACTCCTCTGACACCAAAGAGCCCGCAAAACCAATTTGGTGAATTTTTAAAAATATATTTTGGGTTTTATGAATTTTTAATTTTTAAAACAGCTATGTCGCTTAATTAATTCATTTAATGGGTTAAATCATTTTAAATTGACTTGAAATTTTTATATGAGGTTCTCTACATCCTAAGTGACAGTGGAGAATTGTTTTTAAGTAATTTTGATGTGTGGTTAATTCCAATTAATGAAAATTCAATTTTGAGTGTTTGGACTAATTAGGGTTATTTTTAAAGAATTAAACCAAACCATAATTTTCCTAGGGTCTTCTTGTCATAAGCTACCTCCCCTAATTTTCTTAGAATTTATTAAGCAACATGCTAATTACTGGAATTAAAATGTGAAAAGAGGCACATAAATTGGGAAAATCAACAACTTACCATAGACATGGCCTCAGATCTTGAAAAACTCAGGGAATCTTTCCAAGAACAGAGGCTACAAAAGCCCTATGGTCTCATGCCATGGTGAATTGTATGCATACATGGAGAATTAAAATATTGAAATCAGTAAATAACTAATTAAAAATAATACTTAACAAAACAACTTAATTCTTTTTCCACATTGTTCTCCTCTGTTCACTGAGCAAGAGGATATTTTTATTTTATTTTTTTGATTTTTCTACACAAAGATATGGATTTTTAAAGATTCTCGTATTTAATTAATTCCAAAATACCCTATTTATCTACTTATCCAGCGCAGCGCTGACTTAACCTCGGCAGCTCAGAAAGGCTATGCGTCGCTCAGCCATTTGACTCCGCCATCTGACTGGGATGCCACGGGGCTTGAAGTCTCGCTCCATCTTCTTGTCTGGCTCGATCTGGACCGTCCAATCAATACACGCGCGAATGAACGACATCCGTTCATCGGCCTCAAGCGTTCTAACCCGAGAGCCGTCCACCTTCTATGATTAATATCTCGCTTGATACTTAACCAAATTATGCGTTCTTAGGCTCTATGAACTCGTCTTGACAAGAAGAACATATCTATATGGCTAACATGCTATGAAATATACTCAAAAGAAATGGAGAATCGCTGGAAGCTCGGGTTAAAGAGAAGTTCACATACCTTGGTTCCTGAGGAGAAGCCTCGATTGAATGTGCTCGGCACGTTTGTTGGCGCTGGAGGAGCCTAGGGATGAAGCCTCTGGTCCTGGTGAAATGTCTAGACCCAATTTGCACCAAACCCGATTTCAAGCTTTGGTCTCTGGAACTATTGGGCCTGGTGAGGGGGCTTTTGTTGGTGAACTCCTTCTCTACCTCTAGCGAAGCTATGAGAGAAGTTAATGTTGACCTAATTTTTAATGAGTCAATACATTTTGACCTAAAAAGTCAACTTTGGTCAAAATGGTCAAACCAGACCAATTGACCAACCCTCTTGACCCAATAGATCACCCTTTTAACCTAAAAAGTCAACTTTGGTCAAAATGGTCAAACCAGACCCAATGACCAACACTGTTGGCCCAATAGGTCACCCTTTTGACCTAAAAAGTCAACTTTGGTCAAAATGGTCAAACTAGACCCAACAACTAGCCCTGCTGACCCATCAGGTCACCCATTTGACCTAAAAGTCAACTTTGATCAAAATGGTCAATCCAGACCCAATGACCAACCCTGTTAACACAATAGGTCACCCTTTTGACCTAAAAAGTGAACTTTGGTCAAAATGGTCAAACCAGACCTAATGACCAACTCTGTTGACCCAATATGTTATCCTTTTGACTTAAAAAGTCAACTTTGGTCAAAATGGTCAAACCAGACCCATTGACCAACCCTGTTGACCCAATAGTTCATCTTTTTAACCTAAAAAGTAAACTTTGGTCAAAATGGTCAAACCAGACCCAATGACCAATTCTGTTGACCCAATAAGTCACCCTTTTGACCTGAAAGTCAACTTTGATCAAAATAGTCAAACCAGACCCAATGACCAGCCCTGTTGAGCCAATAGGTCGCCCTTTTGACCTGAAAAGTCAACTTTAGTCAAAATGGTCAAACTGCACCTAATGACCAACCTCGTTGACCCAATAGGTCACCCTTTTGACTCGAAAAGTCAACTTTGGTCAAATTGGTCAAACTGCACCTAATGACCAACCCCTGTTGACCCAATAGGTCACCCTTTTGACCTAAAAAGTCAACTTTGGTCAAAATGGCCAAACTGCACTCCAATGACCAACCCTGTTGACCCAATAGGTCACCCTTTTGTCCTAAAAAGTCAACTTTGGTGAAAATGGTCAAACCAAACCCAATGACCAATCCTGTTGACCCAATAGGTCACCCTTTTGACCTAAATGTCAGCTTTAGTCAAAATGGTCAAACCAGACCCAATGACCAACCCTGTTGACCTAATACGTCACCCTTTTGACCTAAAAAGTCAACTTTGGTCAAAATGGTCAAACTAGACCCAATGACCCTGTTGACCCAATGACCATTTAACTTATTAGTTAAAATAAAAATATAACTAAAAGACATAAAATGAGACAAAGTTTAATGACATGAAATTTAATCAAATAATTAATTTGAAATTATTGATTAATAGAATAATTATCAAAATTTTAATTAATGACATAAAAAATTAAAATGGAAATTAAAATTAAAAAGGCATAAAATGGAATTTTAACCCATGAAACCATGATTATTACATCATAAATGACCTCATCAATGGATTATTCATGACTCATAGGACTCATTAAGTGTAGGTTAATACATTAAAATAAATTATAAACCATGGTTAAAGAAAATAATCATTAAAGAAAATGAGGTGTCATCCTCTCATGAAAATAAAATTTGAGGTGGCTCATCCTCTTGAACTCACCAATAAAAATTATACACCTATTAAACTCACATGAGTAACTTACTTAACCATGGTTATAACCAAATTTTAAGAATTTTGCATGAGAAAAATATGTGTCACCTTCTCATCCAAACCTTAAATGAAATGTTGGAAGGGGGAGGGCTCACTCTGATGACTCATCCTTCACCTCTTAGACCACCCAATGGAGGGGAGACAAGAAGCTAACCCACCCCACGCCTTGGTTAAGAGCCATCACGGCTAAGGCTTGCATGAGATGAGTAAGGGGCTTATGTGTCACCATTTCCTCAAATAGAGCAAATCACCTTGAATGCCATCTAGGGGATGTGGATTCAACATGATTTTCCCAGCCAAATCCACCACACAATGGACCCAATGGGGGCAAGACAAGAGCTTAACTCCAAATCCTCACCATAGTTAAACCTATGAGGCCTAGGCTAGGACTATCATTACCCTAGCCTAAAAACTATAATAAAAAAGTAATAGAAGAGTTAAAACCTTCCCCAAGTGAATGGAAACAAGTAAAAGCCAGCCAGGAACTCCACATGGCTATAAAAACCCTAAACTCGAACCCTTATAAAAAAGAAAAAAATTGGTAGAGACCCATAGGCTGCTCAAACCACTTGGTCCCCAACACAAAAATTCTTCCTAAGAACCTTAGCAATCTATCCCAACCAAACCCAAGCCATAGGGTTAGCCCAATTAGGCGAATTTGATCAATATCCAAAACTAGCCCAAATTAGCCACTTTCTAAAAATTCTCCTCCAAAGCTAAGTTTAAAACTAAATTAGAGCAGCAAAGATCTTCCTTGGGAGTCCTAGAAGCCAACCATAAGGTCTGATCAAGCTTGATACACTTGTGGCCGAGGTATGGAATTATTTTTCCCAAAATATTTTATGTTTTTGAAATATCATGGGTTATACTAGCCCAGAAATGTATCATCACCGTATGGATACATTCTAAATGTTTAGATGATTCCATAGGTTCAAAAATCGCTCAATTTCGTTGACAAATGAGTGAGATATTAATGTTTGATGTTTAACGGTTCAGAATTTTTCTGAATTAATAAGGGATTTATCTCCGTCGTCCGCTCCCATGTTTTGGAACAGACGGCGCTGATCCTGCCATCCAGTGTACTCTGTTCGAATCCGTGCATGCGATCTTCTCGCTCTTTGACGTATACGAGGACACGCGTCGCTTGGCCGTTTTTCTAGAATTAATAAATTCGAGAAAACCTTAAAAATTAAAAACAATAATATCTTTTCATCCAGAGGTCACAAAAATAAAATAAAAATACCTCTGGAAAGCTCTCGAAGAGAGAAAAATTATGAGACCAAAATCTTGATTTTATTCTCAGAATTTAATTTTTAAATAATTAATTACTCTCTGAGGTAATTTAATTATTAAAAATTAATTATAATTCCAAAAATTATAAAATTTTCACAAAATAAGCCTCCTGTTATGACACACATCTCCTAATTTTCCCAAGGACAGAAAAAGTCTTTAGGACATTCTTCTTTAATTTCTAAGCTACTTTGTAATTATTTATAAAAATAATTATAAAAATTGGAAATTATGGAAAATAAATTTGAAAATGACTAGAAATTTTAGAGTAACAGAAAATAACCCTATGAAAATAATTTTTAAGTCATTAAATAATTTTAAATGATATTTCAAAAATTTAGGATTAATATTCATTATTAATTAATAAATTTAATCCTAAAAGTCATCTTTTTATAACATAGCCTATTTTCTTTAATAGTCTAAGTTTAAAATGAGTCTAGCCCATACTAGACTTATGACAAACTTCAATTAAGTCTAAAATGATAAATTAGACTTAATAAATTCTAATTAGGTTTAAGACACCATTTAAACCTATTTAATTAAAGTTAAACCTTAATCTCATTAAGCTTAACTAATTAAACCCTGAGTAAGTCTAAAATGACAAATTAGAATTAATAAACCCTAATTAGGCCTAAGACACAAATTAGACCTAATTAAACCAAGTTAGACCCTAACCACATTACGTTTAACTTAATAAACCCTAATTATGCCTAAGACACAATTAGACCTATTAAACCACGTTCGACCCTAACCACATTAGGTTTGACTTAATAAACAGTAATTAGGCCTAGGACACCAATTAGACCTAATTAAACCAAGTTAGACCTTAACCACATTAGGCTTAACTTAACTAACCCTTATTAGGCCTAAGACACCAATTAGTCCTAATTAAACCATGTTAGACCTTAATCACATTAGGTTTAACTTACTAAACCCCAATTAGGTCTAAGACACTAATTAGACCTAATTAAACCTAGTTAGGCCATAGTCACATTAGGTTTAACTTAATAAACCCTAAATAGGCCTAAGACACCAATTAGACCTAATTAAACCAAGTTAGATCTTAACCACATTAGGTATAACTTAATAAACCCTAATTAGGCTTAAGACACCAATTAGACCTAATTAAACCAAGATAGACTCTAACCACATTAGGATTAACTTAATAAACCCTAATTAGGCCTAAGACACCAATTAAACCTAATTAAACTAAGTCAGACCCTAACCACATTAGGTTTAACTTAATAACCCTAATTAGGCCTAAGACACCAATTAGACCTAATTAAACCTTGTTAGACCCTAACCACATTAGGTTTAACTTAATAAACCCCAATTAGGTCTAAGACATCAATTAGACCTAATTGAGCCAAGTTAAACCTTAATCATATTAAGTTTAACTTAATAAACCTCAATTATGTCTAAGACATCAATCAGACCACATTAAAATTTGTTAAACCTTAATCACATTAGGTTTAACAACATAAACCTTAATTAATTCTAATATAATTTGACTTGATTAACAATTAAGCTTTACTTAAATTAGGCTTAAGTAACCTCTAAACCCTATTTAAGTCTAATCTAATTTGACTTAATTAACCCATACGCTTCACTTAAATTAGGCATAAGCAACCTCTAAACTCAAATTAAGTCTAATCTAATTAATCCTTAAGCACTATTTATAATAGGCTTAAGTAATCTATTAACCTTAATCAAACATAATTAAATTATGTTTAATTAATCTCTAAATTTTAGGTTAAACCTACATTAAACCTAACTTAACTTAAACTTAACCTAACTTGAGTCCAACCTCACTTGAACTCAAGTTAACCTAAAACCTTAGGTTCAACCCACATTGAACCTAACTTAACTTAAACTTAACCTAACTTAAGTCCAACCTCACTTGAACTCAAGTTAACCTAAAACCTTAGGTTCAACCCACATTGAACCTAACTTAACATAAGCTTAACCAAACTTGAGTCCATCCTAATTTGAACTCAAGTTAACCTATAACCTTAGGTTCAATCCACATTTAACCTAACTTAACTTAAACTTAACCAAACTTGAGTCCAACCTAACTTGAACTCAAGTTAACCTAAAACCTTAGGTTCAACCCACATCGAACCTAACTTAACTTAAACTTAACCAAACTTGAGTCCAACCTAACTTGAACTCAAGTTAACCTAAAACCTTAGGTTCAACCCACATTAAACCTAACTTAACTTAAACTTAACCAAACTTCAGTCCAACCTAACTTGATCTCAAGTTAACCTAAAACCTTAGGTTCAATCCATATTGAATCTAACCAAAAATTAACCAAACTTTGGTCCAACATAACTTGAACTCAAGTTAACCTAAACTTTAGGTTCAACCCATATTGAACCTAACTTAACTCAAGTTAACCTAAACTTAAGTTCAACCCACATCGAACTTAAGTCAATCTTAAGTCTAGGTTCAACCTAACTTGAACTTAACTTGAACTTAAATCAAACCTTAACATAAGTTCGACCCATGTTGAACCTAAGTCAACTTTAAGTCTAGGTTCAATTTAACTTGAACCTAACTTAACCCAAGTCAAAACTAGAACTTATGTGCAATCCATATTGAACTTAAGTCAACTTTAAACCTAAGTTCAGTCTCACCTGGATCTAACTTAAAACAAAACTCAAACTTTAATTTAAGTTCAACCCGTATTGAACTTAAGTAGACCTTAAGTCAAGAATCAACCTAACTGAACCTAACTTAAGTTAAATCCTAATTTGAGTTCAACTCATATTGAACTTAATTCAACTTTAATTAAATCATTAAACCTTAATTAACTAAGGTTTAAATTAACAAACTGTGATTAAGTAGACTTAATATTTAAACAAACCTCAGCTAAACCAAATTAGACTTAATTAAAACTTAAGTCTTACCTAAAAGGACTTAAATGGTCTACAATTCTAATTAAGTCTAATTTATTAGACTTAATTAACCTTTATGTTCTATTTAAACAAGGCTTAAAACTTAATTAGGTCTATTCTAAACCAAACCTTCTAACTTATGTTCAAACAGACATGAACTCAAGTTAATTTGATTTAATCAACGTTGAATTTAACTTAGGTTCAACTTTACATGAACCCAAGTTAATTCAATTAATATTGAATCTAACTTTCAACCTTGTAAATTAAGTTCAGACAAACATAAACTCAAAATCAACATAAATTTGATATTTCAAACATCTCATCAAACAAAACGGACATAAATTTGACACTTCAAGCATCTAATCAACAAAATCGACATATATTTGACATTCCAAACACTTAATTAACAAAATCGACATAAATTTGATATTGCAAACATGAATTGACATAATCGACATAAATTTGATATTTCAAATAAAATTGGACATAAAATTGACAAAATTTGACAAACATCGAAAACAATTGAATATTCCAAACGACATTTGACATTAATTGATATGATTTGAAATAAACTAACATTCAAAATCAAAACATCCTACAGAATTCTGAGATAATGAATGTGACACTATTTCTGACAATGTTTTCTTTGCAGGATGAAGACAAGTTTCGTTTAGGTTTCCTTTGCATGTTATAGGGTGTGCTAACTCTATTTTGCAGGACGACATGGAAAACAAAACCAAAACTTTTAGGATAGCCATCAAACATAACAATTTCAATAAAACAAAACAACGACATGGAAAACAAAAACAAAACTTTTAGGATAGTCACCAAACATAATATTTTCAACAAAACAAAAAAATGACATGGAAAAAAAAACAAAAAAAATGATAAATATGCATGACATTTAGGAGTGATAGTGGGTACAACTCTCCTTAAAAATAAAATTTTAGAAAACAAATGATCGACATTAATCAGAAGTTTTCTTGAACAATTAAAAATTGTTTAAGATGTAATTAACTATAGAAGCTTGCTTCTATAGGAGATCTAAAAGAACGTACGATAGAAATCTCTGGTTTTCATGATTTTCTTTATATAAAAATTCTAGGATATGTTATTCTAGAATATTCTCATATAAGGATTATCATAAACATCATTTTCTACTATTAGTCCTACATTCTTCAAATCCTTCATTGGATTTATAGGGATAAAATTAGGCTAATATTAGACAAAATGGCTACTCCTCAACCTTGACATCCAACCCTCTCTTTTCATCGTCACCAAGAGATTTTTGGCGACTCCACTGGGGATTGATTATTCTTCTCATCTTTTGTCATCATTTGCTTTCATTTTAAATTTTAAAATAAATTCTCAGTTTATAAATAAGTCAATAATATTCATTTTTCTTGAAATTTCAGAAAAAAATTTGCAATGAATTCTCTGAATTCAATCTTTTCTTATTTTCAAGACTTCAGCATACCAATAGAGGAAGATCCTTCCTTTTATCAAAATGATTATGGATTATTTAGTGAAACAGAATTTACATTAGATAATCCATATCAGACTGATATAAAATCTTTTCAAGAATTTGACCTGCAACCTTATCAAGAATTTCTAAATTTTACAGAAGATCCACTTGAGTATATACTTGAAGAACCTTATACCTTCGAGGAAATGAAAAGACAAGCTGATAAGAATAGAAAACAAATCTTTAAGGAAGATGATGTTCCACTATCGTCTATGTATGTAGTTGGATCTTGTTCAAAGAATATTCATAAAACTCCTTCATTCAAAAGAAAGAAAAGATGGGACAAAAATGATAATTTTGAAACAGTTGAATTTCAACAGAACATTTTTGGAAATCCTTCCTTTTAGAAGAGAATCAGTATATTTCAATTCCTGTTGAATACACTGATAATTCCTTTCAACCTAAAAACTCTCCTTCAATTCATGCTATATATTCATTGTTTAACAGATTAGCATGAAAAGATAGATGTTCACTATCTAAATTATTAAACAAAATGGGTTGTGCAGTCTCCAACACCATCAAAAGGAGAATTTTAGCAATGGAGAATCCTGACTATCAAGAAATTGGCTATCAATCCCCAACTGATAAACATTGTGTTCGAGTGCCAATAAAATTCTGAGTGGGCCCTAGAATAAAAGATGTGGTAGTCACAAATGACAAAGCTAGATATGATGAATTGATGTCAGGAGCAGAAGATACAACTGCTAAGATGTCGGATCTAGTCCAAATGCTACAAAAAGCAAATTGTATTTACACAAGTTACGATACACCACTTGAAAATTCTCATCCTGTGCTTAAAAATAACATATGGAGACGAAAATCGTCTGAAAGAAATTCAGATACCACCAACACTCCTACAAATAGTTCACAAGAAGAAACTTGCAAAAAAACGTTCTACAAAATCATTTGAAGAAAGATTGAAGAAATTAAAACATGATATTAAAGAACTTTCAGAGCAAAGGAAGAAAGATACTTCCGATAGTTCTAATGAAAATGTTGCTAGTGTTAATATGGTAGAAACACGATCTACTTCCTTAGCACGAGAATCAGTTAAAGATGAGGCAACAAATGAATTACGAGCAGTTATACGACAACGAGATGAACAAATTAGTCGTCTTGAGCAAAGAATGGAAGAGTTGGTAGCAACTTTGCAAAATCCACCAATGAGTCCTTCTCCACCTATTGAAATCATCAGACCAGAGGCTATTCATATTTCAGAAGATAAAGGTGAACTGATAGATGTTGAAGAAAGCACCCAAAAGAAAAAGAATTCCACTCATAGTGGAATTCCAGAAAAGGATATTACACAACTTGTGGAACAAAAAATCAAAGAAACAATAGTTCAGGTGAAAGCTGGAGCATTAACTCCAAAGGGTATACCATACCCAGAGGAATTTGATTCCATTCAATATCCTAAAGGTTTTGTTCCTCCTGTCTTTAAAATGTTTGATGGAACGGGTAATCCCCGACAACATTTAGCACATTTTAGAGCAAGCTACTATAATGCTGGAGGAAGTGATGTTCTCTTATTTTGGCAATTTGTTAACAGTCTTATAGGAGTTGCCTTCGATTGGTATGCAGAACTCCCCAATGGATCTGTCAAAACTTTTGTGGAACTTGAAAGTCTCTTTATTCAACATTTTACAGGAGCACAACATTACACCACAGTTGGTGACTTGGTGGTAGAAAAACAAAAACCAGGAGAAAGTTTAGTGGATTATATTTTACGCTGGAGAAATCTCAGCATGAAATGTGAGCCACAACTACAAGAGCAACACGCTGTTGGAATATTGCTTAAAAATATTCATGGTCCTATAGCATTTATGCTCAAAGGATTCACAATAAAGACATTTGAAAAATTACTCAGTAAAGCTGCTAATCTCCAAGAAGAAGCAAAACAAATGAGTATAACAGAGAAAACTGAAAAGACCAAAACTGTCAAAACATTTGAAAAGAAACCTGGAAATGTTATAGAAAAAGGTAAACAGGTGATGCAGATTCAACCAGAACAAAAGAAACAACAACGACAGAATCCGTCAACATCACAAACTTCACCTCAACTACAACTTCAACAACCAATTCCAGTACCAATAGAAAAGAAAATAATGGCTGAAAGAATGAATAAGGAATATCCATTCAAAATTGAAGCCGTCAGCAAAATATTTCGTAGTCTGCTTAAAATACTCAAATTTAAGCTACCAGAAGCTAAAAGGCCGGCATAAATTGACATGAAAGACAACCCTAAATATTGTCCTTATCACAGAATTCTTGGACATAAAATTAAAGAATGTTTTGTCTTCAAAGACTGGTTGTAGCATAATTTTAAAGATGGAAATATAGTAATCCCGAAAGAATATTTGAAAGAACCTGAAAAAGGTTCGGTCAATATGATTTCGGTAGAAAAGCTTAGTCCTGGAAATAAGGATAGCACTTCTAAAGAAATCTTTGCTAAATATCAAATCACAAAGTCTCCCAAGAAAGAAAAGAAAAAGAAAAACAAGGAACCAAAAAATACCAGAGGTCTTCCAAGTATAGGGGCTGCAACTCCTTTTGTACCTTCTAATTCATTTTCTTCTTGTACTAGGATAGTTATGTCGGGTGAAGGACAAAAAATCCTCGAACCGATAACATTGTATGACTTTCTTTTCACTATCATGAATAATAAAAATTCTAGTTTTGCTTATATTTTGTCTATTTTGGGTGATGCTTCTGAAAATAATCTTTTGAATTCTAATCCTATAGACGATACTCAAATCGTATATGATCAGACCGAAAACAACAAAAATAATAAAAATACAAATGAAAAATCTGATAATGATGAAAATGAAAATGACATCGCTACACTTCAACTACAAGGAACTCTGATTTCCATAGAATTGGAATCCTCAGATTCGGAGACAAAAGAGTCGGATAATCAACTTGAAGAAATAGTTGAAATCAATTTGAGAAGTGGAAAAATTTTACCTCCTAGGATGACTCCACAAGAAAAAGAAAAAAAATAATTACATCGGACAAGATCATTCCTCCAACACATCCCCAACTTCCTGAAAGAAATAAGGATGATCTTCATAACAAAGTGGATTATAACGTACTAGCTCATTTGAGAAAATTACTTGCGAAGTTAAGCATCTATGACGCTCTCATACTTTCCAAAGAAATGAGAGAATCATTAATAAAGACTCTTTCAGATCCAGATATCTGCTTAACTCAACTTGCTAGTATTACCCAAAATGAAGCTTACTTATTAGAGGAATTAACGAAGATTATCTTCTCTGACAATGACTTGTTGCTCAGAACAACTGAGCACAATCGTCCACTATATATTACAGCGAACATAAACGATACAATACTTTCAAGAGTTCTTATTGACCCAGGTGCTTCGATCAACATTATGAATTTGAGAACTCTTGCATAATTAGACATTGATGCCTCGCAACTATCAAGGCATGCGATGATGTTACGAGGATTTAATCAGCAAGGAGAACGAGCTCATGGATCAATAACATTACTCTTAAAAATAGCCGACTAGGCAACAACAGCAAAATTTCATATTATTGATTCAGATACCTCTTTTAATGCCTTACTTGCCAGACCATGGCTACATGAGTATCAAATGGTTCCTTCTTCACTACATCAATGTATAAAAGATCGAAGAAAAGGGCAAGAATGTCGTATTATAGGAGATTTGCAACTGTTTTCAATCCATGAAATTGGTATACATGAAGATGTAGCATATTATGCTCCTATAAATAAAACAATGACTTCCAAAGAAATAATGGTGGATGTGGAAGAAAAGAACAAAGAAAAGAAAATAAATGAAAAGGATCATTCTTCTTCAATAAAGATAAGAAGAACTAATTCCCGTCAAACTCAAACTCGAGGTCGAGGATGAGGACGAGGACGAGGACGAGGACGAGGGAAAGAAGATCCAACTGTCACAGTAAAGAAACCATTAAAGTTCAATATCCACCTGGATTCTGAAGAAGAAACAACATCTATGGTTTTGAAGGAACCTCAGTTCAAAATATCTTTAGAAGAAGAAGATAAAGAAAAACAATTTGAATCTATGTATGACAAAATCAATCATTATATACATTCTATGACTCTGACTCTAATCTCCACTGTTAAGATTGAGAATCTAATAGTCAAAGAAGTATGTAATGACGACAAAAAACCAATTAAGTTTAGACTTGGCTCTACTTCTTCTTGTACTAAAAATGATGTAAAAATAGAAGATGAAAATCTTCCACAATCAATGTAAATTCCTTTTGAGTTGTATTCTCCTTGGGCACAAAAATTTATTCAAAATAGTTTAATGCTCAAACGATGGTCTTTAAAACAACCACATTTCATTGAACAAATGTGGAATAATAATAAACGAAATTCTAATTCCAAAGAAGGTATTGGATTTGGCACTCTAGAACCATTAGATGACACAGAATTCTGTATGGCTGTCATCCATCGGAGAATTGATTCTGAATTATTTTCTGATCTCCCAATTGAAGATGCTCCTCCAGAATTGGAAGAAGAAATTAAATCGACAATTGATGAACTAAAAGAAAGAAATTTAGGAATTGATGAAAATCCAAAACCAACTGTTATTAGTTCATTCCTTAATGACAAGGAAGAAAAAGACATAACTCAATTGTTGATAGAATATAAAGACTGTTTTGCTTGGACTTATGATGAGATGCCTAGTTTATCTCCAGAAGTCACAGTCCATAAACTTGGGATAAATCGAATCACAATCCCTGTTAAACAAGCTCTGAGAAGGATGCGTGTTGAAATAGAACAACAAGTCATTGCAGAAGTCAAGAAATTGATAGAAGCTGACTTCATACGAGAAGATAATTATCCAACATGGTTAGCCAATGTGGTGTCAGTTAAAAAGAAAAATGGACAGATAAGAGTCTGTATAGATTTCAGGGACTTGAATAAAGCATGTCCAAAAGATGAATTCCCTTTACCAATTCTTGAGTTAATGGTTGATATAGCATCAAAACATGCAATATTCTCCTTTATGGATGGATCATTAGGATATAACCAAATAAAAATGTTTTTGGAGGATGAAGCAAATATAGCTTTCCGAACACCCATGGGGATAAATTGTTACAAGGTAATGCCATTTGGACTAAAAATGCCGGTGCAACCTATCAAAGAGCCATGACATGGATCTTCGATGAATTAATAAATAATCAAGTCTAATGTTATGTGGACGATCTGGTTGTCAACAGTAAACAAAAAGATGATCATATATACGATTTGAGAATTATCTTTGAACTACTGCGACAATACAATCTTAAAATGAATCCCTTAAAGTGCGTCTTTCGTGTCACTTCAGGAAAATTTTTGGGATTTGTAGTTTGACCTCATGGGATAGAAATTGATGCTCTCAAAATTGAAGCTATCCTAAATATGCCTCCTAAAAATCTAACCCAATTGAGATCCTTTCAAGGAAAATTAGCATATATACTACGTTTCATTTCCAATTTATCGGGTAGATGTCAACCTCTCACCACCTTTACTTGAAAGGATTCCAAATTTGTGTGGGATGAAAAATGCCAGCACGCCTTTGAAAACATCAAACAGTATCTGACAACCCCTCCTGTCTTAGCAGCCCCTGTATTAAGAAGACCTCTAATCCTTTACATCGCAGTGTTGGACAATTCCCTTGGAGCTTTATTAGCACAAGTAAATAAAGAGGGAAAAGAAAATGCATTATACTATTTAAACCACTGTTTAGTTCCGATAGAAATAAAATACCCGACAATTGAGAAGCATTGTTTAGCCTTGATCTTCGCAGTTCAAAAACTAAGGTAATATATGCTTTCTCATAATGTAACTCTAATTTCAAGAGTTAACCCATTACAATATTTAATAACACGACTGACACTTTCTGGGAGATTAGCAAGATGGGCAATGATCTTACTTCAATTTGACATAACATTTGTACCGTTACGTGTTGTTAAAGGAAAAGTACTGGTAGATTTCTTAGCAGCACATCCAATTCCAACTGGATCACCTCTTAATGATGATTTACCTGATGAACAAATATCAGAAATAAAAAATTCCAACGTGCAACGATGGGAACTCTATTTTGACGGAGCATCATTTGCATGTAAAGACAAAGACAAATAGACAATCATACCAGGCAAAGCTGGAGTAGGATTAATTTTCATTACTCCAGACAAAAAGGTGATGCCTTTTTCCTATCATCTAATTGAACCATGCACAAATAATGAAGCTGAATGTGAAGCACTCATAACCGGTCTAGAATTAACGATATTAATGGAAATTAAAAACATCGATACCTACGGAGACTCGCAGCTAATTATCAATCAAATCGCTAGCAAATATAAGACTTTGAAACCTCGACTTGAACAGTATTCTCGTTACACTCTAAAATTACTTTAACAAATTCCTGACGTGACATTTTTTTTAATCCCAAGACGCGACAATTATCTAGCGGACGCTTTGGCAAAACTTGCAAAGGAGTTTGCCTGTCCAGAAGAAGACGACATATCGATTTCTATAGAAGGACAACAAGTTCTTTCTCAAATTGATATGGATAATCTGCATAAAATTAGTGAAAATATGACAATGACAATAAATGACGAAAAGGATGATTGGCTACATCCAATCATTCAATATTTATAAACTGGAAAACTACCTGAAAACGCTTCTACTGCCAACCAAATCAAACAGAGAGCATTATCATATGCTCTAATTAATGATATTCTCTATAAACGATCTTTTGACCAAATGTGGTTAAGATGTTTAAACCAAGTCGAAGCTCAAGAGATCGTTAAGGAGGTCCATTCAGGTTTATGTGGTGCACATCAATTTGGACCCAAAATGAAAATGAAAATAAAAAGAATGGGTTATTATTGGCTGACAATGTTGGTCGATTGTCTTGACATTGTAAAGAATTGTCATCAATGTCAGATACATGGGATAGTTTTACAGCAGCCTCCAAATGTCCTACACCCAACTATTACATCTTTACCATTTGAATGTTGGGGTACCGATATAGTGGGCCCTATAGATCCTCCATCACCTAAAGGACATCGGTTTATTCTAGCAGCTACTGATTATTTTTCCAACTGCCAGAAGCGATACCACTTAGAGAAGTCAAGGCATAACAAGTCCTTCATTTCTTAAAGACGCATATCGTTTATAGATTTGGAATTCCTCAAAGGGTCATATCAGACAATGGATTGACCTTCAAAAACACTAAAATGAATAACTTTATCCAAAGACATGGGGTTGATTGGAGATATTCCATAATTTATTATCATAAGGCCAATGGATTAGCCGAAGCTTTCAAGAAAACATTGGTTCAAATCTTGAAAAAGACATTGAGCAACAGCCTGAGACAATAGCATGAGCGATTAATAGAAGCTTTATGGGCTTATAGAACCACATACTGAACTCCAACACGGTCTACACCATTTGCTTTGGTATATGGTTCTGAAGCTATTTCACCATTGGAACTCCAAATTACTTCTCTCATGGTTGCGATAACAAATAAAATAACTCAAGAAGAAAATGTCAGATTACGACTTGAAGAACTTGAAAGTTTAGATGGCAAGCGTCTACAAGCTCAACAAAATCTCAACCTATATCAAGAAAAAATGATACAAGCCCACAACAAATTAGTTCGTTCTAGAACCTTTCAAATCAGTGAATTAGTCTTAGCTCTTCGAAGACTTATACTTGCTCACCGAAAGGTAGGCGGTAAATTTGAACCAATATGGGAGGGCCCTTATATAATTGAAAAGACATATTCTGGAGGATCCTACCAACTGGTGGATTTTCAAGAAGAAAGAATCCTGACTCCAATCAATGGTCGTTTCCTGAATAAATATTACGCAACATAAAAAAAAAAGGAATGACGTCTTATTTATAAACTGGGACAATAAATTATTTGTTTCAAAATCATCTTTGACCTTTTTTTTCTTATAACATCTGTTTCATTCAATGAACAAATGTTTAAAAGGGTAAAATGTTATTTTGTCTTATTATGTTTAGAAAAAATACCTAAGGATAGACTATTTTTCTCGTTCCAAAATAACATGACTTTTGCCTTGGACCGCCGACATATAGACGAAAGAACTAGGATTCACTTCAAAATTGACCTATTACAAGTTGAGTCTATATATCACGGATCACTACGCTACCCGATCAATCATAATGAAATTAAAATGCAGACACCTTTGATAGAGTTTAAACTTCGACAACCTGAAGAGTATGATTTTGTGGTCAGTGATAGCTCAGACGAGCATGAGTTCATGACCACTTCAGTAAGAGGGGCACCTACATCTGGCGTAAATAATGTGGCGACAGGACTTACTCGAACACAGAGACGAAATCGTAATAAATGGTTAAAACGTCAAAAACAATTGTAGGAGAAACAAAATATGAAGGATATTAGTCAATTGAAAACTCAGACTATTGACACTCCATTTGAAGAGATACGCTCCACATTAGAAATGACAAACATGGACCTTGCAAAGAAAAACCAAGATGAAAAAATGGTTATCACTTAACCCTCACTTACAACTATTCAAAAGATGTCAAATAAGAAAGATGATAAAAAGGAACATTTCGAAGAAGAAGTACGACAGATTCGTGCTATTGAATGAAGAACTTTTGAATAATACAAACACATGAATGAATGAACGGTGAACATTCTTGATGGCCTCAAATTGTTCACAAGAATATTTGATGAAGATGAACAAGCCGCAATTACTGTTCATATAATAAAAGCCCGGAACCAGGGCTGAGCTGGGCGTCTTAAAAGAAAAACTTATTCTGAGCCTAGTAAATGGATTAGAGGCAAAGGATGGCAGAACATTCAAAACGGGTGCTGTTATATTTATGCGAAGGACAGAGATGGGAGTCTTCCCGAAATCCTACGATATGAACAAGTTGATCCTCTGCCCACTATAATAATTTAAATTATCAGACGACTTGTCACTTGGGGGATCATACCCGCGGACTGTATTCCTGATAGTTGCATTATCAACATATATGATGAAGGAGACTGTCTCCCTCCCCACATTGACAGTCACGATTTCGAGAGACCATTTTGCACCGTGTCATTAATGAATTGCCGCTCCGTTGTATTTGGAAGGAAGATACAAATCTTTGGGCCAGAAGAATTTGAAGGTACATGTCGTATCCTTTTAACTCGAGGATCAGTTCTCCTATTCCAAGGAAATGGTGCGGATTTCGTGAAACACTGTATACCCAGTGTTAATAAGCCACACATTTCGATCACTCTGCGATGGATTAAGCCAGATAAATGACCTGTTGGATATCAAATCATCACAGAACTTGAAGGGCTGAAACCTTTAGAACTACCATGACCATATGAATGTTTAAACATTTAAGACATGTCTGAAACATAATGTCTTGGAGTGTAAAAAGTTTATAGATGGTTTGACAACATCCAAGGTTATGCTATGATATGGAAGCTTTTGATATATGATATGTCAGTGTTTTGTAGCATGCGTGCTATATGATATGTACATATATCTACTGTTAGCCTTTTTTTCCTGCAATGGTGTGTACTAGTGATCCTTTTGTACATTATCTATGAAAATAAAATAAAATGTTGAAAAAAATGTTCCCCATTGTCTGTGATATGTCGGCAGGTCCTAAAAACAATAAAATAAATTTTTAATGGTAAAATGAATAACTTGTGATAGATAAACATGAGAATTATCATTCGACCTATATATGTCAAACCCCAGCGGATATCCCCACCAAAAGTGTTAGTGAGTTCACCACTCCCTCTAGTATTGGATGTAAGTCCCTTCCTGACACGAAAATCATGGCTTTCCTCTAACCAAATTTTGACATTGACATTTTGAGAAATGGAAAATGACATCAATTTTCTCCCTCCGGTTATTGGATATAAGTCCTTTCCTGACACAGAAATCATGGCTTTCCTCTAACCAAATTTTGACATTGACATTTTGAGAAATGAAAAATGACGTCCATTTTCTCTCTCTGGTTATTGGATGTAAGTCCTTTCCTGACACGGAAATCATGGCATTCCTCTAACCAAATTTTGACATTGACATATTGAGAAATGGAAAATGACATCCATTTTCTCTCTCTGGTTATTAGATATAAGTCTTTCCTGACACGGAAATCATGGCTTTCCTCTAACTAAATTTTGACATTGACATTTTGAGAAATGGAAAATGACATCCATTTTCTCTCTCCGGTTATTGGATGTAAGTCCTTTCCTGACACGGAAATCATGGCTTTCCTCTAATCAAATTTTGACATTGACATTTTGAGAAATGGAAAATGAAATCCTTTTTCTCTCTCCAGTTATTAAATGTAAGTCCTTCCTTGACACGGAAATCATGGCTTTCCTCTAACCAAATTTTGACATTGACATTTTGAGAAATGGAAAATGACGTCCATTTTCTCTCTCTAGTTATTAAATTTAAGTTCTTTCCTGATAAGGAAATCATGGCTTTCCTATAACCAAATCTTCACATCGACATTGACCTTTATATTTAGAAATGGAATATGAAATTTATTTTCTCTCCCAGTAAATCCCTCTTCAGACACAAGAAGGAAATTCCTTCTCAGAGCTGACATAGGAAACATCTCACATCCCCTAGGAGCAGTATGGCAACCACTCCTTTCCTAATTATTATGAGACATCTCTTCAGATCACTTCGATCAACGCCAATATGTGCAGAATACTTATAGAGTATTCCACACATATTGGGGGCCCTTTTGTTTACCTCATTTTTAATGAGTCAATACATTTTGACCTAAAAAGTTAACTTTGGTCAAAATGGTCAAACCAAACCCAATGACCAACCCTGTTGACCCAATAGGTCACCCTTTTGACCTAAAAAGAAAACTTTGGTCAAAATGGTCAAACCAGACCCAATGACCAACCCAGTTAACCCAATAGGTCACCCTTTTGACCTTGAAAAGTTAACTTCGGTCAAAATGGTCAAACCAGGCCCAATGACCATCCCTGTTGACCCAATAGGTCACCCTTTTGACCTGAAAAGTCAACTTTGGTCAAAATGGTCAAACCAGACCCAATGACCAACCCTGAAGACACAATAGGTCACCCTTTTGACATCAAAAGTCAACTTTGGTCAAAATGGTCAAACCAGACCTAATGACCAACCCTGTTGACCCAATAGGTCACCCATTTGACCTAAAAAGTCTACTTTGGTCAAAATGGTCAAACCAGACCCAATGACCAACCCTGTTGACCCAATAGGTCACCCTTTTGACATAAAAAGTCAACTTTACTCAAAATGGTCAAACCAGACCCAATGATCAACCTAGTTGACCCAATAGGTCACCCTTTTAACCTAAAAAGTCAACTTTGGTCAAAATGGTCAAACCAGACCTAATGACTAATCCTGTTGACCTAATAGGTCACCCTTCTGACCTAAAAAGTCAACTTTGGTCGAAATGGTCAAACCAGACCCAATGACCAACCCTGTTGACCCAATAGGTCACCATTTTTGACCTAAAAAGTCAACTTTAGTCAAAATGGTCAATCTAGACCCAATGATCAACCCTATTGACCCCACAGGTCAACCTTTTTGCCCAAAGGCTCAACTCTGGTTAATTTTTGACTAAATAATCAATTATTGACCTAATGACATGATTAATACTCCAAAATGTCAAGAATTAACCAAATAATTAACTCTAAAATTATTTTGATTAATTAAATTAACTAATGATTTAATTTTCAATATTTTAATTAATGACATAATTAATTAAAAATGAAAATTAAATTAAAAATCATAAAGTGACAAAATACACCAAAATGACATAAAAATGACAAAATTAATCAAATAATTAATTTCAAAATTATTTTGATTAATTAAATGACTAAAGATTTAATTTTTTTAATTAATGACATAATTAATTAAAATAAACATTAAATTAAAAGGACATCAAATTCAATTTCAAATCCAAAATGACATAAAATTTAATCAAATAATTACCCCAATATTATTTTGATTAATTAATCAACCAATAATATAACTTCTAATTTTTTAACTAATTAAATAATTTGTTAAAATAAAAATATAACAAAAAGACATAAAATGAGACAAAATTTAATGACATGAAATTTAATCAAATAATTAATTTGAAATTATTAATTAATAGAATAATTTTCAAAATTTTAATTTAATGACATAATTAATTAAAATGGAAATTAAAATTAAAAAGGGCATAAAATGGAATTTTAACCCATGAACCCATGATTTTAAAAAAATTCCAAATCACTTTATTACATCATAAATGACTTCATCCATGGATTATTCATGACTCATAGGACTCATTAAGTGTATGTTAATACATTAAAATAAATTATAAACCATGGTTAAAGAAAATAATCATTAAAGAAAATGAGGTGTCATCCTCTCATGAAATTAAAATTTGAGGTGGCTCATCCTCTTGAACTCACCAATAAAAATTATACACCAATTAAACTCACATGAGTAACTTACTAAACCATGGTTATAACCAAATTTTAAGAATTTTACATGAGAAAAATATGTGTCACCTTCTCATCCAAACCTTAAATGAAATGTTGGAAGGGGGAGGGCTCACTCTCATGACTCATCCTTCACCTCTTAGACCACCCAATGGAGGGGAGACAAGAAGCTGACCCACCCCACACCTTGGTTAAGAGCCATCACGGCTAAGGCTTGCATGAGATGAGTAAGGGGCTTATGTGTCACCATTTCCTCAAATAGAGCAAATCACCTTGAATGCCATCTAGGGGAGGTGGATTCAACATGATTTTCCCAGCCAAATCCACCACACAATGGACCCAATGGGGGCAAGACAAGAGCCCAACTCCAAATCCTCACCATAGTTAAACCTATGAGGCCTAGGCTAGGACTATCATTACCTTAGCCTAAAAACTATACTAAAATAATAATACGAGAGTTAAAACCTTCCCCGAGTGAAAGGAAACAAGTTAAAACCAGCCATGAACTCCCCATGGCTATAAAAACCCCATACCCGAACCCTCATAAAAAAAGAGAAAAATTGGTAGAGACCCATAGGCTGCTCAAACCACTTGGTCCCCAACACAAAAATTCTTCTCAAGAACCTTTGCAATCTATCCCAACCAAACCTAAGCCATAGGGTTAGCCCAATTAGGCCAGTTTGATCAAATTCCAAAACCAGCCCAAATTAGCCACTTTCTGAAAATTCTCCTCCAAAGCTATGTTTAAAACCAAATTGGAGCAGCATCTTCCGTGGGAGTCCTAGAAGCCAACCATAAGGTCTGATCAAGCTTGATACACTTGTGGCCAAGGTATGGAATTATTTTTCCCAAAATAATTCATGTTGTTGAAATATTATGGGTTAAACTAGCCCAGAAATGTATCATCACCGTATGGATACATTCTACATGTTTAGATGATTACATAGGTTCAAAAATCACTCAATTTCGTTGAGAAATGAGTGAGATATTAATTTTTGAAGTTTAACGGTTCGGAATTTTTCCATATTAAGGGATTTATCTCCACTATCCGTTCCCATGTTTAGGAACAGACGACGCTGATTGCGTCATCCGGTGTACGATGTTCAGATCCGCGCACAGGATCTTCCCGTTCTTCGATGCGTACGAGGACACGCGTCGCTCAGCCGATTTTCTGGAATTAATAAATTCCAGAAAACCTTAAAAACTTCAAAAATTAATATCTTTTGATCCAGAGATCACAAAAATAAAATAAAAATACCTTTGGAAAGCTCTTGAAGAGAGGAAAATTATGAGACCAAAATCATATTTTTATTCTCAATATTTAATTTTTAAATAATTAATTACTCTCTGAGGTAATTTAATTATTAAAAATTAATTATAATTCCAAAAATTATGAAATTTTCACAAAATTATCCTCCTTTATGACACACATCTCCTAATTTTCCCAAGGACATAAAAAGTCTTTAGGATATTGTTTTTTAAAATTTTAAGCTACTTTGTAATTATTTAAAAAAATTATTATAAAAAATAGAAATTAAGGAAAATAAATTTGTAAATGACTAGAAATTTTAGGGTAATAGAAAATAACCCTAGGAAATTAATTTTTAAGTCATTAAATAATTTTAAATGATATTTCTAAAATTTAGGATTAAAATTCATTATTAATTAATAAATTTAATCCTAAAAATCATCTTTTTATAACTTAGCCTATTTTCTTTAATAGTCTAAGTTTAAAATGAGTCTAGCCGATACTAGACTTATGACAAACTTCAATTAAGTCTAAAATGACAAATTAGACTTAATAAATTCTAATTAGGTTTAAGACACCATTTAAACCTAATTAATTAAAGTTAAACTTTAATCTCATTAAGCTTAACTAATTAAACCATGAGTAAGTCTAAAATGACAAATTAGACTTAATAAACCTTAATTTGGCCTAAGACACCAAATAGACCTAATTAAACCAAGTTAGACCCTAACAACATTAGGTTTAACTTAATAAACCCTATTTAGGCCTAAGACACCATTTAGACCTAATTAAACCAAGTTAGACCTTAACCACATTAGGTTTAACTTAATAAACCCTAATTAGGCCTAAGACACCAATTAGACCTAATTAAACCAAGTTAGACCTTAATCACATTAGGTTTAACTTACTAAACTCCAATTAGGTCTAAGACACTAATTAGACCTAATTAAACTAAGTTAGACCTTAGTCACATTAGGTTTATGACCCACTTTTGTATTTATGTAATTTATGTTTATAGCCACGAAACCAAAAACTTGATCCCGCTTTAAATATAGGAATATGATTTAATGTATAATGTGGATTCTACGCAAGTATACGTATCGTATCAAGTAATACGGGGCTCTAGTGGAGTCCCGGTTATCGATCCCACAAGGAAGTTTTTTTAGCGAGAATTGTTATCGACTAAATTTAGAGGAATTACTTAATAAAGTGAACGAAATTCTAAGTAACTATAATAAACTAAAGTAAACTAATGCTTGAAATAAGTTGATTTAATTAATTCAGAAAAAGCATCCTTCTCCTTGATTTTAGAAAATTAAGTGAAATAATGAATTTAATTAGAATTGTATTGTGACAAATTGGAGCATTCCTATTCTTTACCCTTTGGTCCAGGTGAAAAGAACATTGACTAATTCTATGTTTGATTACTGAATCTGCGGCTAGGCTGGGATGATACTGGCTGCCACTTCAGAGCTCCCACGTTCCCCTCACCTGAGGGCTAACATTTACACTTCATCTCTCAAACAGTAGGATCGAATTGAGTATGAGTATTTTAGTCTGTCACACTAAAATATCCAATTCTACGCCTGATAATTAATATTTCCCTATTTATTTGCACCCTTCTTCTAAGGCTTTTGATTTCCCTAAATATTGGATGTAATTTTTACTATAGTTGATAATTCAACATATTTTAACTACTCATTTGGCCAGATTGAAAGTAAATTAAGTTTTAAGTAAAAATTATCACAATTTATTTATCTTATATTAAGTGCCTTTATTTAATTTCATCAAACCACATAATTTTCATAAACAAGGAGAAAGATTAAGAAAACTACTCAGAATGCATGAGAATAAAACAAAGCATGGATTTCATTTAAAGTTAAAAACAATAAACAAAGATACTTATCTTAATTTCCTTCCCAAGCAGACTCCTTGAAGTTCCTTTAACTTTTCCTTCTAGTACAGCAACTAAATAGTACTTAATCAAACTAATAAACTCACTAAACTCACTCAAACTACACTTAAGACACTAGAAATAGACTCACAGAAGACTCAAAAGACACACTTAAGACTCTAGAATTTGCCCTCTATTTATAGAGGTAAGCAAAGGTCCAAGGGGTGCTTAAACACCTCTTCAAAAAGTGTCCAGGTTCAATGTATATGCTTTTTGAACTAGCTGGCCGTCGGCGGGAAACGACCTCGCCGTCAGCGGAGCTTCTAGAAGGTCTTCAAACCGCGCGATCTCGCTGTCGGCGGGTTCAGGCTCGCTGTCAGCGAGGTAAAAATAATTCCTTTAGAAATTTCTCCTCACGATCTCGCCGTCGGTGGCCTCGATCTCGCTGTTGGCGAAGTAGTTATATTTGCATGAATTTCTTCCTTTTTTATCTAAATTTGCTCTATTTCATGCATTTTGCTTCTATCACCAATAAATCTTCATTCCTGCAATAAAATAAAGAAAATACCTTTCTTTAAAGTGCAATTTCATCAAAAATAGGTATGAATTTCTTAACATATTTTTCTGTGATCAAAATCCCCCAAACTTAATTATTACTTGTTCTCAAGTAATTTTAATACTAAATAAAAATAATGATTTCTATAATATAATTTTTTTTAACTCAAAGAATATATGAATTAATTTTAAATAACATTATAATAAAGTTAAAAAGAAATATTTCTAAGTAATTTCAATTAATTTTATAGAGATAAGATTATTTAGTTATTAGGTCTAAGATTTCTAGCTTTCTATTTATTTCAGGAAAGACAATATTAAAAATTAATAAATTACATAAGATATTTAGATGATAGGAAATTCAAGAAAACTCTATTTAGTAAAATACTAATCCATAAATATAAGTTTAGAAATATAGTTATGTTTTACCCTTTAGGTTGAATCCATTGAAGCCAATTTTTGATAAGGCATCTCCTCAAGCTTCTCCTCACTTATATTTTTTCTTTTCTTTTCTTTTCCTTTCTTTTTCAAGGTGAGGATTACTGTATCTGGAAAGCTTGTTAATAATTTTGAACTTCAATTTCTCTTCCTAAATTTGAAACTTAAAATACTTCTTTGCTTATATATATATTTCATAATCTTTACTTCATTAAGTTTCTATTCTTTCTTTTTCATCTATATACTTAAGAATTTCCAATTTTTAGAATATAGTTTCCCTTACTTTAAATAGTCTACTATATTCTTATTCCTTTTAACCAATTATCTTCTTCTATTAATTTAATTGAATTACTAGAAGTATTTTCTGTAACTTTATAAAATAATTAAATAAAACAATTCATATTTATTGAATTGAAAATTACTATAGAAAATCATTTAATAATTTTTGAAAATAGAATTTGAGAACAATTTAATAATTAAATTTGTATTTTTACCTTCCCCCAAACTTAAATTTTTCTATCTATACTATATAGTGAAAAAGGGAAAGTATGTAAAATTCATCATACCTTTGAGCTTTAGGTATTTCTTTCCTTTGAAATTTTTGCGAGGCTTTTTCATTACTTACGGAACCTCGTACTCGTTAGTATTCTTCCATATATAATATTTAAAAAGAAAGTGCGGGGATGAAAATTTTTAAAATAAGTATCAAACATAACATAGAAAACTTAATTTGTTACTACACATACATTTACAATAATACATTAAATAAAAACTAACATCCTATATATATAAAAATTTGCAACTAATTTAACACACATAAGAAATATAACATCATAGTTCAATCAAACAAACAAAACATACTAAGTCCATAGTCTACAGAAAGTACTAAAATATTACACACAGAAATAATATAGTTTGCAAAACAATAAATCTAAACAAATCTAAACAAATCAAGCAAACAAAGACTCTAATCTTCTACATTAAAATCCCAAACTATGTCGTCACCCTGATCTCCAGGCTGGTACTGTGAATATCGGGGGCACTCAGGAAAGACAACATCTAAATCACCACTCCTATAACGACGTTCAGCTTCATAGTATGCAATCTCGTATTCTGAATGTCGCTGGAGATATTTGCTATCATAATAGTGTCTTCTCTCCAAGCCTCCAATTCTTTGATCTATATGCTCAAATCTTCTTTCTATATTTTCTCCAAATAACTCAAAACTCTTTCTACTCAGGGTTAATTCATTCATCAGATCTTGAAGGGTAGGAGTAGTGTACTGAGGGGGTGGTTCATAACTAGTAGAGGGTATATCTCTACTTGAAGAAGGTACTTAATCCCTTGTCCCAGATCTCCATCCTTCGTGGGATTCATATTTCTTTATATTAGCTCGAGTTAGGGGTTTCATAGGCTCTATCCATTCCTCATCATCTCTTGCCTCTACCCCGGATAATTGGCAAAGTGCATAGATAAGACCAGGATGTCCTAATCCTCCTCCACTTTCATTTCTAGCAGTGGCTAATATGTTTTTATATATAACATTTCCCACATTAATACTCTTCTGGTTCTGAATACAGAAATTCAGAACTGTTCTATCTCTTGTTACCTCACTATGGTGGTAGGTAGGTAACAAAGTAGAGCAAATAAAATAATGCCAGGCTTTTGATGTTGCATTTAGCATAGAAAGTGGGAAGTTTACCCGTTCTCACTTCTTTATCTTCCAGACTCCTTTCCCATCAGTGAGAAAGTCAATCACCTCTTCTAGTGGTCCTTCCATAGTTCCAAAAGTTTCATATTCGCTCCAGGTGTCTTGAACTTCATAATATGCGTTTATTCTAGCAGCGCTGAAATCTATGAAAAATCCTTTAACCTTTACTGGCGCATCTTCAGCCTGTGTTAAATTTGCATAAAATTCTTTTACTACTTCCACAACTGTTCTGTTGGTAACGAAACAGAAGTTTTCCCATCCTCTCTCTTTTATAACTCGCTCTACTTCTCCTCCTGGATTCTTGAAAACTCGATCTTGTATGCACTTTCTTGCTTGAATATTTTGAAAATATCGTGTTTGTGCTCTTGCATTAATGAATCGAGTTTCGTCAAAATCTAATCGTCGCTTTTATTGTGGAGCCATTTCTCGATCTGTGAAATTTACAAAATTTTTAACTAAACTCCAAAATATTACTAAAAAGGCTTCCCACAACAACTAAAATCCATTTAAATCGATTTCTATGAAATTCTTCCAAGTATTTTCTTCACATTTCAAAATTTTTCAAAATATCCCAATGTAGAAGAAATTCATGGTGAAAATCAAAAATTTTTGC
Source organism: Papilionanthe hookeriana x Papilionanthe teres (assembly GCA_022702705.1). NCBI lineage: Eukaryota > Viridiplantae > Streptophyta > Magnoliopsida > Asparagales > Orchidaceae > Papilionanthe > Papilionanthe hookeriana x Papilionanthe teres. Next base: position 123,314,859 of record CM040425.1, read on the forward strand.
ATAGGAGTGAAGCTCTTACCAAGGGAAGATGAAATACGGTGTCAAAAAGCATTGAAATAGCTTCAAACCCAAAATCTCTCAAGCCCTAGGTCGGTTTTTTCAAAAATTTTAGGAAGGGGATGATGAATAGTGTCGGTTGACAGGTCAAATATAGGTCTTTTGGCGTTCTCGCTGTCAGCGAGATTTTTCTCGCCGTCGGCGAGCTAATTAATTCCATAAGGCAAAAGTTTCAGGAAAAATCCGCCGTCGGCGAGCTCGGTCTCACTGTCAGCGGGTTTTCTAACCGTCGGCGAGATAATTCTAACCGTCGGCGGGATCGGTCTCGCTGTCGGCGAGATTCGTAAAAATCTCCCATTTTTGCTCTGGTCTGAATATTTTCTGATCTCATATAATAAGTTCAATTTTTGTGATGATTCTAAATAAGAATTTGAGTAGTAAGATTTATGTTAATAATATAGATTCACTAATATGTAGATATATAAAAATAAAAGACTACTATGGGTTGCCTCCCATAAAGCGCTTGGTTTAACGTCGTCAGCCCGACCTAGTTCAGTTAGTGTTTAGGTTGACTAAGCATTAAAACCTCTTTAAAATTTGGTCGTCTATTTTCGTAATATGGTTTTAATCTATGTCCATTTACTTTAAATCTATGTCCTGTTTTTGGATCTTCAATTTCTATAGTTCCATATGAAAATATTTGAGTTACAGTGAAAGGTCCTAACCATCGAGATTTCAATTTCTCAGGAAATAATTTCAATCTAGTATTATAAAGCAAAACTTCTTGTCCTGGTTCAAAATTTCTCTGATTAATCTTTCGATCATGCCAAAATTTCATTCATTATTTATAAATCCTATCATTATCATATGATTCATTCCTTAATTCTTCCAATTCATTTAATTGTAACAATCTCTTCTCACCAGCTTCTTTCATATTATAATTAAATTCTTTAATCGCCCAATATGCTTTATGTTCTAATTCGACTGGTAAGTGGCAATTTTTTCCATATATAAGCCTGTAAGGAGTCATTCTAATCGGAGTTTTATAAGCAGTCTTGTATGCCCATAATGCAGTGTCTAGTCTTATAGACCAGTCTGACATGTTAGGGTTTACAGACTTTTCTAATATATGTTTAATCTCTCGATTAGAAACTTCAGCTAATCCACTAGTTTGTGGATGATAAGCAGTCGATATCTTATGCATAATATTATACTTTTCCAGTAGTTTGTGAATGTATTTGTTTCTAAAATGAGTTCCTCCATCAGTGATAATCACTCTCGGCATTCCAAATCTAGTAAAAATATTTTTCATTAAAAATTTTGAAACACTTTTAGCATCACACCTAGATAAATCTTGTGCTTCAATTCATTTGGAAACATAATCAATAGCTACTAATACATATGAGTTTCCAAATGACGGAATAAAAGCTCCCATGAAATCTAATCCCCAAATATCAAAAACTTCAACTTCTAATATAAAATTTAGAGGCATTTCATTTTTCCTTCAAATGTTTCCTACTCTTTGGAATTTATCGCAAGTTTTGATATATCTATATACATCTCTAAATAGAGTAAGCCAGTAGAATCCAGATTGTAGAATTTTATATGCAGTTTTATCTGTCCCAAAATGTCCTCCAAAATCATAATCATGACATTTTTGAATAATTGGTTCGATTTCTTCATAAGGTACACATCTTCTAATAATTAGATCCTTACATTGCTTATATAAGTATGGTTCATCCCAAAAGTATGATTTAGTATCGTGAATGAATTTTTTCTGTTGTTGCAAAGTTAACATAGGTGGTAAAATGTCACTTACAATATAATTTACTATATTAACATACCAAGGTATTTTTAACTCATTAATATTATAAAGTTATTCATCAAGAAAATTGTCTAAAATTTCATTATCAGTATCAGATAATTCGGGATTTTCTAATCTTGATAAATGATCAGCAATTTGATTATCAGTTCCCTTTTTGTTAACTATCTCAAAATCAAATTCTTGCATTAATAATATCCATCTGAATAATCTTGGTTTAGAATCCTTCTTTTGCATAAAATATTTTATAGCAGAGTGATCAGTATGTAAAATGCATTTAGTTCCTATTAGATAATGCCTAAATTTATTAAAAGCATATAAAACTGCTAATAATTCTCTTTCAGTAACTGTATAATTTATTTCGAGCATTATTTAGAGTTTTACTAAGCATAATATATAACTTTGAAAATCTTATCATATCTTTGCCCAAGAACTGCTCCTATAACATAATCACTAGCATCACACATAAGTTCAAATGGCTTCTCCCGGTTAGGTGAAACTATTATAGAGTCTGTAATTAATTTATCTTTTAATAATTCAAAAGCATTCAGGCATTCAGTTGTAAATTCAAATTTCATGTCCTTTTCAAGAAGTTGGCATAGAGGTTTAGTAATTTTCAAAAAATCTTTAATATAGCGCCTGTAGAATCCAGCGTGTCCAAGAAAACTTCTTACCCCTTTTACCGTAGTTGGAGGTGGTAATTTAGCTATTACTTAAATTTTTGCAGGGTCTACTTCCATGCCTTTTTCTGAAATTTTATGCCCTAATACAATGCTGCCTGTAACCATAAATTGACATTTCTCCCAATTTAGAACTAAATTACTTTTCTCACATACTTCAAATACCTTTTCAAGATGATTTAAGCATGTACCAAATGTTGTTCCGAATACAGAGAAATCATCCATAAATACTTCTATTCCATTATCAATTAATTTACTAAATATAGACATCATACATCTCTGGAATGTTGCAGGTGCATTACATAATCCAAAAGGCATTCTTCGAAAAGTGAAAGTTCCATAAGGACTAGTAAATGTAGTCTTATCTTGATCCTCGGGAGCAATTTGTATTTGATGATAACCGGTATATCCATCTAAGAAACAAAAATATCTGTGTCTGGCTAATCTATCTAACATTTGGTCTAGAAATGGTAAAGGGAAGTGATCTTTTCTGGTGGTTGTGTTTAATTTTCTATAATCAATACATATTCTCCATACAGTGACTTATCTTATAGGGATAAGATCATTATTTTCATTAGCTTTGACAGTCACTCCTTATTTTTTAGGTACACAGTGAATTGGGCTTACCCAAGCACTGTCAGAAATAGGATATATAATACCATTATCTAACCATTTTAAAATTTCTTTCTTAACTACTTCTTTCATTATCGGATTTAATCTCCTTTGTGGATCTGCTTTAGGTTTATATTCATTATCTAAAATAATTCTGTGCATACAGATTGAAGGACTAATTCCTTTTATATCTGCTAAGGTCCAACCAAAAATTTTCTTATATTTTTTTAATGTATCTAAAAGTTTTTATTCTTGAGATTCATTTAATTCAGATGAAATAATAACTGGTAGAGTTGAAGAATTTCCTAAGTAAGCATATTTTAAATGATTAGGCAATATTTTTAACTCAAGTTCAGGAGGTTTAATAATTGATGGAACTATATTTTTTTCAGTGTTTTCTTTGTTATCCAAAAATTCATATTTCTCTTGAATATAATTTAATTTTTCATTTATATCGGATTTTTCAATTAATTCAATATTTTCCTTTTCTACTTTTTCTTCATAATATTCCTTAAAATATTCTTTTTGTAATTGATCGAGTACTTCCATTCGAACACACTCATCATCTTTTTCTAGCGCAGGATATTTCATTGATTTAGCAATATTAAAAGTTACTTTTTCATTATTTACTCTCATAATTAATTCTACTTTCTGAACATCCATCATAGCTTTTCCAGTGGCTAAAAATGGTCTTCCTAAAATGATAGGAATTTCTTTATCTTCTTCCATATCTAGAACAATAAAATCTACAGGGAAGATAAATTTATCCACTTTTACTAATACATCTTCAATAACTCCTTTAGGATATGTAACAGAACGATCAGCTAACTGAAGAGTTACTGAAGTAGGTGAAATTTCTCCCAATCCTAATCTCTTGAAAATTGATAGAGGCATTAGATTGATGCTTGCTCCTAAGTCACACAAAGCTTTTCCATAAAATTTTTCTCCAATAGCGCAGGGTATAGTGAAACTACCAGGATCTTTTAATTTTTCAGGAAGTTTTGTCTGAATAATAGCACTACACTCTTCACTAAGTGCAATCATTTCATTATCAGTAAATTTTCTTTTTTTATTTAAAATATCTTTCATGAATTTTACATAGTTTGACATCTGTTCTAAATCTTCTACTAAAGGAATATTTATCGTTAATTTCTTTAGAATTTCAAGGAATTTAGCAAATTGTTTGTCTTTTTTATGTTGAATTAGTCGTTGAGGAAATGGTGGGGGAGATTTTTCAACAGAAATTTTTATAGGTATTAAAGGATTTTCTAAATTTGGATCTCGTTGATTCTTTTCCTTTTCAATTTCCACTTCCTCTTTTTAACTAACAAGTTCTTTCTGAATTTGAGGTTCTAATTCTTTTCTACTTCATAATTGTATCGCTTTAATTTGTTCATTTCCCTTGTCTTTAGGATTTATTTCCACATTACTAGGAAATGTTCCAGGTATTTTATTATTAAGTGTAGTAGCGATATGTCCAAGATGAGATTCAATATTTTTCATAGCTGTTCCTTGATTTTGTAATTGATTTCCTTGTATTTGTAATTGATTTCCTTGATTTTGTAGATGTTGAACCATATTTAATATTAATTCTTCTATAGATAATTTCTTGTCTTTAAATTGAGGGTTATTATTATTAAATCCAGGTGGATAATTGGTTTTATAATTAGGATTTCCTTGATTAGATGGATTTCCTGATTGTTGTGTCATATTTTTCATCCATGGTTGATTAGTTGTATTATTATTCCAATTAAAATTAGGATGATTTTTCCATCCAGGATTATAATAATTTGCATAAGGATTATTGGATCCGTTGTTAATTGCATTAATTGTTTCATATTGAGATTGGGATTCTATAAGTTGTCCAGATGAATTTTCTTCTAATATAGTTGGAGAGTAATTCATTCCAAAATGATCTAATTTTTTAGATATAGCATCAATTTGTGAAGCTAACATAGATATTGCATCATTTTCATAAATACTAGCTATTTTCTTCGGCTTTAATCTATCAGCAGGCCATTGAAAATTATTAGTTTCCCTTTCTTCAATTAGTGCATAGGCTTCATCAAATGGTTTTGACATTAATGATCCTCCAGCAGCGGCATCGATGATTGATCTTAAAGATCCTACTAATCCATTATAGAAAGTTTGAATAATTAACCAATCTGGTAAAGCATGATGTGGGCATTTCCTAAGAAGTTCTTTAAATCTCTCACAAGATTCATATATTGACTCTCCATCAAACTGACTAAAAGAAGTTATATCGTTTCTAAACTTAGCAGTTTTAGATGGTGGAAAATATTTAGATAGAAATTTTTGTGATAATTCTCCCCAAGTTTTAATAGATCCAGGTGCTAACGAATTTAACCACATTTTAGCCTTATCCCTTAAAGAAAAAGGAAAAAATCTAAGTCTAATAGCATCGTTAGATACTCCTTCATATTTAAAAGTAGCACATAGTTCTAAAGAACTTGCAAGATGTAAATTATGATCTTCAGTAGGTGAACCACTAAATTGATTGTTTTGTACCATTTGGATAATTGCAGGTTTAAGTTCGAATGAATTAGCAGCTACATCAGGGTTTTGAATAGTTAAATGAATTTCATCTAATGTAGGGTTGGCATAATCTCATAATGGTCTTGGTTGATTGTTATTTTGATTTTCAGGAATATTTGCCATTTGAGTTAAATTTATAATTTCTCCTTTTTGTTTTCCAATTCTTTTAATTGTACGTTCTAATTCTGAATCGTAAGGTATTAAATTTTCGTTTCCAAATTTTCGTATACAATTTTTAAAATAAATTTTTAGCTAAGTCCGTTACTTTAGTAAATAATTTCTTTAACTCCCCGGCAACAGCGCCAAAAACTTGACGCACTTTTTGTATTTATGTAATTTATGTTTATAGCCACGGAATCAAAAACTTGATCCCGCTTTAAATATAGGAATACGATTTAATGTATAATGTGGATTCTACGCAAGTATACGTATCGTATCAAGTAATACAGGGCTCTAGTGGAGTCCTGGTTATCGATCCCACAAGGAAGTTTTTTTTTAACAGAATTGTTATCAGCCAAATTTAAAGGAATTACTCAATAAAGTGAACGGAAATTCTAAGTAACTATAATAAACTAAAGTAAACTAATGCTTGAAATAAGTTGATTTAATTAATTCAGAAAAAGTATCCTTCTCCTTGATTTTAGAAAATGAAGTGAAATGATGAATTTAAGTAGAATTGTATTGTGACAAATAGGAGCATTCCTATTCTTTACCCTTTGATCCAGGTGCAAAGAACATTGACTAATCCTATGTTTGATTACTGAATCTGCGGCTAGGCTGGGAGGATACTGGTTGCCACTTCAGAGCTCCCACGTTCCCCTCACCTGAGGGCTAACATCTACACTTCAGCTCTCAAACAGTAGGATCGAATTGAGTATTTTAGTCTGTCACACTAAAATATCTAATTCTACGCTCGATAATTAATATTTCCTTATTTATTTGCACCCTCCTTCTAAGGCATTTTATTTCCCTAAATATTGGATGTATTTTTTACTATAGTTGATAATTTAACATATTTTAACTACTCAATTGGCCAGATTGAAAGTAAATTAAGTTTTAAGTAGAAATTATCACAATTTATTTATATTATATTAAGTGCCTTTATTTAATTTCATCAAACCACATAATTTTCATTAACAATGAGAAAGACTAAGAAAACTACTCAGAATGCATGAGAATAAAACAAAGCATGGATTTCATTTAAAGTTAAAAACAATAAACAAAGATACTTATCTTAATTTCCTTCCCAAGTAGACTCCTTAAAGTTCCTTTGACTTTTCCTTCTAGTACAGCAACTAAATAGTACTTAATCAAACTAATAAACTCACTAAACTCACTCAAACTACACTTAAGACACTAGAAATAGACTCACAGATGACTCAAAAGACACACTTAAGACTCTAGAATTCGGCCTCTATTTATAAAAGCAAAGGTCCAAGGGGTGCTTAAACACCTCTTCAAAAAGTGTCCAGGTTCAATGTATATGCTTTTTGAACTAGCTCGCCGTCGGCGGGAAACAACCTCGCCGTCAGCGGGGCTTCTAGAAGGTCTTCAAACCGCGCGATCTGGCTGTCGGTGGGCTCGGGCTCGCTGTCAGCGAGGTAGTAATAATTCCTTCAGAAATTTCTCCTCATGATCTCGCCATCGGCGGCCTCGATCTCGCCGTCGGCGAAGTAGTTTTATTTGCATGAATTTCTTCCTTTTTTATCCAAATTTGCTCCATTTCATGCATTTTGCTTCGATAACAAATAAATCTTCATTCTTACAATAAAATAAAGAAAACACCTTTCTTTAAAGTGCAATTTCATTAAAAATAGGTATGAATTTTTTAACATATTTTTCTGTGATCAGTTTAACTTAATAAACCCTAATTAGGCCTAAGACACCAATTAGACATAATTAAACCAAGTTAGATCTTAACCACATTAGGTTTAACTTAATAAACCCTAATTAGGCCTAAGACACCAATTAGACCAAATTAAACCAAGTTAGACCCTAACCAAATTAGGTTTAACTTAATAAACCTTAATTAGGCCTAAGACATCAATTAGACCTAATTAAGCCAAGTTAGACCCTAACCACATCAGGTTTAACTTAATAAACCCTAATTAGGCCTAATACACCAATTAGACCTAATTAAACCAAGTTAGACCCTAACCACATTAGGTTTAACATAATAAACCCTATTTAGGCCTAAGACATCAGTTAGACCTAATTGAACCAAGTTAGATCTTAACCACATTAAGATTAACTTAATAAACCCCAATTAGGTCTAAGACACCATTTAGACCTAATTGAACCAAGTTAAACTTTAATCATATTAAGTTTAACTTAATAAACCCCAATTATGTCTAAGACATCAATCAGACCCCATTAACCTTTGTTAAACCTTAATCACATTAGGTTTAACACCATAAACCTTAATTAAGTCTAATCTAATTTGACTTGATTAACTTCTAAGCTTTACTTAAATTAGGCTTAGGTAACCTCTAAACCCTAATTAAGTCTAATCTAATTTGACTTGATTAACCCTTAAGCTTCACTTAAATTAAGCTTAAGCAACCTCTAAACTCAAATTAAGTCTAATCTAATTAATCCTTAAGCACTATTTATAATAGGCTTAAGTAATCTATTAACCTTAATTAAACATAACTAAATTATGTTTAATTAATCCCTATATTCTAGGTTCAACCCACGTTGAACCTAACTTAACTTAAACTTAACCTAACTTGAGTCCAACCTCACTTGAACTCAAGTTAACCTAAAACCTTTGGTTCAACCCACATTGAACCAAACTTAACTTAAGCTTAACCAAACTTGAGTCCAATCTAACTTGAACTCAAGTTAACCTAAAACCTTAGGTTCAATCCACATTGAACCTAACTTAACTTAAACTTAACGAAACTTGAGTCCAACCTAACTTAAACTCAAGTTAACCTAAAACCTTAGGTTCAACCCACATTGAACCTAAATTAACTTTAACTTAAACAAACTTGAGTCCAACCTAACTTGAACTCAAGTTAACCTAAAACCTTAGGTTCAACCTACATTGTACCTAAGTTATCTTAAACTTAACCAAACTTGAATCCAACCTAACTTGAACTCAAGTTAACCTAAAACCTTAGGTTCAATCCATATTGAATCTAACCTAAATTTAACCAAACTTGGGTCCAACTTAACTTGAACTCAAATTAACCTAAACTTTAGGTTCAACCCATATTGAACCTAACTTAACTCAAGATAACCTAAACTTAAGTTCAACCCACATCAAACATAAGTCAATCTTAAGTCTAGGTTCAACTTAACTTGAACTTAACTTGAACATAAATCAAACCTTAACATAAGTTCGACCCATGTTGAACCTAAGTCAACTTTATGTCTAGTTTCAATTTAACTTGAATCTAACTTAACCTAAGTTAAAACCGTAACTTAAGTGCAGTCCATATTGAACATAAGTCAACTTTAAAGCTAAGTTCAGCCTGACCTGGATCAAACTTAATCCAAAACTCAAACTTTAATTTAAGTTCAACCCGTATTGAACTTAAGTAGACCTTAAGTCAAGAATCAACCTAACTTGAACTTAACTTAACTTAAGTTAAATCCTAATTTGAGTTCAACTCATATAAAACTTAATTCAACTTTAATTAAATCATTAAACCTTAATTAACTAAGGTTTAAATTAGTAAACCGTGATTAAGTAGACTTAATATTTAAATAAACCTCGGCTAAACCAAATTAGACTTAATTAAACCTTAAGCCTTACCTAAGAAGGACTTGAATGGTCTGCGATTCTAATTAAGTCTAATTTATTAGACTTAATTAACCTTTAAGTCCTGTTTAAGCAAGGCTTAAAACTTAATTAGGTCAATTCTAAACCAAACCTTCTAACTTAAGTTCAAACAGACATGAACTCAAGTTAATTAGATTTAGTCAACGTTGAATTTAACTTAGGTTCAACTAGACATGAACCCAAGTTAATTAAATTAATATTGAATCTAACTTTCAACCTTCTAACTTAAGTTTAGACAAACATAAACACAAAATCAACATAAATTTGATATTTCAAACATGTCATCAAACAAAACGAACATAAATTTGACACTTCAAACATCTAATCAACAAAATCGACATAAATTTGACATTCCAAACACTTAATTGACAAAATCGACATAAATTTGATGTTGCAAACATGAATTGACATAATCGACATAAATTTGACATTTCAAATAAAATTTGACATTTCAAATAAAATTTGACATAAAATTGACAAAATTTGACAAACATCGAAATCAATCGAATATTCCAAATGACATTTGACATTAATTGATATGATTTAAAATAAACCGACATTCAAAATTAAAACATCCTATAGAATTCTGAGATAATGATTGTGACACTATTTCTGACAATGTTTTCTTTGCAGGATGAAGACAAGTGTGCTAACTCTGTTTTGCAGGACGACATTGGAAACAAAACCAAAACTTTTAGGATAGCCATCAAACATAACATTTTCAACAAAACAAAACAACGACATGGAAAACAAAACAAAAACTTTTAGGATAGTCATCAAACATAATATTTTCAACAAAACAAAACGACATGGAAAACAAAAACAAAAAAAAATGATAAATATGACATGACATTTAGGAGTGATAGTGGGTACATCTCTCCTTAAAAATAAAATTTAAGAAAATAAATGATCGACATTAATTAGAAGTTTTCTTGAACAATTAAAAATTGTCTAAGATGTAATTAACTATAGAAGCTTGCTTCTTTAGGAGATCTAAAAGAACCTACGATAGAAATCTCTGGTTTTTCATGATTTTCTTTATATGAAAATTCTAGGATATGTTATTCTAGAATATTCTCATATAAGGATTATCATAAACATCCTTTTCTACTATTAGTCCTAAATTCTTCAAATCTTTCATAGGATTTATAGTGCTAAAATTAGGCTAATATTAGACAAAATGGCGACTCATCAACATTGACATCCACCCCTCTCTTTTCATCGTCACCAGTTAATTTGACTTCTGTGAAGTTTTGGTGAATGTCCTGTTCTGGCTAGAGAATTGAGATAAAAAATTGAGCTCAATCAGTGGGAATTAGGGCAGGAGGACAGTGGGGATGAGCTTCTCTTGGCTAGGGGGAGCTCTGTAGGGAATTTGGTGTAGTTCTATGAGAGTTAATTTCAGCCAACCTTTTGGCCATGGGAGATGGCTGTTTAAATATCCATGGCCAGGGGCTTCCCAGGGAGAGTTAGGGCTTGGGATTAGCTGCCTTGGTGAGGAGAAGAACAGCTCCACTAACCAGTAGCCATAGGATAGCTCAACAAAAGAGTTAGAATTTTTTTAAATCAATTTAGACCTCTCGGCTATGGTGTTTTCCGGTGGCTGTGGAGGCTGGCCAGTAGGCATGGGTCACCTTCATGGTCAGTGAGATCAGGGCTTGGGGTTTGTTTATTCAATTGGGGTTTGACATGTGTAAAGGAGTGGATTCAAGTGGAATGGGAAAGATTTCATTTTGGGCTCAATTTGATCAATTCATGGTTTAGGCTAGGTGCACCTCCCCAAGGCTTGTTTGAGTTTAAGAGAAAGTGACTTGGGTCAGCTAGGAAAGGGTGGTGAAGTCCCCATCCAAGGTGATGTGGCTAAACTTAGTTTAGAGTGTAACATAAATGGGGTTAAAAGTATTTAGTGAAGGGTTAAGAAAGAGGCTCCCACTTTTGCCACTAATGGCATGGTGAGGTGGAAAGGGTTCTTCATGGCTTGCATATGGCTTATCTATGGCTTCATGGCTCCATGTGGCTTGGAGCAAAGCTTGGTCAATTACATGGAAGAAGGTTTTGAATTTTTGGACATTTTGATGGAAAATTTCCATGGGGCCATATTTAGTCTATTTAAATGATGGAAATAAACTTAGAGAATGATTTTATTAGATGGATGATGAGAAGGATTTGTCATGTGGTCTTTGAATAGGTTTTGCGCTCTTGAAATTATTTTGGAATGGGCTTTTAATTGCTTTATGGAAGTGGGCTTTTATGTTTCAAAATGGACTTTTTGATAAAAATTTTGTGAAATACTATGCCAAATAAATATTGGGTTTAGTTTAGGGATGTGTCATGAGGACTTTAGAAAAGGTTTGGTGTTATTTGGGGTTGAATTGGATTTGATTTGGGCCTCTTTAATAATAGGGTCAAAGTGGGTCAAATTGGGCTACTTGGGCTAATGTTGGTTTTGATGTAAAATTAATGTTGCAAAAGCTTTATGGGAGTGTAACAAAGAATTTTCAATTTTGGTTGGGTCTTAATTTTGGTATTTTGGCTTGTTTGGGTTCATGGTTGGTTTAGGCCAATTTAGGGAATTTTGGCTTAAGTTAAGCTTGGGTGAAGTTTGGGTTCAAATTTGGGGCAAATCAAATTAGTGTTTGTTTTTTGGGATGTTAGGAAGGTTTTAGAAAATTTTTGGGGCTAATTGGAGTTGAGTTGGGTTGGTTTGGGCTAAGTTTAGGTCATGGGCCAAAATTGGGCTTTTAGGCTTCAAATTGAAATTGGACCCATATGTTGATAAAATTGGGTTTGTATTTGGTTCAAATTGATATTGGGGATATTAAATTTAAGTATAGAACTGAATTGGATAAAAATTTGGATCAATTGGGTTGATTTGGTTTGACATTGGGTTCATTTTAGGTTAAAAAAAGGTCAAATTGGGGATTTTAGTAAAAGTGGGCTAAATTGACAAAATTGTCCTATAGTGTAGTTGAACAAAATGAAATTGGGTATATTTTGGATTTTTTGGAATTTTCTAGGAATTTTTGGAATTTTTGGATTTTTTGGCTAAAAGGGTATTTTGGGTATTTGGAGGTTATACGAGGGGGGTATTTTGGAAATTTTGGTATATTTGGCCATGGATGATCAATTTGAGTGGTGGAGAATATTTAGGATTGATTTTGAGGGATTTTGGGTAATTTAGGCAACTTCGCAAATTTAGGGTAATTTCAAGGACATTTGGTAGGTTTAGTGGTTTTAGGGTCCCGGGGGACAAAAATTGAAATTTGGGAAAAATGAAGATTGATTAAGTTTGAGTGAAATGAAACCATTTGATTAAGCCATGAAGCCATATTAAGCTCACATGATCCATGAGATGATTCATTTTAGACATTCGATATGTTGTTCCTAACCCTCTTAGCCAGGGGCTTAGGGGTTGAGGTCCATCCATATGAGTGACCGACAGGAGTCAGGGATCCAAGTTGGGTAAGAGTGGTTTTAGGATTTGGAATGTGTGTGAGAGTGTGGTGTGTGCAAGCTAAACCTCACCAAGACCAGACCATCTTGGGTACTCCTAAGGCCAAAGAGCCCTATAGGAAACTCATCCTTTAAACCTCCACATATTGGTCTTAACCCTCCAAGTGGCCTGGGGATTTACAATCAAACATGTGGCACTTGAAGGGATTCAAGAAGTGTTTTGAATTTATAAGTGGTGGCTCCCATTTCTAGTCCTCTAGGATAGTCAAAGGGAAAACTTATGGCTAGATCCTAAGCACTAAGGAGAGATAGATCAGACCTCACCAAAAATTAGGTCAACAAATGGATCCCCAATAGGTGTGGTGTGCTAACCAAGCACACCGCTCGTATTAGCCCTGACCGAAGAGATCAACAGAACCAACATAGATGTTTAAGTGACACACTCAGATCAAAGCATAAAAAATTTCCACTGGGGAGTATTAGGTAAATCTCCAAGACTGAAGATTCCACAACTCTCGTTGGGGAGAAAAAATGAGGATTCCATGTTACAAGATCTGGAGCGGGATAGATTTGATTTTAGATTCATTTTATTTTCATTTCAAGTTTTAATTTTGAATTTGAATGGTCAATTTAAGTTTTAATTTCGGTTGCAATTTGACTTAATCAGAATTTTGTCTTCAATTTAATCTGAGATTTAGATTTCAAGGTGAATTTCGCAGAGATTTCGGATTTGAAATTGGAATTGGAACCTAGGTTCCAACCTCGAGATTGCAAAGAGAACTGGAATTTAGGTACCAGCCTCGAGGAGAAGATCAGAATTTAGGTATTGATTGAAAAGGATGAGAATCAGAATTTAGGCATTGATCTCAAGAAGGATGAGAATCAGAATTTAGGTACTGATATCGTAAAGGGAGAACTAGAATTTGGTACCAATCTCAAAAGAGAGATTTGAAATTTAGTATCAATCTCAGAAAGAGAGTCGGAATTTGGTACCAAAATTAGAAGGAGAGAATTGGAATTTAGTACCAGTCTCGAAAGAGAGAATTGAAATTTAGTATCAATCTCAGAAAGAGAGTCGGAATTTGGTACCGACCTCGAAAGGAGAGAACTGGAATCTGGAAAGAGAGAATTGAAATTTAGTATCAATCTCAGAAAGAGAGTCAGAATTTGGTACCGACCCCGAAATGAGAGAACTAATATTTGGTACCAGTCTCGAAAGAGAGAATTGAAATTTGGTATCAACCTCAGAATAAGAGTCGGAATTTGGTACCGACCTCGAAAGGAGAGAACTGGAATTTGGTACCAGTTTTGAAAGGGAGAATTGAAATTTGGTATCAACCTCGGAAAGAGAGTCAGAATTTGGTACCTACTTCGAAAGGAGAGAACTGGAATTTGGAATCAGTCTCGAAAGAGAGAATTGAAATTTGGTATCAATCTCAGAAAGAGAGTCGGAATTCGGTACCCACCTCGAAAGGAGAGAACTGGAATTTGGTACCAGTCTCGAAAGAGAGAATTGAAATTTGGTATCAATCTAAAAAAGAGAGTCGGAATTTGGTACTGACCTCGAAAGGAGAGAACTGGAATTTGGTACCAGTCTCAAAAGGATGGGAATTAGAATTTAGGTACCAATCCCAAAAGTTTGTATTTGATTTTGTTTTGAAGATTTTGTGGAAATTTTAGTTTAGTGGAAGATTGGAATGAGACATGAAAGTGTTTCACATCCCAAGAGAGTTGATTAAAGTGTGATTGTTTGGCGAAGGATATGAATCCATGCCATCTAAACCATGTCCAGAATTTCGTGGTTCTATGTCAGTAGACTCAGTCGACCTTCTCAAAAGAGGGAAGAAATCGCGGAGAGTAAAAAGGATTTTAGGACGACGAAAAAGTTTAGAAGTTTGAAACTGAAGTTGAAGTCTTCTATCGGGAAGAATCAACTCAAAAGAGGGCTCAAATGAGCTTCAAATGGATTTCAATCGAAAGATTCAAATTGACAGATTTAGATCGGAATTCAATTAAATCTTTAGATTCATTTCATTTGTTTTGGTGATTCAATTTCATTTTTTTTATTTAGAGTTCGTGTTAATTTGGAGTTCATTTTGACATTCAGATTTTTTTAAGAGAGTTCTCATTTATTTTTATTTTTCCTTTGTTCTTTGTTCGAAGTTCATTTAACTTAAAGGTGTTTCCTAGTTGATTTGCACAAAAAGAGGTGAAGGCAAAACATGACATGGTCATTTTCATTCCGATCTTGTCGAAAATACATCATACATCTTGATCCAAAACATGATGATATTTTCCTTGAGAATTTAGTATCTCATACAATCCATATAAATCCAAAACAGATTGTGCAAGATTCTTGCAAGTTTCTTTTAAAAACTTCTGTTGAAATCCATGTCTGAATAGTGAGACACATGAATAACAATACACCTTCCAAATCATCCTTTGCAGGAAATGTCGTTTGGATGTGCATTGTAGGTGTGCTATTTTCCATGTATCACACAGCTCATAGAGCCAAAGTCTCTCTAATTCTGGATCTAGCTGAAAGTGGAAAGGCCTTTTTCTGTTGTCCGTCCTTCTGAAGGTGACAAAGATCCTCTCAACAGGCACTCCTGGAATGCAATATTTTGCTATGTTGGCTCCATTCCCTTTTAACACATGGACGGAACCTACCGGTAGTTGTATCTCCACCGGCCCTCGGAATTCTCCAGGGCCTGCTATCTGGAGGTCAGATCCGATCATGATGTTACATTGGTTGATGAAAGACACTGTGCAGAAAGGTCTGACGAAGTCGTGATGATCTATATGTGGCGGTATGCAGTCGCCCTCCCTGTATATGTTAATGATGCAGCTGTTGGGTATGCAGTCTGCAGGCAATACCATCCATGCCACCATCCTTCTTACCATTCTCTTGATAATTCTTGGCATTGGATCCACCTCACTACAACATAGTATCCCTGGTGGATTTCCCTTTATGTCTTGAGCGAAGTTGTAGCAACACCTGCACTGGATTGTAACTCTTCCTTTTCCTCTCATCCATTTTTGACGTTCCGAGTATGTATTCTCTCTTAAACGACCGGCTTGACCCATTTTTTGAAGTTCAACGATGCAGTCCACAATTTGTTGCTGCTCGTAGTCTGAGAATACATCTGTATGCAGCTCGAGGCCCTTCAAGATGTTTATCCTCTTGCCTCAAATTCTTTCAAAATATTCAACTTCTTATTTTTAACATTCTACATCATTTCCAGCTCGTATTCCAGAATTATTTTCAACTGGCAAGGTTTGGTAACGTACTGTGGGATGTATGGTTCAACCCCAGTACGCTCTCCTGCATGTCTCGGCTCCTCGGGGATAGTCTCTGTCAGGACATCCTCTTGGGTTGCTTTCGCAAGAAGACTCTTCAAAATTAGTGCATCTGTCTGGCGTCGTGGCACCGATTCTGTTTCTGTTCTTCTTGGAATTTCTCTCATTCTTTTTGTTTTTTTTTTGGAGTTGCTTTCCTCTTTTCTGGCTTCTGGCTTCTGGCAAACCAATTCCTTTGGAGTATTTGCACTGACGGTAGCAACTGTCTCTTCATGTTGATCCGCTGCTAGCTTAGTCAGCTTCTTGTGAATGCAGCGATTCTTGTTTCTTCGCTGAGTAGGAGTGAGAGTATCTCTCCTTACTTCTTGAATTTCTGTGTGCATAGCGCTGACAAGCCTGCCCTCTGCTGTAGCAATCACGGACTTAATTTTCTTGTCTTCTCCTGTTGCATGAGCTATGTTTGCTTTTCTTTTCTGGCTGGTGGACTGTTGACTTGGGCCACTCACTTTCATCACTGTCTGGCTATGGTACTCTTCTCGGTCAATCAGGGTCCAATCAGTTTCTTCGTACTGTAGCCCGGCCAGAGTGAAATCAGAATCAATCTCATCAGGGCCCCATCCTTCATCCTCTTTTCATCGAGTGCTAGACTCACGCCATTCTTAAAGTTCAGAGCCAACTGCCGGTTCGATATTTCCCTGTGAAAAAATAAGGAAAGGATCAGGGGTTGTACAAAGAACAAGAATAATAAGACAAATCATTTATCAATGGAAAATTTAATTTGTTTCTTTCAAATTTTAATAAGAATAGGAAAAGATGGGGAAAGATCAAGAGTAAGATGATTTAAAGGAGGGATCAAAATTTTATTATTATGATTTCACATATTTTCTTTTCAACACATTTTTTGTTAATGATTTTTATCATCCATTTTTATATTTTGGGTTCGGACCCAGTTATAAGTGATTACTGCACCCGTGCTTCTAGGAATGAGACCATTTTTTTAAGTTCATCCTTTGAAACATCAAGTTGTGTAATACTTCTTCAAATATCTTCCATTCATTGGAAGCATAGATCGTTCTCCATGGCAATTCACAAGCTGGTAAGAAACTCCTGAGTAGACTGTCTCAACTACGAACGGCCCCTCCCAAGTCAGTTCAAATTTACCTCCTATCTTGCGATGTGCAAGAATAGGCCTCCTGAGAACTAGAACTAAGTCGCCGACTTTAAATGTCCTTAGGCGAACCAGTTTATCGTGGGCCTCGATCATCTTGGCTTGATACAGTTCCAAATTGTGCTACGCTGAAAGTCGTTTCTCTTCCAAGCCTTCCAGTTCTTCTTGTCGTAGTTTGGCATTTTCTTTTGTTGTAATCTTTTCTGCAACTGCAACTCTGAGAGACGGAAGCTGAACCTCCAAGGGTAAGACGGCTTCAGACCCGTACACTAAAGCGTAAGGTGTAGACTGAGTAGGAATTTTGAAAGTCGTTCTGTAGGCTCATAAGGCTTCTAACAACTTTTCGTGCCAATTTCTCTTGTTATCGTCCAAAGTTTTCTTTAGGATTTAGATGAGAGTTTTATTAAAAGCCTCGGCCAAACCTTCTACTCTTGGGAGTAGATCGTCGAATAGCGCCAGTCGATCCCGTGTGTTCTGACAAAATTGTTGATCTTCGTACTCTTGAACGTGGACCCGTTATCTAAGATATTTCTGCGCAGCACCCCAAAATGGTAGACGACTTGATTTTTGAAGAACTGTAGCACGTGGTGCGCTTTCACTTCTCTGAGCGGTATAGCTTCTGCCCATTTGGAAAAGTAATCTATCCCTGTAAGAATGAAGTGATGTCCTCTTGAAGAAGGCGGTTTTATCAGACCCACAATATCCGTGCCCCAACACTCAAATGGCTACGATGCCATTGTCGGATGTAGCACATTCGGAGGTTGATGTAAAACAACTCCATGCACTTGGCATTGGTGACAACTCTTTGCAACTTTCATGCAATCGGTCATCATCGAGGGCCAGTAGTACCATAGACTTTTAATCTTAATTTTCATATTCAGACCTGACTGATGAGCGCCACAAAGTCTTGAGTGTACTTCCTTAACAATTTCACAGGCTTAGGACCCGTTCAGGCACCTTAGCCACATCTGGTCAAAAGACCTTCTGTATAATATATTGTTTATTAATGCGTAAGACAGAGTTCTTTTCTTAATATGATGGGCTACTGACTTATCTTCTGGTAGGTTTCCTGTTTGCAGGTAGTCTATTAATGGCTGCCGCCATCTTCTGTATTTTTCGTTACTGCTGCAACTGTTTCCTCCTCTTTTTCTGACTTGTGTATTGCATCCATGTCGAGCTGTGAGAAGACTTGTCGTCCTTTAATTGTCACTTCAACTGACTCATCCTGTAAGCAGGTAAATTCCTTTGCAAGGCAGGCTAACGCATCTGCAAGAGCATTTTCTCTCCTGGAAATCTTGTAGATCATTACATTCGGAATATGCTTCAACAATTTCATGGCATACTAAAAGTACTGCTTGAGTCTTGGTTTCAGAATTCTGTACTGTCCGGCGACCTGTTAAATGATCAATTGAGAATCCCCTTAGATGTTGATGTCTGTTATACCCATCTGAATGGTTAACTCCAGTCTGGTTATAAGGGCTTTGTATTATTCTTCATTGTTCATGCACGGTTCTGTTAAGTGGTAGGAGTACCTTAACATCCCCCGCTCCGTTGTTATAAAGATTAGTCTTATTTCTGCTTTACCGGGCTCTATCATCAGCAATTCTTTATCTTTCTTTGCTAAAGATGCTCCGTCGAAGTATAGTTCCCAACACTAATCATCGGGGTCTTCTAGGCTCATTATCCGCTCGTCAGGCAAGTCGTCGTTGAGAGGCGATTCTGCCGGTAAAGGGTGTGCTCCAAGGAAGTCTGCTAGGACTTGTCCCTTTATACCACGAAGAGGCACGAAATTTATATCAAATTGTAATAGTATCATCGACCACCTGGCAACTCTGCCGGAAAGCTTTGGTCGGGTCATCAAATATTGCAATGGATTAAACTTTGAAATAAGGTTGACCTTATGAGAAAGCATGTAATGCCTGAGCTTTTGAGGGGCAAAGATCAGGGCCAAACAATGCTTCTCAATTGGAGGATACTTTACTTCCGTCGGATTTAGATGATGACTTAAGTAGTAAAGAGCATTTTCTTTTCCCTCCTCATTGACCTAGTCTAACAGGGCTCCAAGAGAGTGGTCTAAAGCCGTGGTATAAAGTATCAACGGTTTACCCGAGACTGGGGCTGCTAAGACAGGAGGTGTCATTAAATACTGCTTAATTTCCTCAAAGGCCCGTTGAAATTTTTCTTATCAAATGAATTTGCCAGCCTTTTTAATTAATGCCAAGAAGGGCTGACGCCTACCTGATAAATTTGAGATAAAGCATCAAAGATATGCCAACTTCCCTTGAAAGGATCGTAGTTGTTTCAATGTTTTGGGAGGCGGCATTTCTAAGATAGCGTTATTCTTCTTCAGATCGATTTCAATTCTACGATGTCGGACAACAAATCCTAAGAACTTCCCAGAGGTGACGCCGAAGGTGCATTTCAGAGGATTCATATTAAGATTAAGTTGTCTTAATAGCTTGAAAACAGTTCTCAAATCATACAAGTGATCCTCCTTTGATTTGCTCTTGATGACCACATCATCCACGTAGTACTCGACTTGGTTGTGAATGAGATCATCAAAAATCCTCGTCATTGTTCTTTGGTAGGTTGCTCCTGCGTTCTTCAATCTAAAAGGCATCACTGTGTAGAAGTACACTCTGATTAGCGTTCGGAAGGCTGTGAGCTTTCGTCTTCTGGTGCCATTTTTATCTGATTATATCTTGATGATCCATCCATAAAAGAGAAGATTTCATGTGTCGAAGCAATGTCGATCATCAGTTTTGGAATTGGTAGTGGGAATTCATCCTTTGGACATGCTTTATTTAAATCTCTGAAATCCACATAGATTCTGATCTGACCATTCTTCTTTCTAACCGGTACCACATTGGCTAACCAAGTCGGATATTGTTCTTCATGAACAAATTTAGCGTCTATTAGCTTCTTAACTTCAGCTATTACTTGTTCAATCTCTAGACGCATTCTTCTGGGAGCTTGCCTAAATGAAACGGCAGTGTGATCCACTCCTTGTTTGTGAACTGCAACTTCTGGAGCTAATCCTAGCATTTCATCATAACTCCAAGAAAAATAGTCCTTGAAGTCCATTACTAGCTTGATCATGTTTTCAGAGTCTTCTTTATTGAGTAAGGAGCAAACGAAGGTCGGCCTAGGCTCTTCGCTAGTACCTAAGTTAACTTCCATTAACTCGTCTATTGTAGATTTAATTTCTTCTTCCAATTCTGGTGGAGCATCTCTAACTGGTAGATCTTCAAGATCATCTGAAGCTTCCAGGCAGTCTTCATTAGGCTTGCAAGTGACAACCAAGCAAAATCCCGTATCATCGACGGATCCTACTGTGCCGAATCCGAGACCGTGTTTTGAATTGGGAGGTCGATTGGCATTATTCCATAATTTTTCAAAGCGCTGTGATTGGCCTTTTGTCCATTGTCTAGGTAAGACACCAAGTTAAATTAAATTCTGAACACAGGGAGAGTACCACTCAAAAGGAAATTCAATTAATTCAGATGAAGCAACATCTTCAAATTGTACATCATTTTAGATTTTGGAAGAAGATGCACCACGGTAGAATTGATCAGCTTATTACTGCCACCATGTACTTCTTTGACCACTATACCCTCGATCTTATTAGGATAGATCGGGGTCAGGGTCATAGTATGTACACAGTGGTTAATCTTCTAGTACATTGATTTGTATTCTTCATTCTTTTCTTCTTCGAAAGAGATCTTGAATTGGAATATCTTCTAACTTATTTTCGTTGCTTCTTTCTTGATTTCTTCTTTTTCAGAACGGTTATCCCAATCAACATCGATGACCGGTTTCTTCTGTCTAACTGTTCTACCATTTCTTCCAAGACCTCATCCCCGGCCTCGACCTCGGGTGCGAGTTCTGGAGAAACCTTCACCATCTCTCCGTAAGGGAGTGGTAACTGTTGAACTAGAATTTCAGGTTCTTCATCGTCTCTAAATTCTTTTGCTTCATTTGGTATGGTATTTCTGGAGAAGATTGTCTTTTTTTGAAGGCGCGTAGTAAGCTGCATCTTCGTGAATTCTAATTTCATGTACGAAGAATGGTTGCAAGTCACCTTTGATACACTGTTCCCCTCCTTAATAAATACTTTATGCATTGGTGCAGAGATGATGGTCTCATCCTATTCTCATGGATCCACGGCCGACCTAATAGTGCGTTAAGTGATGTCTCAAAATCAATTATATGGAATTTTGTGGTTGTCTTTGCTAAATCACCAGTCTTCATTAATAGTGTTATCGATCCCAGAGCACTTTCTCCTTTCTGATTGAAGCCTCTTAATAACATCTTGTCTACTTCGAGTTCACGAGCATCAATTTCCAAGTATGATAGTGTCCGAAGATTCATTATGTTGATTGATGCTCCTGGATTAACCAACACTCTAGAGAGCGTAAACTTTCCAATAGTGACTGAAATGTATAACGGTCGATTGTGATCAGCTACTCCAAGTAGTAGATCATTGTCCGTGAAGGTAACACCTTGATGTTCTTTTAACGAGCAAACCTCGTCTAAGGAATTACAGGCCATTTGAGCTAAGCAAATTTTTGGATCAAGTAAAGCCTTGATCAGAGTTTTCCTCATCTGCTTTGACAGGATCAGAGCGTCGTAGATGCTCAGTTTGTCTGGTAGCTTCCTAAGATGGGCGAACACGTTATAGTCCACTTTATTACTAGGCTCTTTAGTCTCTTCCCGAGTGGGCAATTCCTCTGCTGGGGTTGGCTCTTCCTGAGCAACCACTTGCTTTCATTTATCCTTTTGACCCATTTTTGAGGGTAGAACTTTTCTGCTTCTTAGATTGACTTCAGTTATTTCTTTTGCATCTGGTGATGAATCTGTCGGTGTCTCCCCTTGAATTGGAACTACGGGCTCTTTTGCAGTTGCTTCACAATCTGATAGCTCTAATTCTATCGTGATTGGAGTTCCTCGGAATTCACAAATGGACTCGTTACATGTTGAGCTTTAGTAGCCTTCCTTGTGAATTTCTTCTCCTTCGTCGGGGTCATTGAGGTTTAGTATGATTTGAGAATTGTTATTTGTATCGAAATCGAGATCTGGATAAGGTTGGTTGTCGTTAGTTACATAATCGTTAGAAACACTCAAAACATAGCCAACAACAAAACTCTTATCATTATAAGATCCTGTTGGGGCGAGCAAATAATCATACAGAGTCAAAGGTCCAAGGAATTTCTCCCCCGAATCAGAAACAACCATCCTAGGATAAGCAGACCTAGTCTACCCTTCAGAGCACCGGTCTTCTTTTCTTCCACGATCTTCTCCTCCTTCTGGGGTGGTTCTTCAATCGCAAATGATAGTGTCAACTTGAAAGATTTCAAACTCTGAGTTAAAGCAAGCACCGAAGCGGTCTGGATGTGATCCAAAATTTTCTTCGAAAACTTTATCCAGACGGTACTCCATCCATAATTGGTCGTGTAAGGGTCTATCAAAACAATAGGATCCGTTGAAATAACATTAACAGAACCTCCTTTTTGGGCCTCTTTCATGTATTCCTTCAGGATCGTTATGTTCCCTCTCCAGAGATTATCATCAAGCCAACTCTTGAAAGTGATGCAATCTTCTATTTTGTGTCTGAGCATCTTGTGGTAGGACAGTAGTTTGGATGATCTTTCTTGTTGACTTCTTTTGGCCTCTTGGCCTCTAGTAGCTGAAAATCTAGTGTCTTCATTAAACTACAGAACATCTTTGCTACTGCTTCAGTCTTGAATGGATATTCCCTATTTAGAAGTTCTTTCAGGGTACACGATGGATGAGGTGGTTGCTCATAATGCTGAGGCGACTGATAGCTCGGTCGAGGCTGTTGGTAGTTCTGTTGAGGTTGTTGGTATGTCTGTTGCGGTGGTTGATAGCTAGGCGGTGGTCGCTCCGGCTGTATATGCACTGGCTGCTTACCTTTATCCACTGCTGCGACGACTCCGGATTTCATTTTGAATGCTTTGAAAGGCTTCTGTTTATCAGTCTTCTTCACAAAACTTAGCTTCTTTGCCTCCTCTTGCAAGCTCCCGGCCTTGCTAAGCAACTTCTTGAAAGTCTTAATTATGAATCCTTTGAGGAGAAGTGCTAATGGGCTATGGATACTCTTTTGTAGGATACTGATTGCATGTTGTTCTTGAAGCTGCGGCTCACACTTCATGCTTAAGTTCCTCCATCGAAGTATGTAGTCCACCAAAGTTTCGTTCAGTTTCTGTTGCTCCACCACTAGATCACCGATAGTTATATGGTGCTGAGCCCCGGCAAACCGCTTAACAATCAGGTTTTCTAATTCTGAAAAGGTCTTAACTGAGCCATTTGGCAATTCTGCATACCAGTCAAAGGCAATCCCTGATAAGCTACTAACGAACTGTCGAAAGAGTAAAGCATCGCTCCCACAGGCATTGCAGCAACTAGCACAAAAATATGTGACATGCTACCGGGGGTTTCCCATTCCGTCGAAAGTTTTGAACAGAGGTGGTACGAAGCCTTTCGGGTATTGGACTACATCAAATTCTTCAGGGTAAGATCTACCCATCTGAATAGATGCTCCACTCTTAGACTGAGCTAAGGCTTCTCGCACTTGTTGTTCTACCATGTTCTTAATATCTTTTTCGGGAATCATGCTCTGCACAGAATCTTTCTTTGGTTGTTCATCCACGTTAACAGATGTGTTTTCCTTTCCTTCGTCTACGATATGGATAATCTCTGGGGTGTTTCTTTCTGATGTTGAAGCTGACTCTGGAGAGTGGCTAAGGTGGCAGCCATCTCTTCCATCCTCTTTGCCATTTGAGAAATCGTATCATCTTTTTCCTGAAGACGTGCTCTCATTACTTCTGGTTCGTCCCTTTCTGAAGCTGATGGAGCACCCTGTAGAGCTGACGATGCTCGGGTATCGACCATGTTGATCTCAGCATATTCTTCATTCATGAACTCTGATGAATCTACTTCAGTTTCCAACTTTTCTCCTCTTTCTTTTGCCAATCATCAGATGTCTTTTCTTAGTTTTCCTATAGCATCCTCAAGTGGTCTCTTCCAAACGGTTCCGCGGTTGTCAAGTGATGACTATTGAACTTCTTTTGAAGAGTTTCTTTTAATGCAGTGGCGCTTTCTTCGGATTCAGGTTCTCTGATGAGACTCTTCTTTCCAGAACATTATGTCAGTATCGGTTCAACAATAATAGGTTGCCACACCATCCTTCTTGCAGTAGAAGGCCTAGGATCAGATGGTCTATCGGCTGTACGCTGGTAGGTGGTTTCCTCCCTAATTTGGTGACCTCACATGACAACAGGCGAACTTCTCTCATTAGCTCTCACTTCCTTCCTTAGTCTCTCTGGAGCAATGATAGGGCCTACTCGCGGTCCGAGGCGGGATCCAACTAGCACTCGTCCCATCCTTCTTAAGATCTCTGATACGGGGCACCCTTCTTTCTTAGCTAGCTTCTCCACTATGGCTTTCAGTCGGGTAAGCGACGTAGTGTTGGCCCTCTTCCTCTTGCAGTGACTATTGTATGCAGGTCGGGGTAATGTAGCGGTGATCTTCCGGACATCTTCTTCATCCAATGCAGAAGAGAGAGGGTGGAATCTACTTCCTTCCAACAGTGGTGAGTACTTGGGCAGTTCAGGAATCTCTTCTAGAAGAGCAACTTCAGCAGTCTTTATCTTCTTGATCCTGGCGATCTTTCTGCTCCTATTTCTTCTCTGAGTCTGAGTGGTAAAAACTTCGAACTGGACCCGATTTCGAAAACAGATGGTATTGCAGTAAAATATGTACCCTCCACGGTTGTAAGCTCATCATAAATTTGGACTCACTTTCCCTTCCATTTGGCGGGAGACGAGGTAGGTGTAGAGATGACCAAACCGGTGGGGGTAGAGATCACAGTCCTCCTAAGAACAGTGGTACTTCTTTCAGCTGAAACTCTTTGCAGGGGAGGGAGTTCTTGAGTCGACTTCACGTTGAACTCAATCATGGGTTTCTCAGTTTTTTGCACTTTTTCCATTAGTGCGAAGAGGGTGACGTAAGTGAATTTGATATCTGTGTTGTGGAATCCTTATACAAAATGGATGATTCCATTGTCAGGCAGCTCATCCTTATAAACAGCGAAGTCCATTCCGTTGGTGAAGCAGAAGATTAACTTTGGTGCAGAAATTTTCTACATGGTAGATTTCAAACGTCAGTCCCGAATTATACTTCCTTTTATCACAATACTTAGGACGAAAAATAAAGAGTCCGAACACATTTTCATTTATCTTGGTGTATTTGTGATTTCTTTTAAAAGATTTCATTTATTAAAAGGTTGTTTATTAGAGGATTTTTTTGTTAGGAACAAAACAATTAAAGGTATAGAAAAGGTAAAGGACCCGATTCAGAATTGGAAAGGAAGAGAAAGTCTCGTAAGACCTTTCAACCTGAAGTACCACTCCTAAGCTAACACCAATTGGGGATCCACCCCACCTTAAAGAGGTAAAAGGATTTCAGAACCTCTCTGTTTAGGGGGTCTAAACAGTGGCTCCAAAATCTAAGAGAGTTGACTATACCCGTTCAAGATAGAAATGAACGTGGTATTTCAACAGAAGAATGGTAGCTTAGTCCACTGAGGACATGGAATTACTACCAATTTTCGAAAGCAAAACCATCCGATCAATATGGAGATAGGAACTACTCCCAGCGAGTCGCCAAAAATTGTATGGCTTATTTTTAGATTTGTTTGTTGTATTTTAAAAAAAAGGGGTCGCCTGCAGAAGTTGTTGGCGAATTTTAAATTTTAAATTTAATTTAAATATATATATATAGTTTTAGAAAGAAGCATTTGATTTTGAAAATAACTTTAAGTTTGAGAATTTTATGATATGAAATCAAACTGATCTCACATCCTAAATAGTTTATATAAACGAGCACTGCATCACAAACCGTGTATCAATCCCGAAGAATAGACACACTGCTTGATGATGGGGCTCGAATAAATAAACTAGAAGATTTGCGACATCTGTTTGGTCTGCAAACCAATTTTATAAGTCAACAAGTTCCCCTGCTTAATATAAAGGAATTAAATAGGGTTTATATTACCTGGGTTCTTAAACTTCTCTATAAGGGCAAGCCCCTATAGTTAATTACATCTTAAATGACGAGAATCATTTAAGAAAACTCTCGATAATGATCAGTAATTTTTCTCTCAAGAATTTCAATTTTTAAGCTTTTCAAAGGATTGAATTTTAGAATTTCAAAAGGGATTAGCTTAAGTTTGGAACGAGTTAATTTCAAGAGTCCAAAGGAAGAGAAGTAGAAGAAGGCTGAGGATCCAAGAAGAATCTTGGCAACTTCCCAAACTATCCTATTGTTTAGCTTCGATTTAAGAGTTTATTTAATGTTGTAATCCTGGCAATTTTAATTAATTAGGACTTATCCTTGTATGATATGATCACACAAATAGCCTCGAAGATGCGAGGGTTTATGTCGTACCAAACAACTACCTCAGAATCCTAAGACCGGTTAGGGCTTAATTTGCATTACACAAATTCCCAACGGAAAGTTGAGGATTTATGTTGCTGCACTAGGCAAATTACCTCGAAATCCTATTGCTTGGTTATTTAAAACTAGGAAAGGTTTTGCTCTAGTAGACTCAAGTTTTGCTGATGACGATGGTCGTGCTGCCCACTATGCTCTAAGCTCCTTGTCGTTGCAGAGGTTTAGTTTTAGAAACTGAAAATCAGGAGATGAGAAAAATGTTTTTGTTTTACATAAATCTTAAAGTCCAAATAGTTTTCATGTTTTAATTAATACAAATCTTAAAGTTGATTATAGCAACACCGGTTAAGATCCCACGGTTCCATCATTCCGGCACCGTTATTTTTATCAGATTCACTTAGTTCAAATGAATTTGCTAAACTCAACTGAATGAGTTCCACACTTTCATTTAGACCGTGGGAAATCTCGTTAGCAACACGTAAGTTACATCATCTAGGTATTCCCGATCATCCATCGAGACATTTTAATTTAGTTGCAGTTGTAGTTTTGTGTTCTATTTGTGATTAAATTTTAAGTTTTTTTATATTTTGAATGTTATGGCTGTGAATTTTATCTTGTTGTGACTTTTGATTTAGTTTTGGGTTTCAGTTTTATAGCTATCCTAAAGGTTTCAGTTTTCACGCAGGGTGACATTCTTTTTTAACATGCAAGAAAAGTAAAGTGCAGTGCAGGTAATTAAATTGCAATAAAGTAAAAGCGTATCAGAGAATCTTCTCGTCATTCCGAGCTGCACTTAAGTCACATGTCAAAGCATTTAAATTTTGCAACAAGTACCTAAGTAAAGCTATGGGAAGATTTTGGTTGTCTACCAAAATCCTAATCCTATTGCTAGTCAATTCCTTTGACGTCTAGGTTCTTAGTTTTGTAGATGATTTTCTTCACCAAAGAACAATTTATTCCAAGTGTTCTTCTAAAACATCTCATCATATTGAGAAAGTGCTTAGAACGAATCCTGATCATCTTTTCAAAACTTCTGAGATTACTTCGAGTCTAGCTGAATTTCATTGTACAAGTGAATTAATCATTCAAGAGATTTAGTTAAGTTTTGCTTCTTACCCAGTGAACTAGGGTGTTTGATTATCCTATGAGTAAAGTGACATTTCACTTGATGCTTTGTTTAAGAGTTATAATAATAAAAGCCTTTAGGGGCAAATTAGTTCGTTAATGAATTTAACTGTTTTGATTAATATTGAATTGATAGTTTAGGATAATTTAATTTAGTTTCAAAGTTCAAGTTGATTTTCTCTTAAGTGTTTTAAACTGTTTGAATTGAAAGCGGTGTTTAGATTATTTGATTAAACTTTTAATGATTTTGATTTTATTTTTTAATTTGACGTAATTATAGTTTTTTTTGGTCAATTTTAATTGGTTTGATTTTTTGTATTTTTTTTAATTATGAATTGTTTTGAGATTGATTTTTAATTTTTCAAATTTGTTTTAGATTTTTTTTCAAGTGACTTCAAATTAATTTTAATGTTTAAAATTTATTTTTATTTGATTGTTAAATCATTTAATGCTTTAAGCTTTAACTTAATTAAGGGTTATTTTCTTTTTAATTATTTATTTTATTAATTTCAATTATCATCTTAAGTTTAATTCAGAGTTAAATATTATTAAAGCGATTCATTTAGGGATTTTAAATTAAAGAATTGGTATCTTCTTAAGTCACATCCCTAATAATCCAAAATATTAATTATTCTCCAAAAATTTAAATGATTTAATTAATTAAAGTTCCATTTTGATATTTTCAAAGTGACTAATGGGTTTCTATCCCTTTACTCCCTAAGTTTCGATCATCCAAGAGAAGATTAAGATCAAATATTTTTACCTTCACTTTTGATTAAACCTAAAGTATTAATTAGGGTTAAAATCTTTAATTACTTTTATGTCCCTTTAGGATTATTTATTTCATAACTCATCAAATTAAGCTCAAATGAACTTAAAATTTTTATTTCACTTCACTCATATGTCAATTAAGACATTAGAGGAGAAAATGTGGTTTTTCTGATTTTAATTTAATTTATATATTTATTTTTGTAAGAAAATGAGGATTTCAATGAAAATTCCACAACATGACCAAGGTAAGGTATATGTCCTTGAGAAAATTATGGGATGTCCCTATTGACCAGAGGACCACTTGGACCAATTTTGGTGATTTTTTGAACTATATTTTATTTACTGAAATTTTTTTTAAAGTGAGAGTGACCAATTATGGAAGGAGGCAGAGAGGGAGAGAAAGTGCGAGAGAGAGAGAGAGATAAAGGGAGAGCGAGAGAGAGTGAGGGACAGAGTGAGATAAAGAGAGAGAATAAAGAACAACATAAGAGCGTGATTTTTATTAAGAAAGAGAGATGTATAGAGAGTGTGAGAGAGCATGAGTGCTAAAGAGAAAGAAATAAAGAGATAAAGGGAGATCATGAGAAAGATTGGAGAGAGAGAGAGAGAGAGAGAGCAAGAGAGGGAGAGAGAGTGTGAGAGATAAATAGGGAGTCATAGAAAAGGGGAGAGAGAGGGAGAGCAAGAGAATGGATGATGAAGAGTAAGAGAGATGAGTTGTATTGGTAGAGAGGGAGAGGCATGGGGGAGAGAGGGAGAGAAAGTCCGAGAGAAAAGAGAGACAGAGGAAAGTGCGAGTGAGAGAGGGAGGGAGGGTGGGGAGAGAGACAAGAGAGAGTGGGAGGATGGACGAAGAGAATTTGTGAGAGAAGAGGGAGCAACAGTACTGAGAGTAAATGAGAGAGAGATAACAAAGAATGAAAAAGAGAAAAGAAGAGAGTGAGCTAAGTTGAAGAGATGGAGGGAGTGAGAGCGAGAGGGAGTGATAGAGAAATTCAAAGAGAAGAGAGGGAGATGGATATAGAGAGGTAGAGTGGGGGGAGAGAGGGAGAGACAAAGAAAAAGGGTGGAAAGAGAGGAAGTAAGAGCGAGAGTGAAATTTAATAGAGAGAGAAGGAGAGAGAAAATGAGAGGGAAGAGAGAGGAAGTGAGATATGAACATGTGATAAATGGGGAGAAAGAAAATAAAATATATTAGAGCTAGAGAAAGTGTGAGAGTGCATGGGTATGAGAGAGTGAGAGAAATGGAGAGTGTGGGAAATGAGAGCAAGTGAGATCAAGAAAAAGAGCTTAAGAGATTGAGCTAGAGAAAGTGTCTAAATGTATTGGTTTGAGAGAAAGGGAGAGAGGGGGAGGGTGGAAGAGTGATAGTGAAATTAAAGAGAGAGGAAGGAAGAAAGGAAGAGAGAAAGCATGGGAGAGAAAAAGAGTGGGTGAGAGTAATCATGAGAAAAGTGAGAAAAGAAGAATGTAAAAATGAGAGTGAAATTTAAGAGAAAGAGAAGAGAAAAAAATAAAGAGAGAGTGCGAGAGAGAAATAGATAGAAGTGAGAGTGAGGAAAAAGAGAGCAAGGGACAGTGAGAGAGAGATAGAGTGTGTGTGAGAGAAATAGACGAGTCAGAAAGGGATGAAAGGAGGGAGGGTGGGAGGATCAGAGAGAAATGTAGGATAAAGTGCAAAATAATGAGAAAGTGATGGAAGTTTAAAATTAAAGATGAGATGAAAGGGATTAGAGGAAGTGAGAAAAGAAGGGAAAAGTGAGAGATAAGCAGCAAGAGATTGAGCGATGGAGTGAGAGAGAAGGATTTATAAAGAATGAGAGAGTGAGCAGAAGAGTAAGGTAAAGAGAGCAAACTATATGGTGAGAGAAGGAGAGAGGGATGGAGGATGTGAAAGAGGGATGTGGAGATAGGAAGAGATGTGTGAGAAGAGGTGAGAAATGATGACAAAGAGTAGAGGTAGAGAGAGATAAAGACAAAGAGAGCTGAGAGTGGCATTGAAAGAGAAAATTAGGGAGAGAGGGAGAGTGCTTAGAGAGTGAGGAATAGAGTGATAGAAAGAGAGAGCAAAATACCAAGATATAAAGATATAATAAAGAGTGTGAGAGAGAGCATGAGTGGTAAATAGAAAGAAATAGCGACATGGAGGAAGGGAGCAAGAGAGGGAGAGAGAGTGTCTGTGAGAAATAAAGTATTGGATGATAGAGCAAGAGAGTGTGAACGAGAAGTAGAGAGAGGGATAGTAAAAGTATGGGTGATGAAGAGTGAGAGATAGGAGTCGTAAAGGTAGATAGGGAGAGAGATGAAGGAAGAAAATGTTTGAAAGATAGAGAGAGATAAAGGATAACATGAGTGAGAGTGGGACGGAGGGAAGAAAGGGAGAGAGGAGAGAGTGGGAGGATCGATGAATAGAAATATTAAGAGAAGAGGGAGCAGTAGTACAGAGAGTAATTGGGAAAGAGATAACAAAGAGTGGGAAAAGACAAGGAAGTAAGCTAAGTTGAAGAGAGGGAGGGTGCGACAGAAGGATAGAGTGAGTGAGAAAGAAATTGGGAGAGAGGGGAGTGAGATAAAGAGGGAGATGATGATAGAGAGGTAAAGTTTAGGGGAGAAAGATCAAGAGAGAGAGAGATAAGGAGAAAAGTGAGTGAGAAAAAGAGGGTTTAAGAGTGAGAGTGAAATTTAATAGAGAGGAGAGAGAAAATGAGTGGTAGAAGTTATTAAGGGAAGAGAGAGGAAGTGAGAGGGAGAAAGGAGAATGTTTGTGGGGGATAATGGGTGGGAAAGAATCACATAAGTGAGACCAACAAAGAGAGACAAATAGAGCAAAATAAGGAGGGAGGGTGGGAAAGATGGAGGGAAGGAATGAAAGTAATAAACAATGAAAGAGAAGATGGGGTGAGAGAGATAAGAGAGAGAATTAGAGAGAGAGTTAGATTAATAGATATAGGAAGATAAAGAGTGTGTAAAGAGAGAGAAACAGAAAGAGAGTAGAGAGGGGGAAAAAAGAGCAAACAAACAACAAAGTGAGATGAAATAGAGAGTGAGAGAGAGCATAAGAGGGAGTGAAGATAGGGATTAAAGAGCGAGTGAGAGGCAGAGAGGCAGAGAGGCAGAGAGGCAGAGAGAACAGAGACACAGAGATGATAGAAGAAAAGAAAATAAGTGAGAGGTAGAGAGGGAGAAATAGAGGGAGATCTAGAGGGAGAGGGAGGGTGAAAGGGAGATAGAGAGGGAGAGGGAGGGCAAGAGGGAGATAGAGAGAGACTGAATTAATGAAAGAGGGAGAGAGGGAGGGAGGAAGAGAGTGAAAGATAGTTGGAGATAAAGAGTGAGTAAATTGATAAGAGAGTTAAGAAAGAGAGCAATTGAGAGTGTGTGTGGGAGAGAAAGAGAGAGAGAAATAGAGAAAGAAAAAAAGTTAGAGAAGGAGAAAGTGAGAAAGAGTATGATATACGGAGAAAGTCAAGGGGATGGAAGAGATTGGGAGTGAGAGTGGAAGAGAGAGTGAGAGAGAAGAGAGTGTAAAGGATGATATAGATGGAGTGTGAGAGAAGGAGGTTGAATTGGAAGAGAGTGGGAGGGAGAGAGGAGGAGAGTGTGTGTGAGAAAGAAAGAAGGAAAGAGGAGTGTGCATGATAGAGAGAGAGAGAGAGAGAGAGAGAGAGAGAGAACAAAAATGAGATTGGAGTGAGCGAGATGGATGACAAAGAAGAGAATGAGTAATAGAGAGTGAGGGAAGGAGCGATGTGATAATGGAGAGAGGGACAGCGGAGGAGGGAAAGAGAGCGAGAGTTGGAACAAAGATGGTGTGGGAGATAGCGAGAGAGGGAGAGAGAGTGTGAGATAGAGTGGGGGATAGACGGAGAGAAAGAGTAAGAGTAGAGGAGACTAGAGTAATATAATAGAGTAAGAAAGAGGAAGAGAGAGAAAAGAGAGGGAGAAAGGGAGAGAGGGGGAGGGCATAAGAGTGAACGTGAAATTGAAGAGAGAGGCATGAATAAAGGGAGTGGAAAGAGAGAGAGAGAGAGGGTGAGAGTAACCATGAGGAGAGAGAGAGAGAGGTTAAATGTAAGAGTGTGAGTGAAATTGAAGATAAAGAGAAGAGAAGGAAAGGGAGAGAGTGTGAGATAGAAATAGAGAGATTAGGGAGTGAGGAAAAAGTGCTAGAGAGAGTGAGATTGAGAGAGAGAGATAGATGAGAGAGTAAGGGGGAGAAGGAGGGAGGGAGTGAAAATTAGAAACAATGAGAATGAGATGAAAGTGTGAGATAGAGTAAGAGATCAAAGGGATTAGAGAGAAAGAGGAAGCAAGAAAGAAGAGAAGATGAAGTGTGAGAGAGTGAGCGAGGGAATGAGAGAGAAAGATATATAAAGAGTGCGGTAAAAGTTGGGAAAAGAAGAGTTCGGTAAAAAGAGTGTGATATATGGATAGAGGAGATAGAGAGCGAGTGAGTGAAAGAGAGAGGGGGAGAGAGGAAGAGACGTGTGAGTGAAGGTAAGAAATAACGAGAGAGATAAGTTGCTGAAAGAGAAAGAGAGATATAGAACTGAGAGTGGGATTGAAATAGAGAGAATTAGAGAGAGTGGGAGAGCTAGAGAGAGTGAGGGATGTAGTGAGAGAAAGAACGAGAGTAAAGAGCAACAGAAGAGAGAGCAAAAGACTGGGAAAAAGAGATAGAATAGAGAGAGTGTGATGGAGCATGAGTGGTAAAGAGAAAGAAATAGAGAGATTGAGGGAGGCCGTGAGAAAGATTGAAGAGAGAGAGAGGGAGCAAGAGAGGGAGAGAGTGTCAGAGAGAAATAGTGAGTGTTGGATGATAGAGTAAGAGAGAGTTAACGTGAAGATGAGAGAGGGAGAGCAGAAGAATGGGTGATAAAGAGTGAGACAAAAGAGTTGTAAAGGTAGAGAGGGAGAGGAAGAGAAAGTGCAAGAGAGAGATAGAGAGAAAGGATAACATGAGTGAGAGAGAGAAGGAGGGAGGAAGGGAGGGAAGGACAGAGAGTGGGAGGATGGACGAAGAGAAATTGTGAGAAAAGAGGGAGCAACATTATAGAGAGTAAGTAAGAAAGAGATAACAAAGAGTGAGAAAGAGAAAAGAAGGGAGTGAGCTAAGTCGAAGAGAGGGAGGAAGCGACAGAAGGAGAGAGAGTGTGAGAGAGAAATTGGGAGAGAAGAGAGTGAGAGAAAGAAGGAGGAGATAGATAGGTAGAGTGAGGGGGAAGAGAGAGCAAGAGACAGAGAAAAGAGAGTGAGAAAGAGAGGGAAAATGAGTGAAAGTGAAATTTAATAGAGATAAGGAGAGAGAAAGTGAGAGGGAAAGATGGATGGGGAGAGAAAGGAAGATATTGTATGTGAGAAAGTGGGAAGAAGAGAGAAAGGGACAAAGAGTGAGGACAAAGAAATAGAAGAGAAAGAGTTAGAGAAGTGTAAGCAGTTATAGAGAAAAATAAAGCAAATGAAGTGTGAAAGAGAGAGAGATTGGGAGGGTAGAGGAAGTTACAAGAGTAAGAGACAAGATGAGAGAGAATAAAGAGTGAGAGCAAGATAATGATAGAAAGAGGAAGAGAGAATAGAGAATGTGAAAGAAATAAATGAAAGGGAGTGAGTATGAGTGAAAGTGAAGCTGAAGATAGAGAGTGAGGGAAGTTAGAGTAAGATAAAAGGTGCAAAAATAGAACAATAGAGAGATTAAAAAGAGAGGGAACAAGAGAGGAAGAGAAAAGAGAGTGTGAAGGTAGATAGATTAAGAGAGAGTGAGCTAGAGGAAAAGTGGGAGAGACAATAAGAGAATGAGTGAGAGAGAGAGGGAGGGAGAGATAGAGTAAGTAGCTGATAAAGGGAGATGGAGGGAAGAGAAGGAGAAAGAGATGGAGGAGGAAGGGAGCGTGAGTGATTAGGAGGGAAGAGGGAAGGAGGAATGACATATAGAGAGAGTGTGGGGGGATAGTGGAGGAGAAAGAGTGATAAGAGCGAGGGATTATGTAGCAATGTATGAGATTGCAAGAGCAAGCAAGAGAGATTGAGAAAGAGAGGGAGATAGTAGTTAGAGCGAGTGAAATTGATGAGAGAGAGGGAGAGAGAAAGAGAGAGAGCATTAGAGAAATCAAAGTGGAGAGAACAAGAGGAAAAGGAAGAGCAAGAGTGAAAGCTTGGAGGGAAAGAGGGAGGGAAAGAGAGAGTGCATGTGTGAGAGAGTGCATGTGTGAGAGAGAGAGTGAGGGAGAGAATAGAGTGTAACAAATAGTTGGAAAGGGTGAGAGAGAGCCGGAGAGGGAGAGCGAGATAGAGTGTGGGATAAATAGAGAGAAAGAATAAGAGGAGAGGAGAATGGAGTAACATAAGAGACTAAAAGAGAGAAGGGGAGATATAGAATTGAGAGTGAGAAAGAGAAAAGGAGGTAGTAAGAGTGAGATTTAAACTGAATAAAGGGACTGAGGGACCAGAAAATAAAGACAAAAAGAGATAAAAAAGTAAGGGTATGAGAAGGAAGAGCAAGATAAAGGGAGGGAGGAGAAATGAGAGAGAGTACGAAAAAGAGGAAAAGAGAATGGAAGAGTAAGTGTGAAAGAGGAGCAGGAGAGAGGGGGTGTGAGAAAGAGAGAGTAATAAAGGGTTAGATTGTGAGAGAGAGAATATATAGACAAATTAGTTGATAGAGAGAGAGAGAGAGCGATAGAAACATGAGATGGAGGGGGGAAGAGAGAAAATAAAATATTGAGAAAGAAATGGAGAGTGTGGGAAAAGAGAGCGAGAGAGATTCGAAGGAGAGCTTAAGAGATTGAGTTTGAGAAAGTGTGAGAATGTATGGGTTTGAGCGAAAGGGAGTAAGGGGAGGCGAGGAAGATAAAGAGTAAAATTGCAGAGATAGAGGAAGTTAGAAAGAGAGAAAGAAAGCATAAGAGAGAAAGAGAGAGAGGGTGAGAGTAATCAAGAGGAAAGGAGAGAGAGAAAGTAAGTGTGAGAGTGAAATTGAAGAGAAAGTGAAGAGAAGGAATGGGGGATAAAGTGCGAGAGAGAAATAGAGAGAAGAGTTTGAGGAAAATGAGAGCAAGAGAGAGAGAGTGTGTGTGATAGAGTGTGTGTAAGATAAATAGATGAGAGAGAAAGGGTGGGAAGGAGGGAGGGAGTCAAATAAGGAGGAAGGGCTTGGAGGTTGGGAGAGAATTGTCGGATAAAGTGTGAAAAAGTGATAAAAATGCAAGATTGAAGAAGAGATGAAAGGGATCAATGAAAGTGAGGAAGCAAGAGAGAAGTGAGAGATAAAGAGTAAGAGAGTGAGCGAAGCAGTGAAAGAGAAAGATAAATAAAAAAGTGGGAAAGAGTAAGAAGAAATGTAAGGTAAAGAGAGTGAGATATATGGAGAGAGAAGGTGAGAGGGAGGGAGGGAGTCAAGGAGGGAGGGGGAGAGAGGAAGAGATGTGTGAGAGAAGGTGAGAAATAAAGAGAGAGAGAGAGAGAGAGAGAGAGAGAGAGAGAGAGAGAAGAGGTAAAGAGAGAAAGATAGAGAGATCTGAGAGTGGGATTTTAAAGAGGTAAAAGGATTTCAGAACCTCTCTGTTTAGGGGGTCTAAACAGTGGCTCCAAAATCTAAGAGAGTTGACTATACCCGTTCAAGATAGAAATGAACGTGGTATTTCAACAGAAGAATGGTAGCTTGGTCCACTGAGGACATGGAATTACTGCCGATTTTTGAAAGCAAAACCATCTGATCAATATGGAGATAGGAACTACTCCCCAGCGGAGTCGCCAAAAATTGTATGGCTTATTTTTAGATTTGTTTGTTGTATTTTAAAAAAAAGGGGTCGCCTGCAGAAGTTGTTGGCGAATTTTAAATTTTAAATTTAATATAAATATATATATAGTTTTAGAAAGAAGCATTTGATTTTGAAAATAACTTTAAGTTTGAGAATTTTATGATATGAAATCAAACTGATCTCACATCCTAAATAGTTTATATAAATGAGCACTGCATCACAAACCGTGTATCTATCCCGAAGAATAGACACCGTTGCTGATGATGGGGCTCGATTAAATAAACTAGAAGATTTGCGACATCCGTTTGGTCACGCGAACCAATTTTATAAGTCAACAAGTTCCCTGCTTAATATAAAGGAATTAAATTGGGTTTATATTACCTGGGTTCTTAAACTTCTCTATAAGGGCAAGCCCCTATAGTTAATTACATCTTAAATGACGAGAATCATTTAAGAAAACTCTCGATAATGATCAGTAATTTTTCTCTCAAGAATTTCAAATTTTAAGGTTTTCAAAGGATTGAATTTTAGAATTTCAAAAGGGATTAGCTTAAGTTTGGAACAGTTAATTTCAAGAGTCCAAAGGAAGAGAAGTAGAAGAAGCTGAGGATCCAAGAAGAATCTTGGCAACTTCCCAAACTATCCTATTGTTTAGCTTCGATTTAAGAGTTTATTTAATGTTGTAATCCTGGCAATTTTAATTAATTAGGACTTATCCTTGTATGATATGATCACACAAATAACCTCGAAGATGCGAGGGTTTATGTCGTACCAAACAACTACCTCGGAATCCTAAGACCGGTTAGGGCTTAATTTGAATTACGCAAATTCCCAACGGAAAGTTGAGGATTTATGTTGCTGCACTAGGCAAACTACCTTGAAATCCTATTGCTTGGTTATTTAAAACTAGGAAAGGTTTTGCTCTAGTAGACTCAAGTTTTGCTGATGACGATGGTCGTGCTGCCCACTATGCTCTAAGCTCCTTGTCGTTGCAGATGTTTAGTTTTAGAAACTGAAAATCAGCAGATTAGAAAAATATTTTTGTTTTACATAAATCTTAAAGTCCAAATAGTTTTCATGTTTTAATTAATACAAATCTTAAAGTTGATTATAGCAACACTGGTTAAGATCCCACGGATCCATCATTCCGGCACCGTTATTTTTATCAGATTCACTTAGTCCAAATGAATTTGCTAAACTCAACTGAATGAGTTCCACACTTTCATTTAGACCGTGGGAAATCTCGTTAGCAACACGTAAGTTACATCATCTAGGTATTCCCGATCATCCATCGAGACATTTTAATTTAGTTGTAGTTGTAGTTTTGTGTTCTATTTGTGATTAAATTTTAAGTTTTTTTATATTTTGAATGTTATGGCTGTGAATTTTATCTTGTTGTGACTTTTGATTTAGTTTTGGGTTTCAGTTTTATAGCTATCCTAAAGGTTTCAGTTTTCATGCAGGGTGACATTCTTTTTTAACATGCAAGAAAAGTAAAGTGCAGTGCAGGTAATTTAATTGCAATAAAGTAAAAGCGTATCAGAGAATCTTCTCGTCATTCCAAGCTGCACTTAAGTCACATGTCAAAGCATTTAAATTTTGCAACAAGTACCTAAGTAAAGTTAAGGGAAGATTTTGGTTGTCTACCAAAATCCTAATCCTATTGCTAGTCAATTCCTTTGACGTCTAGGTTCTTAGTTTTGTAGATGATTTTCTTCACCAAAGAACAATTAATTCCAAGTGTTCTTCTAAAACATCTCATCATATTGAGAAAGTGCTTAGAATGAATCCTGATCATCTTTTCAAAACTTCTGAGATTACTTCGAGTCTAGCTGAATTTCATTGTACAAGTGAATTAATCATTCAAGAGATTTAGTTAAGTTTTGCTTCTTACCCAGTGAACTAAGGTGTTTGATTATCCTATGAGTAAAGTGAAATTTCACTTGATGCTTTGTTTAAGAGTTATAATAATAAAAGCCTTTAGGGGCAAATTAGTTCGTTAATGAATTTAACTGTTTTGATTAATATTGAATTGATAGTTTAGGATAATTTAATTTAGTTTCAAAGTTTAAGTTGATTTTCTCTTAAGTGTTTTAAACTATTTGAATTGAAAGCGGTGTTTAGATTATTTGATTAAACTTTTAATGATTTTGATTTTATTTTTTAATTTGACGTAATTATAGTTTTTTTTGGTCAATTTTAATTGGTTTGATTTTTTGTATTTTTTTTTAATTATGAATTGTTTTGAGATTGATTTTTAATTTTTCAAATTTTTTTTAGATTTTTTTTCAAGTGACTTCAAATTAATTTTAATGTTTAAAATTTATTTTTATTTGATTGTTAAATCATTTAATGTTTTAAGCTTTAACTTAATTAAGGGTTATTTTCTTTTTAATTATTTATTTTATTAATTTCAATTATCATCTTAAGTTTAATTCAGAGTTAAATATTATTAAAGCGATTCATTTAGGGATTTTAAATTAAAGAATTGGTATCTTCTTAAGTCACATCCCTAATAATCCAAAATATTAATTATTCTCCAAAAATTTAAATGATTTAATTAATTAAAGTTCCATTTCGATATTTTCAAAGTGACTAATGGGTTTCTATCCCTTTACTCCCTAAGTTTCAATCATCCAAGAGAAGATTAAGATCAAATATTTTTCCCTTCACTTTTGATTAAACCTAAAGTATTAATTAGGGTTAAAATCTTTAATTACTTTTATGTCCCTTTAGGATTATTTATTTCATAACTCATCAAATTAAGCTCAAATGAACTTAAAATTTTTATTTCACTTCACTCATATGTCAATTAAGACATTAGAGGAGAAAATGTGGTTTTTCTGATTTTAATTTAATTTATATATTTATTTTTGTAAGAAAATGAGGATTTCAATGAAAATTCCACAACATGACCAAGGTAAGGTATATGTCCTTGGGAAAATTATGGGATGTCCCTATTGACCAGAGGACCACTTGGACCAATTTTGGTGATTTTTTGAACTATATTTTATTTACTGAAATTTGTTTTAATTTTTAGGGTATTAATTAGTTATAAAATAAAATAAAAGTTTAAAAATGGATTTTATATTTTTCTTAATTCTCTCTGATCTCAAGGAGTCTAGAGAAACAAATTTTATATTTTTTGATTTTTCTTTCATTTATTAGAATTAATTTGGTAAAAAGGTTAGAAAATCCATGTTTTAATATTAAAAATTGTCTTAAGCCTTTAAAATTCAATATCTTAACCTAGAGACTTAAAAAAAAATATTTGGTTGATTCCTAAATGATTAGGAAGCAAAATATGACATTTTTATGATTTTTAATATTTTTGTGATTTTTATTATTTTTTTAATTATTAAAATATTGAACATATGATTAAAAATAAAAATTTTTAGAAAATTCCAATTTTAATATTCTTAGACTCCTCTGACACCAGAGAGTCCGCAAAACCAATTTGGTGAATTTTTAAAAATGTATTTAGGTTTTATGAATTTTTAATTTTCAAAACAATTATGTCACTTAATTAATTCATTTAATGGGCTAAATCATTTCCAATTGACTTGAAATTTTTATATGAGGTTCTCTACATCCTAAGTGACTGTGGAAAATTGTTTTAAAGTAATTTTGATGTGTGGTTAATTCTAATTAATGAAAATTCAATTTTGAGTGTTTGGACTAGTTAGGATTATTTTTAAGGAATTAAACAAAAACAATAATATTCCTAGGATCTTCAGGTCATAAGCTAGCCCCCCTAATTTTCTTACAATTGATTAAGCAACATGCTAGTTACTGGAATTAAAATGTCAAATCAGGCACATTAATTTAGAAAATTAATAACTTACCATAGATGGCCTCTGGTCTTGAAAAATTTAAGGAATGTTCCCAAGGACAGAGGCTACAAAAGCCCTATGGTCTCATGCCATGGTGAATTGTATGCGTACATGAAGAATTAAAATACTAAAATCAGTAAATCACTAATTAAAAATAAAATACTTAACAAAACAACTTAATTCTTTTTCCACATTATTCTCCTCTGTTCACTGAGAAAGAAGATATTTTTATTTTATTTTTGTGATTTTTCTACACAAAGATATAGATTTTTAAAGTTTCTAGTATTTAATTAATTTCAAAATACCCTATTTATCTACTTATCCAGCACGACGCTGACTCAACCTCGACAGCTCCAAAAGGCTACGCGACGCTCTTCCATTTGACGCCGCCATCTGACTGGGATGCCACGTGGCCCGCGGTCTCGTTCCATCTTCTCGTCTGGCTCGATGTGGACCGTCTATTCAATACACGCACGAATGGATGACATCCGTTCATCGTTCCCAGGCATTCTAACCCGAGAGCCGTCCACCTTCTAGGTTTAATATATCGCTTGATACTTAACCAATTTATACGTTCTTAGGCTCTATGAACTCATATTGACGAGACAAACATATTTATATGGCTAACATGCTATGAAATAAACTCAAACGAAATGGAGAATCATTGGAAGCTCGAGTTAAAGAGAAGTTCACATACCTTGGTTTAGGAGGTGAAGCCTCGACTGAATGTGCTCGACACGTTCGTTGGAGCTGGAGGAGCCTATGGTTGGAGCCTCTGGTCCTAGTGAAATTTCTAGACCCAATTTGCACCAAGCCTGATTTCAAGCTTCGGTCTCTAGAACAATTGGATGGCCAGGTGAGGGGGCTTTTGCTGGGAAACTCCTCAACCTTTGGTCAAGGTGTGAGAGGAGTTAATTTGACTTCTGTGAAGTTCTGGTGAATGTTCTGTTCTGGCCTGAGAATTGAGCTCCAAAATTGAGCTAAATCAGTGGGAATTAGGGCAGGAGGATAGTGTGGATGAGCTTCTCTTGGCTAGGGGAGCTGCGTAGGGAATTTGGTGGAGTTCACGCGAGAGTTAATTTCGGCCAACCTTTTGGCCGTGGGAGATGGTCGTTTAAATAGCCATGGCCAGGGGCTTCCCAGGGAAAGTTAGGGCTTGGGATTAGCTGCCTTGGTGAGGAGAAGAACAGCTCCACTGACCAGTAGCCATGGGACAGCTCAACAAAAAAGTTTGAATTTTTTTAAATCAATTTAGACCTCTCGGCCATGGTTTTTTCCAGCGGCTGTGGTTCCTGGCTGGCGAGGCATGGGTCACCTTCATGGTCAGTGAGGTCAGGGCTTAGAGTTTGTGAATTCAATTGGGGTTTAACATATGTAAAGGAGTGGATTCAAGTGGAATGGGAAAGAGTTCATTTTGGGCTCAATTTGATCAAGTCATGGTTTAGGCTAGGTGCACCTCCCCAAGGCTGGTTTGGGTTGAAGAGAAAGTCACTTGGGCAGCTAGGAAAGGGTGGTGAAGTCCCCATCCAAGGTGATGTGGCTAAACTTGGTTTAGAGTGTAACATAAATGGGGTTAAAAATATTTAGTGAAGGGTTAAGAAAGAGGCTCCCTCTTTAGCCACTAATGGCATGGTGAGGTGGAAAGGGTTCTTCGTGGCTTGCAAATGGCTTGTCTATGGCTTCATGGCTCCATGTGGCTTGGGTAAAGCTTGGTCAATTAAATGGAAGAAGGTTTTGAATTTTTGGACATTTTGATGAAAAATTTCCATAGTGCCTTATTTAGTATATTTAAATGATGGAAATAAAACTTAGAGAATGATTTTATTAGATGGATGATGATAAGGATTTGTCAGATGGGCTTTTAAATAGATTTTGGGCTCTTGAAATTATTTTGGAATGGGCTTTTAAATGCTTCATGGAAGTGGGCTTTTATGTTTCAAAATGGACTTTTGGATGAAAATTTTGTGAAAGACTATGCCAAATAAATGTTGGGTTTAGTTTAGGGATGTGTCATGAGGACTTTAGAAAAGGTTTGGTGTCAATTGGGGTTGAATTGGCTTTGATTTGGGCCTCTTTAATAATAGGGTCAAAGTGGGTCAAATTGGGCTAACTAGGGCTATTGTTGGTTTTGATGTAAAATTAATGTTGCAAAAGGTTTATGGGAGTGTAACAAAGAGTTTTCAATTTTGGTTGGGTCTGAATTTTGGGATTTGGGCTTGTTTGGGTTCATGGTTGGTTTAGACAAATTTAGGGAATTTTTGCTTAAGTTAAGCTTGGGTAAAGTTTGGGTTCAAATTGAGTGGTGGAGAATATTTAGGATTGATTTTTAGGGATTTTGCGTAATTTAGGCATCTTTGCAAATTTTGGGCAATTTCAAGGGCATTTGATAGGTTTGGTGGGTTTAAGGTCCCGGGGGTTAAAAATTGAAATTTGGGAAAAATGAAGCTTGATCAAGTGTAAGTGAAATGAAACCATTTGATTGAGCCATTAAGCCATATTAAGCTCACAAGATCCATGAGAGGACTCATTCTAGACATTCAATATGTTGTTCCTAACCCTCTTAGCCAGGGGCTTAGGGGTTGAGGTCTATCCATATGAGTTACCTACATGAGTCAAGGAGCCAAGTTGGGTAAGAGTGGTTTTAGGATTTGGAATGTGTGTGAGAGTGTGGTGTGTGTAAGCTGAACCTCACCAAGACCAGAACATCTAGGGTACTCCTAAGGCCAAAGAGCCTTATAGGAAACTCATCCTTTAAATCTCCACATATTGG
Organism: Papilionanthe hookeriana x Papilionanthe teres; assembly: GCA_022702705.1. Lineage (NCBI taxonomy): Eukaryota > Viridiplantae > Streptophyta > Magnoliopsida > Asparagales > Orchidaceae > Papilionanthe > Papilionanthe hookeriana x Papilionanthe teres. The sequence goes on from CM040425.1 coordinate 123,357,967, forward strand.
TCTTAACCCTCCAAGTGGCCTGGGGGTTTACAATCAAACATGTGGGGTTTGAAGGGAGTCAAGAAGTGTTTAGAATTTCTAAGTGGTGGGTCCCATTTCTAGTCCTCTAGGATAGTCAAAGGGAAAAACTATGGCTAGATCCTGAGCATTAAGGAGAGAGATCAGACCTCACCAATAATGAGGTCAACATAACATAAGAGAGTAAAAGAGAGGGAGAGAGAGAATATGAAGTGAGAAAGGGAGAGGGGGGAGTAAGAGTGAGATTTAAATTGAATAAAGAGAGAGAGGGACCAAGAAATGGAGACAAAACGAGATAGAAAGAGAGAGTTAGGGAAGAAAGAGTAAGTAGGAGGGAGGGAGGGAGAGAGAGAATAAGAGAACGTGTGGGAGAGAATAAGAGAGAAAGAAAGAATAAGAGCAAAAGAGGAGCAAGAGAGAGGTGGTGTGGGAATGTAATATTAATGAAGGGTTATATTGAGAGAGAGCAAGAGAAAAGATACATAAATTGGTAGATAGAGAAAGATAGAGATAAGAGCATGAGATAGAGGGGGGAGAGAGAAAATAGAATAGTAAAAAAGAAATGAAGAGTGAGGGAAAAGAGGGAAAGTGTGATCAAGAAAGAGAGCAAAAGAGATTGAGATAGAGAAAGTGTGATAATTTAGCGGTTTGAGAGAAATGGAGAAAGGGGGAAGAAGTGACAATGAAATTGAAATGGGAGGGAAGTAAGGAGAAAGGGTGAATGAAAGCACGAGAGAGAAAGAGGTATAGTGAGGTTGAGATTATTCATGAGGAAATAGAGAGAGGGAGAATGTAAGAGTGAGAGTGAAATTGAAGAGAAGAGAAGAGAAACAGAGGGAGAGAGAGTGTGAGAGAGGAATAGAGAGAAGAGACAGTAACAAAAATAGAGCAAGATAGAGTGAGACTTAGAGAGGGAGAGATATAATGTGTGTGAGAAAGATAGACTGAAGTGAAAGGGAGGGAAGGAGGGAGGGAGTGAGATAAGGACAAAGAGAGGGAGGGAGGTTGGGAGAGAAATCTTGGATAAAGTGAGAAAAAAGACAATGAGTTTAAAGTGCGAGATTGAGGAAGATATGGAAGGAATTAGAGAGAGAGAGAGAGAGGAAGCGAGAGAGAAGTGAAAGATAAGGAGCAAGAGAGAGAGTGAGGGAGTGAGAGACAAAGATACATAAAGAAAGTGAGTAAGGTAAAGAGTGTGGGATATGTGGAGAGAAAAGGGGAGAGGGTGGGAGGGAGATAAAGCGAAAGGGGGAGAGGAAGAGATGTGTGAGTGTAACTAAGAAATTATGAGAGAGATAAAGATAGAGAGCTGAGAGTGGGATTGAAAAAGAGAGAAATAGGGAGAGAGAGAGAGAGAGCTTGAGAGAGTGAGGGATAGAGTGAGATAATGAATGAGAATAAAGAACAACAAAAAAGAAATAAAAAGACTAAAAAAAAGAGGTAGAATAAAGAGTGTCAGAGAGAGCATGAGTTGTAGAAAAAAAAAATTAGAGAGATGGAGGGGGCCTTGATAACCATTGAAGAGAGGAGTAAGAGAGGGAGAGAGAGTGTTAAAGAGAAAAAGAGAGTGCTATATGATACAACAAGAGAGACTGAGTGATAAGGGGAGAGAGGAAGAGCATAAGAATGGGTGATAAAGAGTAAGAGAGGGGAGTTGTAAAGGTAGAGAGGGAGAGAAAGTGGAGAGAAAGAGATAGAGGAAAGCATGAGTGAGAGAGGGAGGGAGGGAGCAAAGAGAGAGGAGAGAGAGTTAAAAGGATGGACAAGGAAAAAAGTGAGAGAAGTGGGAGCATTAGTACAAATTGTAAGTGGGAAAGAGATAACAAAAAGTGAGAAAAATCAAAGAAGGGAGTCTGCTAATTTGAAGAGAGGGAGGGAGTGATAGAAGGATAGAGAGAGTGAGAGAAAGAAAGAGAAGGATAAAAAGAGGTAAACTGAGGGGGGAGAGTGAGCGAGAGGGAGAGAGAGATAGAAGATGGAGTAAGAGTGAGAGTGAAATTTAATAGAGAGGAGAGAGAAAGAGAGATGGAATGATGGATGGAGAGAGAAAGGAAGAAATGTGTGGGTGAGAAAGTGGGAAGAAAAGATAGAGTGATAATGAGAGAGGAGAGAGAAATAGAAAAGAGAGAGTTAGAGAAGAGTGAGCAATAATGGAGAAAGAGAAAGCTAATAAATAGTGAGAAAGAGAGAGGAAGGGAGCAAAGGAGAAAGAGAGAGTGAGAGAGATATAGGGAAGGAAGTAGAGTGAGGGAAGAAAGAGAGATTGAGTAAGTGCGAGAAAGGAAGGGAGAATACGAGAATGAGGGAGAGTATGAATTCTACTCGTTTCTCTCCCTCTTCCTCACTCTCACTTTATCTATCTTCCTTCATTCTCCTAATGTACCTATATCTCTCTCACTCTCTCTTCCTCTTATGCTCCCTTCCTCTCTTTCTCACTATTTGTTTGCTTTCTCTTTCTGTATTTTTTCTCACTCTTCTCTAACACATTCTCTTCTATTTATCTCTCTCCTCTTTCTTTATGCCTCTCTTCTCTCCCACTATCTCACACACAATCTCGTCCTTTCTCTCTCCATCTATCTCTCCTTTTCTCCATTAAATTTCACACTAACAACCTCACGTTATCACCCTCTTTTCTCCGTCTTTCAATCTCCATCGCTCTTTCTTCTCCGACAATCTACCTCTCTATCTCCTTCTATAAATTTCGCTCACTCTCTCCCCTTTGTTACTCCCTCCCTCTTTTCAACTCAGCTCACTCCCTTCTTCTCTCTTTCTCACTCGTTATTATCTCTTTCTCACTTACTCTCTATAATGTTGCTCCCTCTTATCTCACTATCTCTCTTCATCCATCCTTCCACACACTCTCCCCCTTTCACTCATGCTTTTCCTCTTTCTTTGTCTCTCTCTCTCTCTCGCACTTTCTCTCCCTCTCTGCCTCCTTCCATCTCCCTCCCTACCTATACAACTCCTCTCTCAATCTTTATCTCCCGCTCTTCTACCCTCACTAACTGTCCCCTTCTCGTTGTTTCTGTCTTGCTCTATCATCCAACACTCTCTTTTTCTCTCTGACACTCTCTCTCTCTTTTGCACCCTTACTCTCTTCAATCCTTCTGATGGCCTCCAACCATCTCTCTATTTCTTTCTCTTTACCCCTCATGCTCTCTCACACTATATATTCTAGATAGAGAATAAAGAACAAGAGAGTGAGTGAGGGAGTGAGAAAGAAATATATGTATAGAAAGTGGGAGAGTGAGAAGAAGAGTAAGGTAAAGAGAGTTAGATATATGGAGAGAGAAGGAGAGAGGGACAGAGGGAGTGGAAGGGGGAGGGTGAGAGAGGAAGAGATGAGTGAGTGAAGATGATAAATAATGAGAGAGAAAATGTAGAGTGAATGATAGAGAGAGCTAAGAGTGGGATTAAAAGAGAGACAACTAGGGAGAGCGAGAGAGAGTGAGGGACAGAGTGAGATAAAGAGAGAGAATAAAGAACAACATAAGAGAGTGATTTTTATTAAGAAAGAGAGATTTATAGAGAGTGTGAGAGAGCATGAGCGCTAAAGAGAAAGAAATAAAGATATAAAGGGAGATCATGAGAAAGATTGGAGAGAGAGAGAGAGAGAGAGAGAGAGAGCAAGAGAGGGAGAGAGAGTGTGACAGATAAATAGGGAGTCATAGAGAAGGGTAGAGAGAGGGAGAACAAGAGAATGGATGATGAAGAGTAAGAGAGATGAGTTGTAAAGGTAGAGAGGGAGAGGCATGGGGGAGAGAGGGAGAGAAAGTCCGAGAGAAAAGAGAGACAGAGGAAAGTGCGAGTGAGAGAGGGAGGGAGGGTGGGGAGAGAGACAAGAGAGAGTGGGAGGATGGACGAAGAGAATTTGTGAGAGAAGAGGGAGCAACAGTACTGAGAGTAAATGAGAGAGAGATAACAAAGAATGAAAAAGAGAAAAGAAGAGAGTGAGCTAAGTTGAAGAGATGGAGGGAGTGAGAAGCAGAGGGAGTGATAGAGAAATTCAAAGAGAAGAGAGGGAGATGGATATAGAGAGGTAGAGTGGGGGGAGAGAGGGAGAGACAAAGAAAAAGGGTGGAAAGAGAGGAAGTAAGAGTGAGAGTGAAATTTAATAGAGAGAGAAGGAGAGAGAAAATGAGAGGGAAGAGAGAGGAAGTGAGATATGAACATGTGATAAATGGGGAGAAAGAAAATAAAATATATTAGGCTAGAGAAAGTGTGAGAGTGCATGGGTATGAGAGAGTGAGAGAAATGGAGAGTGTGGGAAATGAGAGCAAGAGAGATCAAGAAAAAGAGCTTAAGAGATTGAGCTAGAGAAAGTGTCTAAATGTATTGGTTTGAGAGAAAGGGAGAGAGGGGGAGGGTGGAAGAGTGATAGTGAAATTAAAGAGAGAGGAAGGAAGAAAGGAAGAGAGAAAGCATGGGAGAGAAAAAGAGTGGGTGAGAGTAATCATGAGAAAAGTGAGAAAAGAAGAATGTAAAAATGAGAGTGAAATTTAAGAGAAAGAGAAGAGAAAAAAATAAAGAGAGAGTGCGAGAGAGAAATAGATAGAAGTGAGAGTGAGGAAAAAGAGAGCAAGGGACAGTGAGAGAGAGATAGAGTGTGTGTGAGAGAAATAGACGAGTCAGAAAGGGATGAAAGGAGGGAGGGTGGGAGGATCAGAGAGAAATGTAGGATAAAGTGAGAAATAATGAGAAAGTGATGGAAGTTTAAAATTAAAGACGAGATGAAAGGGATTAGAGGAAGTGAGAAAAGAAGGGAAAAGTGAGAGATAAACAGCAAGAGATTGAGCGATGGAGTGAGAGAGAAGGATTTATAAAGAATGTCTGAGAGAGTGAGAAGAAGAGTAAGGTAAAGAGAGCAAACTATATGGAGAGAGAAGGAGAGAGGGATGGAGGATGTGAAAGAGGGATGTGGAGATAGGAAGAGATGTGTGAGAAGAGGTGAGAAATGATGACAAAGAGTAGAGGTAGAGAGAGATAAAGACAAAGAGAGCTGAGAGTGGCATTGAAAGAGAAAATTAGGGAGAGAGGGAGAGTGCTAGAGAGTGAGGAATAGAGTGATAGAAAGAGAGAGCAAAATACCAAGATATAAAGATATAATAAAGAGTGTGAGAGAGAGCATGAGTGGTAAATAGAAAGAAATAGAGACATGGAGGAAGGGAGCAAGAGAGGGAGAGAGAGTGTCTGTGAGAAATAAAGTATTTGATGATAGAGCAAGAGAGTGTGAACGAGAAGTAGAGAGAGGGATAGTAAAAGTATGGGTGATGAAGAGTGAGAGATAAGAGTCGTAAAGGTAGATAGGGAGAGAGATGAAGGAAGAGAATGTTTGAAAGAGAGAGAGAGAGATAAAGGATAACATGAGTGAGAGTGGGACGGAGGGAAGAAAGGGAGAGAGGAGAGAGTGGGAGGATCGATGAATAGAAATATTAAGAGAAGAGGGAGCAGTATTACAGAGAGTAATTGGGAAAGAGATAACAAAGAGTGGGAAAAGACAAGGAAGTAAGCTAAGTTGAAGAGAGGGAGGGTGCGACAGAAGGATAGAGTGAGTGAGGAAGAAATTGGGAGAGAGGGGAGTGAGAAAAGGAGGGAGATGATAATAGAGAGGTAAAGTTTAGGGGAGAAAGATCGAGAGAGAGAGAGATAAGGAGAAAAGTGAGTGAGAAAAAGAGGGTTTAAGAGTGAGAGTGAAATTTAATAGAGAGGAGAGAGAAAATGAGTGGTAGAAGTTATTAAGGGAAGAGAGAGGAAGTGAGAGGGAGAAAGGAGAATGTTTGTGGGGGATAATGGGTGGGAAAGAATCACATAAGTGAGACCAACAAAGAGAGGCAAATAGAGCAAAATAAGGAGGGAGGGTGGGAAAGATGGAGCGAAGGAATGAAAGTAATAAACAATGGAAGAGAAGATGGGGTGAGAGAGATAAGAGAGAGAAATAGAGAGAGAGTTAGATTAATAGATATAGGAAGATAAAGAGTGTGTAAAGAGAGAGAAACGGAAAGAGAGTAGAGAGGGGGAAAAAAGAGCAAACAAACAACAAAGTGAGATGAAATAGAGAGTGAGAGAGAGCATAAGAGGGAGTGAAGATAGGGATTAAAGAGCGAGTGAGAGGCAGAGAGGCAGAGAGAACAGAGACACAGAGATGATAGAAGAAAAAAAATAAGTGAGAGGTAGAGAGGGAGAAATAGAGGGAGATCTAGAGGGAGAGGGAGGGTGAAAGGGAGATAGAGAGGGAGAGGGAGGGCAAGAGGGAGATAGAGAGAGACTGAATTAATGAAAGAGGGAGAGAGGGAGGGAGGAAGAGAGTGAAAGATGGTTGGAGATAAAGAGAGAGTAAATTGATAAGAGAGTTAAGAAAGAGAGCAATTGAGAGTGTGTGTGGGAGAGAAAGAGAGAGAGAAATAGAGAAAGAAAAAAGTTAGAGAAGGAGAAAGTGAGAAAGAGTATGATATACGGAGAAAGTCAAGGGGATGGAAGAGATTGGGAGTGAGAGTGGAAGAGAGAGTGAGAGAGATGAGAGTGTAAAGGATGATATAGATGGAGTGTGAGATAAGGAGGTTGAATTGGAAGAGAGTGGGAGGGAGAGAGGAGGAGAGTGTGTGTGAGAAAGAAAGAAGGAAAGAGAGAGTGTGCATGATAGAGAGAGAGAGAGAGAGAGAGAGAGAGAGAACAAAAATGAGATTGGAGTGAGCGAGATGGATGACAAAGAAGAGAATGAGTAATAGAGAGTGAGGGAAGGAGCGATGTGATAATGGAGAGAGGGACAGCGGAGGAGGGAAAGAGAGCGAGAGTTGGAACAAAGATGGTGTGGGAGATAGCGAGAGAGGGAGAGAGAGTGTGAGATAGAGTGGGGGATAGACGGAGAGAAAGAGTAAGAGTAGTGGAGACTAGAGTAATATAATAGAGTAAGAAAGAGGAAGAGAGAGAAAAGAGAGGGAGAAAGGGAGAGAGGGGAGGGCATAAGAGTGAACGTGAAATTGAAGAGAGAGGCATGAATAAAGGGAGTGGAAAGAGAGAGAGAGAGGGTGAGAGTAACCATGAGGAGAGAGAGAGAGAGGTTAAATGTAAGAGTGTGAGTGAAATTGAAGAGAAAGAGAAGAGAAGGAAAGGGAGAGAGTGTGAGATAGAAATAGAGAGATTAGGGAGTGAGGAAAAAGAGCTAGAGAGAGTGAGATTGAGAGAGAGAGATAGATGAGAGAGTAAGGGGGAGAAGGAGGGAGGGAGTGAAAATTAGAAACAATGAGAATGAGATGAAAGTGTGAGATAGAGTAAGAGATCAAATGGATTAGAGAGAAAGAGGAAGCAAGAAAGAAGAGAAGATGAAGTGTAAGAGAGTGAGCGAGGGAATGAGAGAGAAAGATATATAAAGAGTACGGTAAAAGTTGGGAAAAGAGGAGTTCGGTAAAAAGAGTGTGATATATGGATAGAGGAGATAGAGAGCGAGTGAGTGAAAGAGAGAGGGGGAGAGAGGAAGAGACGTGTGAGTGAAGGTAAGAAATAACGAGAGAGATAAGTTGCTGAAAGAGAAAGAGAGATCTAGAACTGAGAGTGGGATTGAAATAGAGAGAAGTAGAGAGAGTGGCAGAGCGAGAGAGTGAGGGATGAAGTGAGAGAAAGAACTAGAATAAAGAGCAACAGAAGAGAGAGCAAAAGACTGGGAAAAAGAGATAGAATAGAGAGAGTGTGATGGAGCATGAGTGGTAAAGAGAAAGAAATAGAGAGATTGAGGGAGGCCGTGAGAAAGATTGAAGAGAGAGAGAGGGAGCAAGAGAGGGAGAGAGTGTCAGAGAGAAATAGTGAGTGTTGGATGATAGAGTAAGAGAGAGTTAACATGAAGATGAGAGAGGGAGAGCAGAAGAATGGGTGATAAAGAGTGAGACAAAAGAGTTGTAAAGGTAGAGAGGGAGAGGAAGAGAAAGTGCAAGAGAGAGATAGAGAGAAAGGATAACATGAGTGAGAGAGAGAGGGAGGGAGGAAGGGAGGGAAGGACAGAGAGTGGGAGGATGGACGAAGAGAAATTGTGAGAAAAGAGGGAGCAACATTATAGAGAGTAAGTAAGAAAGAGATAACAAAGAGTGAGAAAGAGAAAAGAAGGGAGTGAGCTAAGTCGAAGAGAGGGAGGAAGCGACAGAAGGAGAGAGAGTGTGAGAGAGAAATAGGGAGAGAAGAGAGTGAGAGAAAGAAGGAGGAGATAGATAGGTAGAGTGAGGGGGAAGAGAGAGCAAGAGACAGAGAAAAGAGAGTGAGAAAGAGAGGGAAAATGAGTGAAAGTGAAATTTAATATAGATAAGGAGAGAGAAAGTGAGAGGGAAAGATGGATGGAGAGAGAAAGGAAGATATTGTATGTGAGAAAGTGGGAAGAAGAGAGAAAGGGACAAAGAGTGAGGACAAAGAAATAGAAGAGAAAGAGTTAGAGAAGTGTAAGCAGTTATAGAGAAAAATAAAACAAATAAAGTGTGAAAGAGAGAGAGGTTGGGAGGGTAGAGGAAGTTACAAGAGTAAGAGACAAGATGAGAGAGAATAAAGAGTGAGAGCAAGATAATGATAGAAAGAGGAAGAGAGAATAGAGAATGTGAAAGAAATAAATGAAAGGGAGTGAGTGTGAGTGAAAGTGAAGCTGAAGATAGAGAGTGAGGGAAGTTAGAGTAAGATAAAAGGTGCAAAAATAGAACAATAAAGAGATTAAAAAGAGAGGGAACAAGAGAGGAAGAGAAAAGAGAGTGTGAAGGTAGATAGATTAAGAGAGAGTGAGCTAGAGGAAAAGTGGGAGAGACAATAAGAGAATGAGTGAGAGAGAGAGGGAGGGAGAGATAGATTAAGTAGCTGATAAAGGAAGATGGAGGGAAGAGAAGGAGAGAGAGATGGAGGAGGAAGGGAGCGTGAGTGATTAGGAGGGAAGAGGGAAGGAGGAATGACATATAGAGAGAGTGTGGGGGGATAGTGGAGGAGAAAGAGTGATAAGAGCGAGGGAATATGTAGCAATGTATGAGATTGCAAGAGAAAGCAAGAGAGATTGAGAAAGAGAGGGAGATAGTAGTTAGAGCGAGTGAAATTGATGAGAGAGAGGGAGAGAGAAAGAGAGAGAGCAATAGAGAAATCAAAGTGGAGAGAATAAGAGGAAAAGGAAGAGCAAGAGTGAAAGCTTGGAGGGAAAGAGGGAGGGAAAGAGAGAGTGCATGTGTGAGAGAGTGCATGTGTGAGAGAGAGAGTGAGGGAGAGAATAGAGTGTAACAAATAGTTGGAAAGGGTGAGAGAGAGCCGGAGAGGGAGAGCGAGATAGAGTGTGGGATAAATAGAGAGAAAGAATAAGAGGAGAGGAGAATGGAGTAACATAAGAGACTAAAAGAGAGAAGGGAGATATAGAATCGAGAGTGAGAAAGAGAAAAGGAGGTAGTAAGAGTGAGATTTAAAGCTGAATAAAGGGACTGAGGGACCAGAAAATAAAGACAAAAAGAGATAAAAAAGTAAGGGTATGAGAAGGAAGAGCAAGATAAAGGGAGGGAGGAGAAATGAGAGAGAGTACGAAAAAGAGGTAAAGAGAATGGAAGAGTAAGTGTGAAAGAGGAGCAGGAGAGAGGGGGTGTGAGAAAGAGAGAGTAATAAAGGGTTAGATTGTGAGAGAGAGAATATATAGACAAATTAGTTGATAGAGAGAGAGAGAGAGCGATAGAAACATGAGATGGAGGGGGGAAGAGAGAAAATAAAATATTGAGAAAGAAATGGAGAGTGTGGGAAAAGAGAGCGAGAGAGATTCTTAAGGAGAGCTTAAGAGATTGAGTTTGAGAAAGTGTGAGAATGTATGGGTTTGAGCGAAAGGGAGTAAGGGGGAGGCAGGAAGATAAAGAGTAAAATTGCAGAGATAGAGGAAGTTAGAAAGAGAGAAAGAAAGCATGAGAGAGAAAGAGAGAGAGGGTGAGAGTAATCAAGAGGAAAGGAGAGAGAGAAAGTAAGTGTGAGAGTGAAATTGAAGAGAAAGTGAAGAGAAAGAATGGGGGATAAAGTGCGAGAGAGAAATAGAGAGAAGAGTTTGAGGAAAATGAGAGCAAGAGAGAGAGAGTGTGTGTGATAGAGTGTGTGTAAGATAAATAGATGAGAGAGAAAGGGTGGGAAGGAGGGAGGGAGTCAAATAAGGAGGAAGGGCTGGAGGTTGGGAGAGAATTGTCGGATAAAGTGTGAAAAAGTGATGAAAATGCAAGATTGAAGAAGAGATGAAAGGGATCAATGAAAGTGAGGAAGCAAGAGAGAAGTGAGAGATAAAGAGTAAGAGAGTGAGCGAAGCAGTGAAAGAGAAAGATAAATAAAAAAAGTGGGAAAGAGTAAGAAGAAATGTAAGGTAAAGAGAGTGAGATATATGGAGAGAGAAGGAGAGAGGGAGGGAGGGAGTCAAGGAGGGAGGGGGAGAGAGGAAGAGATGTGTGAGAGAAGGTGAGAAATAAAGAGAGAGTGAGAGAGAGAGAGAGAGAGAAGAGGTAAAGAGAGAAAGATAGAGAGATCTGAGAGTGGGATTTTAAAGAGAGAGGAGTAGGGAGAAAGGGAGAAAGAGAGAGAGTACGGGATAGCAAACAACCTGAGATAGAGAGATATAATAGTGAGTGTGAGAGAAAGCATGAGTGTTAAAAGTGAATAAAATAGGGAGATAGAGGAGGCCATGAGAAAGATTGAAGAGATAGAAGAAGCAAGAGATGGAGAGATAGTTGCGAGAGAAATAGAGAGTGTTGGAAGATAGAGTAAAAGGGTGTGCGCGAGCAGATGAGAGGGAGGGAGAGTAAAAGAATGGATGGTAAAGAGTGAGAGAGAAGAGTTTTAATGGGAGAGAGAGAAAGAGAGAAAGTGTAAGAGAGAGAGAGAGAGAGGAGATAAAGTGGGAGGATAGACGAAGAAAAAAGAGTTAGTGAGAGAGTGAGGGAGGGAAGGGAGAGAGAGGATAGACGAAGAGAAGTAGTGAGAGAAGAGGGAGCAACAGTATAGAGAGTAAGTTAGATAGAGATAACAAAGAGTGAACAAGATAGAAGAAGGTAGTGAGTGGGATGGAAGAGAGTGGGAGACAAAGAGCAAGAGAGAGTGAGAGAGAAGAGAGAGTGAAGGTGGGAGAGACGAGGTAGAGAATGAGATATAGTGCGAGAGAGAGGGGGATGAATTGGAAGAGAGTGAGAGGAAGAGAGGGGGAGAGTGTGTGAGATATAAATAGAGAGAGAGAGAGACGAGGGGAAGAAGGAGGGAAGGAATTAAGTGAGTGGGAAGAGTGGGAAACAAAAATTGAAAGGAGAGAAAGGAGAGACAGTAATAGAAGAGAGAGTAAGTGACAGAGAGTGCACTTGGAGCTGGAAAGAGAGAGAGAGAATGAAGGAGTAAGTGTGAGAGTGAAACTAAAGAGAGAGGAAGAGGGAGCGAGAAAATGAGAGTATGAGAGAGAATTAGAGAGAAGAAAGGGTGAGGGAAGAGAGAGCAGGAGAGAGGGAGAGGGTGAGCGAGTGAGGGAGGGTATAAGACAAGGAGATATGGAAAGTAGGAAAAAAGAGGGATGAAAGGAGTGGAAGAGGGAGGGAGAGTGAGAGAGTAGCACCGAGGGACAAAGTGAGCGTGAAAAGAGAGAGACAGAAGAGAAAGCAAGGTAGAGATGAAACGAGATAAAATAAAGAGTGAGAGAGAGAGGGAAGGAGTTATTAAAAAAGAGAGATAGAAGGAGGCAGTGACAAGGTTTAGTGAGAGAGCAAGAAAGAGAAAGGCAGATAAAGTGAAGGGGAGAGAGAGTGAGAAGAGAGACTGAGAGAAGATCGAGTAAGAGTAAGTGAGTGTGGGGTAAAAAAGTGAGGGAGAACAGGAGAATGTGGACAGAGGGGGAGGGCAGAAGAGAGAGAGAAGAGTGACATAGAGAGAGAAGAGTGAGCTATACAAAAGGGAGACTTAAAGAGGCCAATATGAAGGGTGTGAGAAAGATAGAGGGAGAGAGTGAGACCGATAAAGATAAAAAGAGTGAGAGAGTCAAAGAGATCTAGAGAGAAAGAGGAAATAAAAGTGAGAAAGAAAAGAATATAAGTGAGGGAATAAAAATGAGAGAACAAAGAGAAAAAAAATATTAACAAGGTGGGAAGAGAGAGTGTGTGAGAGAGGGATGAAGGGAGGGAGGGAAGATAGATAGAGAGTGAGAGAATGAAAAATAGAGTTACAGATGAAGCATGAGAGAAAGATTGATAGAGTGAGATAGAGTGAGAATAAGAGTAAGGAAATAGAGTGAGAGATAGGTGTGATAGAGAGGGAGGGAGAGAGGGAGCGAGGGAGAGAGAAAGAGAGAGAGAAGTGTGAGAGAAAGTGAGAAACAATGAGAGAGAGAAGAGATAAGGATTGAGAAGGGAGAAAAAGAATGAGAAAAGATAGATGAGAGAATGATCTAAGAGCAAGAGAGTAAGAAAGAAAGATAGAAATGAATGTGAGAGAGATAGTGGTAGAGAGTGAGAAAGAGAGAGATAGAGAGACGGGGTGAGAGATAATGAACAGTGGAGGATTGGGACAAAGAGAGATTGTGAGAGAAAAATAGAGAAATAAAAAATATTAAAAAAATAGAGAAAGAGTGGGTTAGTGAGAGGGATAGAGGGAAGGCAAGCAAGAGAAGGAATGAGAGTGAGAACTAGACAGAGATTGAGAGAGAGAGAGAGAGAGTAATGAGGATGCAGAAAATGAGGGAGAGAGTAAAGGGAGAGAGTGAGAGAGTGCGTGAAAATGAGAGGGGTGAGAGAGTGAAAGAGAGAGAAATAAAGAGGGAAGAAATAAAGTGAGAGGGAGAGAGAGATTTGGGGATATATGGAGAGAAAGAATGAAAGGGATGAGAGAGAAGAGAGACAAAAAAAAATGAGGAAAGAGAAACAATAGAGAATGACAAAGATAGAAGGATAAGTTAAGAGTGAGAGTTATACATATATGAAGAGAGGGACTTGGAAGCGAAAGAGCAAGCGACAAGGAGGAAGAGATAAACAGTGTATGTCGGAGTGTAATGGAAGAGAGAATAATAGAAGAGAGATAGAGAATATATAATGAAAAATAAAGAGAGGGAGAAGTGAGAGAGATTGAAGAGAGAGGGAATGAGAGAGGAAGAGAGTTGGAGAGAGAAATTGAGAGAGAAGAGACTATGAAAGAAGATTGAGCAAGAGAGAGTGAGCTAGAGGAAAAGAGGGAGAGAGATTAAGAGAATGACTGAAAGAGAGAGGTAGGGATAGATAGAGTGAGCATGTGAGAGAGGGAGATGGAGGGGATAAGAGGGAGAAAGAGAGGGAGGAAGGGAGGGAGGGATGAGAGAAACTGTGTGTGGTGATAAAGATGGAGAAGAGTTTGAAGAGAGAGAAAATAGGTAACAATAGAAGAGATAGTTATTGCAAGCAAGAGAGGGTGAGATGAAATGGGAGAGAATAGTAAGAGTGAGTGAAACTGAGCAGAAAGAAAGGGAGGAAGAAAAAGGGGGGGCAATAGAGAAATCAAGAGAGAAAAGGTGTGAAGAAAGAGAGAACAAGAGAAGGAAGAGTAAGATAGATGCGAGGGAGGGAAACTGGGAGAGAAAGAGAGAATGCATGTGTTTGGGAGTTTGTGGGAGAGGAAGAGAGTGTGGGAGATGGTGGGAGGGGGTGAGAGAGAGAGCGAGAGAGGGAAAGCAAGATAGAGTGGGGGATTAAAGAAGATTAAGAGTAAGAGGAGATGAGAATAGAGTAACATAAGAGAGTAAGATATAGAGGGAGAGTGAGAGAATTAGGAGTGAGAAAGAAAGGAGGGAGTAAGAGTGAGATTTAAATTAATTAACGAGACAGAGGGAGTAGATAGAAAATTGAATAAAGGGATAGAGAGAGTAGATAGTAAAGCGAGACTACAGGAAGGAAGAATGGCATAGAGGGAGAGGGAGAGAAGGAATGAGAGAGAGCATGAGAGAGAAGAAGAGAGAACGAAACAACATGAGTGAAAAAGGCACATGAGAGAGGGGGTGTGAGAAAGAGAGAGTAATAAAGGGTTAGATTGAGAGGAGCGAGAGAATATATAGATAAAATAGTAGAAAGTAAGAGAGATAGAGATAGAAACATGAGATAGAGGTCGAAATAAAGAAAATAAAATAACAAGAAAGAAATAGAGTGTAGGAAAAATGAGCGAGTAATATCAAGAAAGAGAGCTTAAGAGAATGAACTAGAGAATGAGTGAAAATGTATTGGTTTGAGAGAATGGGAGAGAGGGGGAGGAAGAGTGATAGTAAAATTGAATAGAGAGAGAGGAAGGGTGAAAGGGAGAGAGAAAGCATGAGAAAGAATGAGAGAAAGGGTGAAAGTAATCATGTGGAAAGAGAGAGAGGTAGAAAGTAAGAGTGAGAGTGAAATAGAAGAGAACCAGAAGAGAAAGAAAGGGAGACAAAATGTGAAGGAGAAATAGAGAGAAGAGAGTGAGGAAAAAGAGAGCAAGAGAGAGAGTGCGAGACTGAGAGAAAGGTAGAGTGCGTGTGAGAGAAATTGAAGAGAGAAAAAGAGAGAGAAGAGGGAGGTGGTCAAATAAGGAGGGAGGAAGGGAGGTTGGGCAGAGAAATGTAGGATAGAGTGAGAAATAAAGACTAAGCCATGAAAGTGTGAGATTGAAGAAGAGATGAAAGGGATGAGAGAAAGTGAGGAAGGGAGTGAGAGAGAAAGATATATTAAGTAAGTGGGAGAGAATGAGTATAAGAGTAAAGTAAAGAGAGCAGTACAGGGATTAAGAGAGAGAGATAACAAAGAATGAGAAAAAGAGAAGAAGAGAGTGATCTAAGTTCAAGAGAGGGAGGGAGCGATAGAAGCAGAGAGAGTGTGAGAGAGAAATTTGGAGAGAAAAGAGTGAGAAAAAGAGGGAGATGGTGATAGAGATTAGACTGAGGGGGGAGACAAAGAGACAGAGAAAAGAGGGTGAGAAATAGGTGTAAGAGTGAGAGTGAAACTTAATAGAGGGAGAGAGAGAGAGAAAAAGGAAGAGGGAAGAGAGCGTAAGTGAGTAGGAATGATAGAAACCAAGATTTAGAATGTTTGTGAGGGATAGTAAGTGAGAGAAAAATCAGAGAAGAGAGTCCAACAGAATACAAAGTAAGAGAGAGATAATAAAGAGTGAGAAATAGAGAGAGGGAGCGAGAAAGATTTAAGTGAGCCCGAGTGAGGATGGGAAGAGAGAGGGAGAGAGAAGAGAGTGTGGGAACATAGAGCAAGAGGAGTGAGCCAGAAGGTGGAAGAGAGAAGAGAGATCAACTGAAGAGTGAGCTAGAGAGTGGAAGCCGTAGAGAGATAAGGATAATGAAAAAGATAGAGAGAGGGGCACAGAAAAATATAAAGATAATGTTGGAAAGAGGGAGAGAGAGAAAGAAAGGTCAGGAGGGAGCAAAATAGAGAGATGATGAGAGAGAAAGAGTGGGGGAGAAAGGCAAAGAGAAGTGAGATGTGAGAGGGAGAACTAAAAGTGAGGGAGTTAGAGTAAGCGAAGGAGTGAGAGAGAAAGAGATTAAAAGAGGGACTGGGAGAGAGAAAGATAGTGAGAGGGAAAGGAAGAGGGAGAGATGGAGAGATATAGAGCGAGTGTCAGTTAGACATTGGGAGAGTGATTATAATTGAGAGAGAATGAGATAAGATAGAGAATGAGAGAAGAGAGTTAAGAGAATTAGGGAGAGAATGTGAGCGAGAGGATTTCGTGATAAAGAGAGAGTTATACATGGTGAAAGAGCAAGTAAGAGAGATGGAAATAGATGAAGAGATCCAAATAAGAAAGTGAGAGAATACATAAAGAGATAGAGGGAGAGAGAGAAGTTTAGAGATAGAGATGCAAAGATAGCAAGCTAGAGAAATAAATAAAGGAGCTAGAGAGATAATAATAGGGAGAGAGGGCAAGAGAGTTATTGTGAGCATGATTTAAAGTGAAAGAGAATTGAATAGGGAGAGAGGAGAGCAATAAAGAGAGAAACACATAAATATATAACGCCAGACGGAGAGATAAAGAGAGAGAAGAGATATGGAGAGAGCTCGAGGGAGGGAAAGAGAGAGTGAACGGGTGATGGAGAAAGTGAGTGCGAGAGAGAGGGGTGAGTATGAGAGGGAGAGCGAGGGAGAGATAGAAAGAGGTAGATATATATCAAGATAGAGATGAGAGAAATAGAGTGAAAGAAAGGGTGAGAATGAGGATGAGAGAGAGAGCAAAGGTAGAGAATGCGAGAGAGAGTAAAAAGAGAATGTGTGTTAGAGTGAGTGGGTGAATATTGGTGAGAGAGAGCGAAGAGCAAAAATGTAAGATAGAGGGAGCAAGAGAAAGAGAGAGAGAGTGTGTGTGAATACCAAAAAAGCGTGTGGGTGTGTGAAGGAGAGAGAGAGAGAGAGAGAAAAAAAAACATGGGTGAAGAAAAAATGAGAGAGTATGAAAGAGATAAAAAGAGAGGGAGAGGGAGGGTTAGAGAGATAGAGAGCAAACGAAAGAAGAGCAGATGGAAAGAGAAGATGAGAGAGAAATAAAAAGATTAAGGGAGAGGGAGAGAGATGGAGTAGTGATAGAAAGAGAGAAGACATATCAAGCGAAGAGAGAATGTGAAAGATGAAAATGTAGTGATAAACAATGGGAAAGCAAAAGAGAAAGAGAAGAAAGAGTGAAAGACAAAACAAAGAGAAAGAGAGACGGGGAGAGAATGAGATGGAGTGGGTGAGAGATAGAGATATGGAGAGAGAGCGAAAAGGAAGAATGAGAGAAAAAAAGTGTGGGAGAGAAGGAGAGAGAGTGGAAGAGAGGGAGACAAGGGGGAGAGGTAGATAGAGAGAGAAAGATAAAGGGGAAGTGAGAGTGAGTGGGTGATGGAAAGAGAGAAAGAAAGGTAAAATGAGAGAGTGAGGGAGGGAGTGGGGGAGAGAGAGCGAAGGAGAGAAAGTAAGAGTGAGACGAGCGTGAGAGAGAGAGAGTAGGAGACAAAGAGAAGGGTAGGATGGAGTGGGTAGATAGAGATATAAAAAAGAGAGAAGGGAGAGTGAGAGAGAAGAAAAGTGAGTCATAAATAGAGATCAATAGTACGAGGGAGGAAGCTAAATAGAAGGGTAAAGGATGGGGAGAGATTAGGAGAGAGTGGGGGGAGAGAGGGACATAAAGAAGAGCAAGAGAGAAATGGAATAAAGAGAGCACTAGAGAAAGTGAGAGAGAGGGAGGAGAGAGGGAAAAGGGAGATGATGTGTGATCCATGAAAAAGAAGTACCTATTTTTAGTGTTCATTTTATGCCCACTTTATGCATATTTTTAATGATATTACACTATAAAGGAAGTAATTTTGCATATTTTTCTTTTCAAGTATAAAAATATGATTTTAGAGAAAATTAAGCAGAAACTATGCAATTTTGAGCCAAAATGAGCAAGAAAGAAACTTCTGACTTAAGCACATATCAATATGTCTTTCTATGCTTACTATCTTTCATATTTCTCACATGTTTTTGGATGAAATTATACTTTTGAGAAAGGTTGTTTTTATGTCTATCTTGTAGGTGAAGATGTTAGGAATGCAACGCAACTGAAATGGGGCGAAACGGAGTTGAAACGTAGCCAAACGGAGCAAAACGGTGGAGCTGCGCATAGGGTGGCGCCTAGGCGCCAGTGACGACGAGAAAACGGCGCCTAGGCGCCAAAATCATCCAGAAACGGTTATGGACAGATTTTTGACGACTTTGGGAGTTATTTTGACGGTGTTTAGTAGTTTCTAGACATTCTAGAAGCCTGAAAGTTATTCCTAATATATAGGACATGTGATACAATGTATCTGGACACATTGGAATGGTTTTAATTGTGAAGAGGTGCGATCCAAAGTGAAGGGGTGCGAAGACTTGGTCAACGGAGTCCGGTGCCTAGGCGCCAGATTCCAGCGCATAGGAGCTAGACACACCTTCTAGAAGATTCATTCAATTTGGACACATTTTGAAGAGGTGCCTCAAGGCAACCCTTGGAGCCTATAAATAGGAGTTCACTCCTTCAGAGAAAATTGCACCCTATAGTCTCTCTCTTTCTCGTTAGTCATTTTAGTCCTTTAGAGTTATGAAGATGTAGATTTTTACATCTTATGGAGAGATTGGTGAGGGATTTTGAGATATTTATGCAAGGGATGTACGAGCGGCGCATGGATCGGTGGGAAACTTTGGTGGAGAGAATTTCTTCTTTCTTTTAGAGGAAAAAGCTAAGTATTGTGTTCTTCATTTCTTTGTAATTGTTGTAAACACTTTCTAGTGGATTTTCTTTGTTTTAAACCAAGTTTTCTGTCGTGAATTATCCATGTTTCGTAAGTGATTTCCTTTACTCTTTCTTTTAATATGAAGTAGTAGCATGCGTAGGAAAATCATTTTTATGATAGAATTATCTATTAGATGCTTCTAGGTGACGGATAGTTGCATAAATATAATAGAATACTAATGAAATAAGTTCCTGGTTAACACTTAATTTATTATATAGTTCTATCAGTTCTTTTACTTCTTATGCCATTATTTTCATTTACTTTTATTTTGTAATGAAATATATGCATGTTTAGGAATTAAGATTTGCTTAGATATTCTCTTATCAATTTATGGTGATGATATTCATACTGAATCTTCATTTACTTTACAAATTGATCACTTGTACTGTTAAAACCTGTTGAAGAATTCTGAGACCTAAAAGGAGATGAATTCTTAACTAGTAGATATCACATGAATCCTTGGGTAGTCAAAGGCCTTATGCGGGTTATTCAAGGTGAAGTGCAAATAAATAGGGAGATATTGTTTATTGGGCGCAGAATTGATTAGTTTTTAGAATGACAAACTAAATTCTAATAATTTGATCTATAGAAAGGGAATGGGTCACTGGTAGGGCCGACCATCGCCACCCTTGGACATCTAGTAGTGTGAGCCTAGATTACCCCATTCTACTAATAAAATATTCTGAATCGATCTATATATTAGCCAATGTTCTTTACGCCTGGACCAAAGGGTAAAGAATAGGAATGCTTCTATTTAGCACTACTACATTAATTCTAAGTATTTATTTCCTTCAAATTATCTATGTAATTGCAAGAAAAAGGAAGTTCTTAACATCTCAAAATTCTGCAAACCAATTTATCCATAAGTTATCTTTTTATTTAAGAACTTTATTTAGTATTAGTTATTAGAAAACTCATTTTAATCAACATTCCAAATTTAGGCCTTATAGAAATAGACTGGAATTAGCCTAAAGGATTGTTTACCTCGCTTCTCTGTGGGATCGATACTGGGGTTATAAAAGAAAACCCTATATTACTTGAAACAATACGTATACTTGCGTAGTACCCCTAGTGTGTAAAATATTTTCTAAAATTTTACAACATTTTGATTTTATACACCAGCCGCTATTTATAAATTGCGTCAAGTTTTTGGCCATCTTTTGGAAGCGAATATTACTGCGTTATTGCGGGTCGGGTCAATGTGATATAAACAGAGAGCAAAAGAACATGATAAAGATAGAGATGAGGGCACGAGAAAAGAGTGAAGAAAGAAGAGAGAAGAGAGAGGGTGGGTATGAGAAAAGGAAGGGGGATGGAGGAAGAGAGGGGGAAAGACAAATAACAAAAGATAAAAAGAGTGGGAGAGAGTGAAGATATAAAGAGTGTGTAAGCACTATATTTCACTCTTCCTCTCTCAATCTCACTCTATCTCTCTTGCTTTATCTTCCCCCACTCTCTTCTCTCTCTATTTCACTCTCCCTCTCTCTCCCTTCATCACTCCCTCTCACTTAAATCTCTCTAACTCCCTCTCTCTTTCTCGCTCCTTGTTTATCTCTCTCTCTTTCTTTGTATTCTATTGATCTCACTTCTCTAATTTTTTTCTCACCCACTATTCTCCATAAACATTCTCTCTTGCTCCCTCTCTTGTTTTCCTTCAGTGCCTCTCACTTCCTATCTCTTCCCTCAATATCTCTTCCCTCTCCATTTTTCTCTCCTTCTCTCTATTAAATTTCACACAACTTTTTCTCCCTCTCTTTCTCACCAACTTTTCTGTATCTCTCTCTTTCGCTCTCTCTCCTTTAACACTAACTCTCTATCTCCATCTCCCTCTTTATCTCACTCTCTTATCTCCAAATTTCTCTCTCACTCTCTATCTCCTTCTGTCGCACCCTCCCTCTCTTTAACTTAGCTTACTCCCTTTTTTTCTCACTCTTTATTATCTCTATGTACTGCTGCTCCCTCTTCTCTCATTATCACTTCATCCATCCTCCCACTTTGTCTCATCTATTTGTCCCCCCACCCTCCCTCACTCACTCATGCTTTCCTCTGTCTCTCTCTCTCTCTCACTTTCTCTCCCTCTCTCCATTTAAAAAGGCTCTCCCTCATTCTTTATCCATTATTTTGCTCTCCCACTCTCTCCCCTTTCTCATGCTCTATCTTCCAGTACTCTCTATTTGTCTTTCACACTCTCTCCCTCTAGTTGTCCCTCTCTCTCTTCAATCTTTCTCATGGCCACCATCTATCTTTCTATTTCTTTCTGTTTACTACTCGTGATCTTTCTCACACTCTATTATATCTCTCTTTCTCGGTCTTTTGCTCTCTGTTATGTTGCCCATTATTCTCTCTCTTTCTGTCAATCTATCCCTCGCTCTCTCATGCTCTTCCTACTCCCTATTTCTTTATCTTTCAATCCCACTCTCAGCTCTCTCTCTTTCTTTCTGTCTCTACCTCTTCTATCTGTCACTATTTATCATCTCCACTCAAACATCTCTTCCTCTCTCCCCATCCCTCTTCACACCCTCCCTCGCTCTCTCCTTCTCTCTCCATATAGCTCACTCTCTTTACCTAACTCTGCACACTCTCCCACTTTATTTATAAATCTATCTCTCTCACTCCCTCGCTCACTCTCTTGCTCTTTATCTATCATTTGTCTCTCTTCTTGACATTCTTTAATCCTTTTCATCTCATCTTCAATCACACTCTTTCATCGCTTTCTCAATGTTTCTCACTTTATCCTTCATTTCTCCCCAAACCTCCACACCTCCCTCATCTTTATTTGACTCCCTCCCTCCTTCCTTCACTTTCTCTCTAGTTTATTCTCTCACACACTTTATCTCTCTTACTCCCTCTCTTGCTCTCTTTCTCCTCACTCTCTTTTCTCTATATTTATTCTTGCACTCTCTCTTTTTTTTCTCTTCTCCTCTTCAATTTCACTCTCTCTCACTTTCTCTCTCTCTCTTTCCTCATGATTAATCTCAACCACCATTTTTCTTTCTCGTGCTTTCTCTCCCTTCCTCTCTCTCTTCAATTTCACTATCATTCTTCCTCCCTCCCCCTCTCTCCCTTTCTCTCAAACCGATACATTATCACACTTTCTCTAGCTTAATCTCTTAAGATCTCTTTCTCGATCTCTCTCACTCTCTTTTCCTCCACTCTCCATTTCTATCACTCTCTCAAACCCATACATTCTCACAATTTTTCTAGCTCAATCTATTTAATTTTCCCTCTCTCCCCTTGCATCTCATGTTCCTATCTCTATCTCTCTCTATCTACAATTTTATCTATCTATTATCTCACTCTCTCTCAATCTAATCTTTTACCACTCTCTCTTTCTCATGTCCTTTCTCTCCTCCTCTTTCACTCTTGCTCTTTCATTCTCTATTCTTCTCTCTCACACTCTCTCTCATTCTCTCCATCCCTCTCTATTTTTTTCTTATCTATTGTCGGCATATTTTTAGGTTTGTGTGTTGTATTTTAAAAAAGGGGTTGCCTACAGAAGTTATCGGCAAATTTTAAATTTAATTTAAATATATAAACAGTTTTATAATGAAGCATTTGATTTTGAAAATAACTTTAAGTTTGAAAATTTTAAGATATGAAATCAAACCAATCTCACATCCGAAATAGTTTATATAAACAAGCACCGCATCACAAACCGTGTTATCTATCCCAAAGAATAGACACAATGCTTGATGATGGGGCTCGATTAAATAAACTAAAAGATTTGTGACATCCGTTTGGTCTGCGAACCAATTTTATAAGCCGACAAGTTCCCCTGTTTAATATAAAGAAATTAAATAGGGTTTATATTACCTGGGTTCTTAAAGTTCCCTATAAGGGCAAGCCCCTATAGTTAATTACATCTTAAATGTCCGAAGACACTCAAGAAAACTCTCGATAATGATCAGTGGTTTTGCTCTCAAGAATTTCAATGTTTAAGGTTTTCAAATGATTGGATTTTGGAAATTTCAATAGGGAATAGCTCAAATTTGGAACAGTTTATTTTAAGAATCCAAAGGAAGAGAAGTAGGGGATGTCACAGACCTGAAGTGAACTTTGGTGACTTCCTAGACTATCCTAATGTTTAGCTTCGATTTGGAATTTTATTTAATGTTGTAATCTTGCCAATTTTAATTAATTAGGACTTATATTCGTGTGACATGATCATACAAATAGCCTGGAAGATGTGAGGGTTTGTGTCATATCAAACGACTACCTCGGATTCCTAATATTAGTTTGGGCTTAATTTACATGACATGATTATGCAAATGCCTAACGAAAAGTTGAGGATTTATGTTGCACTAGGCAAACTACCTCGAAATCCTATGGCTTGGTTATTTAAACTAGGAAAGGTTTTGTTGATGTAGATTCCAGTTTTGCTGACGACGATGGCCATGCTGCACACTATGCTCCAAGCTCCTTCTTGTTGCAGAGGTTTAGTTTTAGAATGTGAAAATCAGGAGATGAGAGAAGTGTTTTGGTTTATAAAAGTCTTAAAGTCCAAATATTTCTAATGTTTTAATTAAAACACATCTTAAAGTTGATTAAATAGAACCGATTAAAATCTCACGGTTCCGTCATCCCGACACCGTTATTTTCATCAGATTCACTTAGTCCAGATGAATTTGCTAAACTCAACTGAATGAGTTTCACACTTTCATTTAGACCGTGGGAAATCCCGTTAGCAACACGTAGGTTACATCATCCGAGGTATTTCCGATCATCCAACGAGACGTTTTAATTTAGTTGCAATTTTAGTTTTATGTTCTGTTTGTGATTAAATTTTGAGTTGTTTTATTTTTTGAATGTTTTTGCAGTGAATTTTATCTTGTTGTGACTTTTAATTTAGTTTTGGGTTTCTATTTTGTGGCTATCCTAAAGGTTTCAGTTTTCATGCAGGGTGACATTCTTGTTTAACTTGCAAGAGAAGTAAAGTACAGTGCAGGTAAATAAATTGTAATAAAATAAAAGCGTACCTGGAGGGTCTTCCTGTCATTCCAAGCTACACTTAAAACATATGTTAGATCATTTGTATATTTGCAAGATAATACCTAGTTAGAGCTATGGGAAGGTGCTGGCTGTCTACCAGAGTCCTAATCCTATAGCTAGTCAATTCCTATGACATCTAGGTTCCTGTGTTTTGTTAAGGATGATTTTTTTCATCAAAGAACAATTAAGTTCAATTGTTCTTCTGAAACATCTCATCGTATTGAGAAAGTGCTTAGGACGAATCCTAAACATCTTTTCAATACTTCTGAGATTATTTTGAGTCCAAATGAATTTTATTGTACTGGTGAATTAATCAACTATATTTTTAGTTGAGTTTTATCTCTTGCTCAGTGAACTTGAACATTTGATTATCCAATGAGTAAAGTGGCATTTCACTTAATGCTTCATTTAAGAATTATAATAATAAAAGCCTTTAGGGGCAAATCAGTTTGTTAAAAAATTTAACAGCTTTAATTAAAGTTGAATTGATGATTTAGGATGATTTAATTTAGTTTCAAAATTCATGTTGATTTTCTCTTAAGTGTTTTAAATTTTTTGATTTGACAGAGGTGTTTAGATTATACAATTTAATTAAACTTTTAATGATTTAAATTTAATTTGACTTAATTGTAACACTTTAGGTCAATTTTAATTGGTTTGATTTTTTTATATTTTTAATTATGAATTGTCTTAAGGTTGATTTTCTTTAATGTCTCAAATTTATTTTAGATTTTTTTTTAAGTGACTTCAAATTAATTTTAATGTCTTAAATTTATTTCAATTTGATTATCAAATCACTTAATGTTTTAAGCTTTTAATTTAATTAAGGTTTATTTTCTTTTTAATTTCTTAATTATTAATTCAATTATCATCATCAGTTTAATTAAGAGTTAAATATTATTAAAGTTATTCATTTAGGGATTTTAAATTAAAGAATTGATATCTTCTTGAATCATATCCCTAATCTTAATAATCCAAATTAGATTATTCTTCCAAAATTTTAATTATTTAATTAATTAAGGTTTACTTTAAATATTTTCAAGATGATTAATGGGTTTATACCTCTTAATTATTTAAGTTTCAATCATCCAATGGAAAAATTATGATCAGATATTTTACCCTCCCTTTTTGATTAGACCTAAATATTAATTAGGGTTAAAATCTTTAATTATCTTTATGCCCCTTTAGGCTTATTTATTTCATAACTCATCAAATTAAGCTCAAATGAATTTAAAATTTTTACATCACTTCACTCATATGTCAACTAAGACATTAGATGAGAAAATGTTATTTTTCTGAATCTAATTTAATTTATATGTTTATTTTTGTGAGAAAATGAAGGTTTTCAATGAAAATTCAACAACATGACCAAGGTGAGGTTTCTATCCTTATAAAAATTATGGGATGTTCCTATTGACTAGAGGACCACTTGGACCAATTTTGGTGATTTTTTGAATCAAATTTTATTTATTATAATTATTTTAAGTTTTGGAGTGTTAATTAATTATAAAATAAAATTGAAATTAAAAAATGGATTTTATATTTTTCTTAAGTCCCTCTAACCTCAAGGAGTTCAGAGAAACAAATTTTATATTTTTTTAATTTTTCCTTGTTTTGTTAGAATTAATTTTGTGAAAAGGTTGAAAAATTCATTTTTTAATATTAAAAATTGCCTTAAGCCTTTAATATTTAATTTCTTAACCTAGAGAGTTAAGAAAATCATGGGAATGGTTCCTAAGTGATTAGGAGACCAAATGTGACATTTTTGTGATTTTTAATATTATTGTGATTTTTATTATTGTTTAACTATTAAAATATTAAAAATATGGTGAAAAATGAAAATTTTTAGAAAATTCCAATTTTAATTTTCTTAGTCTCCTCTGATATCAGAGAAGTCTCAAAACCAATTTGATGAATTTTTGAAATATATTTTGGGTTTTATAAATTTTGAAAATTTAATAATGATCATGACACTTAAATAATTCATTTAGTGGGGCTAATCATTTTCAATTGATTTCAAATTTTTAAGTGAGACTCCTCTGACTCTAAAGATCTGTGGAGAATTATTTTCAAGTAATTTTGTTGTGTGATTAGTCCTAATTAATTAAAATTCAATTTTGGGTGTTTAGACCAGTTAGGGTTATTCTTAAGGAATTAAACCAAACCAAAATTTTCATAGGGACCTCTAGTCATAAAATACCTCCCTCAATTTTCCTAGAATTTTCTAAGCAACATGTTAATTACTGGAATTAAAATGGCAAAACAGATACATAAATTTGAAAAATCAATATCTTGCCACAGAGATGGCCTTTGGCCTTAGAAAATTCAGGGATTGTTCTAAAGAACAGAGGCTACAAAAGCCCTATGGTCGCATGCCATGGTGAATTGTATAAATGCATGGAGAATTAAAATACTGAACTCAGTAAATAGTTAATTAAAAATAAAATACTCATCAAAATAACTTAATTCTTTTCCACGTTGTTCTCCTCTATTCACTGAGCAAGTGGGTATTTTTATTTTATTTTTGTGATTTTTCTACACAAAGATGTGGATTTTTGAAGTTATGGATATTTAAATAAATAGAAAATAACCTATTTATCTACTTAACCCATTCAGCGTTGCGTCAACCTCGGCAGCTCCGAAGCCCCACGCAAGGCGCTCCTATTTGACGCCGCCACCTGAGTCAACAGCCACACGTCCCGCAGTCTCGCTCCATCTTCTCCTCTGGCGCAACCTGGATCATCCATTTGATGCACACGCGATCCGACGGCTGCTTGTCATTGTCTCTGACTGGTGTGTCCCGAGAGTTGTCTACACTAAAACCCTAATATCTCCCTCATTTCTTAACCAATTTACATGAAATTTGATCCTATGTGTTAGTCTAAATGAGAGCTACAAATCCATACGGCTAACATACATTGAAATCGTCTCAAACAAAATGGAGAATCAAAAGAAGCTCTCTAGAAGGAGGAGCTGAGAAGTGAAGCTTCAACCAGAGGGGATTGGCACGTTCGCTGGAGCTGGAGGAGCCTAGGGATGAAGCCTCTGGCCCTGGTGAATTGTCTAGACCAGACTTCCACCAAGCTCGATTTCAAAGCTTGGTCGATAGAAGAAATGGCTAGCCTAGAGAGGGGGCTTTTGCTGGGGAACTTCTTCTCTTGGTCTAGTGAAGGTGTAGGGTCAATCAATTTGAGGATTGACTCGCTATGGTGAAGTGTCTTATTTTTTGGGTGGATTTTGAGCTGAGACATTGAGCTGACAGAGGGGGTTTTAGGTTTGGATTTCAGTGGGGATCAAGTGCTCTGTGTTTGGAGAAGGGTCTGGAGTGATTTTGGCAGAATTTTGGTAAGGTTTTGTTCAGCACCTCTTTTGGCCGAGAGGGTTGTGAGTTTAAATAAAGGTGGCTGGAGGGCTTCCCAGGGGCAATTGGAGGCTGGGATCAGCTGCTCAGGGGAGGAGAAGAACAGCCATGGTGTACATTTAGTTTGGGACAACTCAGCCAGCAGGTTTGAATTTTTTAAAGCCAAATAAGGCTCTCGACCTGGTGTTTTTCGGAGGCTGTGGTAGCTGGTCGGCCAGGCATGGGTCACCATCTGACTCAGTGGGGTTAGGGCTAGAAGTTGGTGAGTTCAATTGAGGCTTGACATGTGTAAAGGAGTTTGATTTAAGTGGTAAGGGGTAAGGCTCATTTTTGGTTTGGTTTGGTCAAACCATGCTTTTGGGCTAGGTGCACCCACCAAGGGACGTTGGGTGTTGTGGGGAGTCAGGTGAGTCAGCTGGTTTTAAGTGGAGAAGTCTCAATCCAAGTTTATTTAGATTAATTTTGGGTTTAGGTGAAGCATGGGTTAGGTTAAAATGTTTAATCATAGGTTAGGAAGGAGCTCCCCTCTCTTACCATTAATGGCTTGGTGATGTGTAAAGTAGCTTCCATGGCTCTCATGTGTCTTGTGCATGGCTCAATGGCTCCATTTGGCTTAAGAGTGGCTTGGCTCACTTACATGAAATGGATTTTGGGATTTTTGATGAGTTTAGGGGAAATTGACATAAGGCTTGATTTACAATGATTTTATTATTGATTTAGGACTTAGGGATGATTTTAATTAAAAGGATGATGAGAGGAAACTTCATGTGGGCTTTTGGGTTTTGAAATAAATTAATGGATGAAAGTTGGTGAGGGGTTGTGTCAAATAAATGTTGGGTTTAGTTTAAGCATGTGTCATGAGAACTTTAGAAAAGATTTGATGCCATTTGGAGTTGAAATGGGTTCAATTTGGGCATTTTAGTAATGGGGTCAAAATGGGCCAAATTGGGCTAACTTGGGCTAAGGTTGGGTTAATTTTGGGTTTGATGTAAAATTAATGTTGGAAAATATTTATGGGGGGTGACAAAGAGTTTTTTAACTTTGGTTGGGCTTTGATTTTGGGATTTGGGCTCATTTAGGTTCATGATGGATTTAGGCCAAATTGGGGATTTTTGGTTTGGGTTAGGTTTGGATAGAGTTTGGTTTCAAATCTGGGGTAAATCATGTTCGTTTTTTGTTTGTGGGGAAGTTAGGAAGGTTTTGGAAAAGATTTGGGGTTAATTAGAGTTAAGTTGGGTTAGTTTGGGCTAAGTTTAAGTCATGGGTCAAAATTGGGCTTTAAGCTTCAAATTGAAATTGGATCCACATGTTAATGAAATTGGGTTT
This sequence comes from Papilionanthe hookeriana x Papilionanthe teres, assembly GCA_022702705.1. NCBI lineage: Eukaryota > Viridiplantae > Streptophyta > Magnoliopsida > Asparagales > Orchidaceae > Papilionanthe > Papilionanthe hookeriana x Papilionanthe teres. The sequence goes on from CM040425.1 coordinate 123,385,887, forward strand.
GGTTTTGGTCTAAATTGATATTGGGGATATTAAATTGAAGCTTAGGATTGAATTGGATCAAAATTGAGGTCAATTGGAGTGGTTTGGTTGGACATTGGGTCCACTTAGGTTAAAAATAGGTCAAATTGGGGGTTTTGGTAAAAGTGAGCTAAATTGGCAAAATTGGCTTATGTTGTAGTTGAATAAAATGAAATTAGGAATATTTGTGATTTTATAGAATTTTCTGGAAATTTTCTGAATTTTTGGAAATTTTGGGTTAAAAGGGTATTTTGGGTATTTGGAGGGTATTGAGGGGGTATTTGGAAAATTTTGGTGTATTTGGTCATGGATGATCAATTTGAGTAGGGGGAAATATTTAGGATTGATTTTTAGGAATTTTGGTTAATTTAGGCAATTTTGCAAATTTTGGGCAATTTCAAGGGCATTTGGTAGGTTTGGTGGGTTTAGGGCCCCGGGGGTCAAAAATTAAAATTTTGGGAAAATGAAGGTTTATCAAGTTTGAGTGAAATGAAATCATTTTGGTTGAGCCATGAAGTCATATTAAGCTCACAAAAGCCATGAGAGGACTCATTCTAGGCATTCAATATGTTGTTCCTAACTATGTTAGCCAGGGGCTTAGGGGTTAAGGTCCATCCATATGAATTACCTATATGAGTCAGGAAGTCAAATTGGTTAAAGGTAGTTTTAGGGTTTGGAATGTGTGTGTGGGAGTGAGGTGTGTTCAAGTCAACCCTCACCAGCCAAAGAGTCCTATAGGAAACTCATCCTTTAAACCTCCACATTTGATTTTAACCCTCCAAGTGGCTTAGGGGTTTACAATCAAAATTATAGGGTTTTAAGGGAGCCAAGAAGTGTTTGAATTTCTAAGTGATGGGTCCCATTTCTAGTTCTCTAAGATAGTCAAGGATAAGCCCTATGGCTAGATCCTAAGTACTAAGGAGAGAGAAGAGAAAAGACCTCACAAAAGAAGAGGTCAACATTTATCTCTATCTCCGTTTGCCACCCCCTTTCTCTCCTTCTCCCACTCTCTCCACTATCATCTCTCCCTCTCTCCCTCTCTTTCATTTTTTCACTCTATCTCTCCCTCTTTCCCTTACCACTCACTTTATCTCCTTCACCCTCTATCTCCACAAACCACTCTACCAAACTTCTATTTTTTCTCTATCTCTCTCTCTCACTTGATCTCCAACACTTCATCCATCCTCTAGCCTCCCTTTCTCTCAACCTCATACCCTCTCTCAATCTCCACTCACTCTATCCCCTCTCTCTTGCTTCCATCCTTCCTTCTCTCTTTCATACTCTTCACTCCCTCCCTACATCCCTCTCCCACCTTATCTACCTATCTGTCTCCCTCTCTCACAGTATTCTCCTGTTTGTCCCTTCTCTTTTCTCTTCACTCACTTACTCTTACTCAATCTTCCTATAAGCTCTCTTCTCACTCTCTCTCCCACTCACCCTCTCTCACTTCTCTGTCCTACTCTCTTGATTTCTTTAACTCCATCTCACTTCCTCTCCTTTCCTTAATATATCTTCCCTCTCCTTCTCTCTCTATTAAATTTCATTCTCACTCTTACTCTCTCTCTATCTCACCCTCCTTTCTATATATATATATATCTCTCTCTCTCTCTCTTCCTCGCTATATCTCTTTATCTCCATCTTCCTCTTTATGTCACTCTCTTGTCTCCCAATTTCTCTCTCACTCTCTCACTACTTTTGTTGCTCCCTCCCTCTCTTCAACTTAGCTCACTCACTTCTTCTCATTTTCTCTCTTTGTTATCTCTCTCTCACTTACTCTTTGTACTGTTGTTCTCTCTTCTTTCACTATTTCTCTCTGTTCATCTCACACACTCCCTCTTCTCTCTTCCCTCCCTCCCTCTCTCTCTTACTCACGCTTTCTTCTATCTCTTTCTCTCTTCTGCACTCCTTCCCCCTCTCACCCCCTCCCTTTCCCTCTCTCCCTTTACAGCTTGTCCCTCTTACTCTTTATCATCCATTATATTACTCTCTCTCTCTCTCTCCTCTTCTCACTGATTCTATTTATCTCTCACAATCTCTCTCCCTCTCTTACTCCCTCTCTCTTCAATCTTTCTCACAATCTCCCTCTTCTCACTGATTCTTTTTAGCACTCATGCTCTCTCTCACACTCTATTATATCTCTCCTTCTTGGTCACTTTCACTCTCTTATGTTTCTGTTTATTCTCTCTTTGTCTCTCTATCCCTTACTCTCTCTAATTCTCCCTTTCTCCCCACGTCACTCTCTTTCAATCCCACTCTCAGCTCCCTCAATCTTTCTCTCTTCATTTTCTCTCTCATGATTTCTCACCTTCCCTTGCACATCTCTTCCTCTCTCCCCTCTCTCTTTCACTTCCTCTCTCCCTCTCTCCATCTCTCTCCATATATCTAAGTCTCTTTACCTTACTCTTCTTCTCACTCTCCCACTTTCTTTATATATCATTCTCTCTCACTACCTTGCTCACTCTATTGCGCTTTATTCTCTATCTAGAATATATAGTGAGAGGGAGAGAGCATGAGAGGGAAGAGAAAGAGATGAGAGATGGATTGAGGTCATGAGAAGGATTGAAGAGAGAGAGGGGCAAAGAGAAATAGAGTGTTGGATGATATAACAAGAGAGACTGAACGAGAAGGAGGATGAGAGGGAGAGTAGAAGAGTGGGTGATGAAGAGTGGGAGAGAGGAGTTATAAAGGTCGAGAGCGAGAGGGATGGGGGTAGAGAGGGAGAGGGATTGGGGTGGAGAAGGTGGAGAGAAATCATAAGTGAGAGATTGAGGTTGGGAAGAGAGAGAACAGAATGTGGGAGGATGGACGAAGTGAAACAGTGCGATAAGAGGGAGAAGCAGTATAGAGAGTAACTGAGAAAGAGATAATAAAATTTGAGAAAGTGAGAAGAAGGGAGTGAACTAAGTTGAAGAGAGGGAGGAAGCGATAAAAGGAGAGAGAGAGAGTAAGAGAGAAATTTGGAGAGAAGAGAGTGAGGAAAAGAGATAGATAGATAGAGTGAGGGCAAAAAGAGAGCAAGAGAGAGAGAAACTTGGAAAAGAGAGTGAGAAAGTGAGGTAGTAAGATTGAGAGTGAAATTTAATAAAGAGAAGGAGAGATGGATAGAGAGAGAAAGGAAGAGATTGTGTGTGAGAAAGTGGGAATAAGGGACAAAGGGATAAAAAGAGAGGAGAGAGATAAATAGAAGAGAATGAGTTAGAGAAAGAGAAAGACAAAAAATAGTGAGAAAGAGATAGGAAGAGAGCAAAGAAAGAAAAGAGAGTGAGAAAGATATAGTGAGAGAAGGAGAATGGAAAGATCACAAAAGAGAGAGTGAGCATGAGGGAGAGAAGGAGGGAGAATAAGAGAATGAGACAGAGAATGGGAGGGAGTGATGAAGAGTGAGAAGATAGAGGGAGAGTCAAGAAGGGCAAGTGGAGAGAGCATGAGAGAGAGAGGAAGGGAGGGAAGTGAGATAAATACAAAAAGAGAGAATGGGGGTAAAGGAAGAGAAAGAGAGAGAAGAGTCAAAGAGAAGGTGCGAGAGAATAGAGAGTGAGAGCAAGAAAATGATAAAAAGAGGAAGAGAGAATAGAGATTCTGAATGAGATAAAGAGAGGGAGTAAGGGTGAGCGTAAAGCTGAAGAAGAGAGTCGGGGAGGAGAGAGGGTAAGAGAAAGGGAGAAAAAGAGAATCATAGATGGGGCAAGTGACAGCTACGGAGAAAGAGAGTGTGTGTGAGAGAGAGGGATAGATAGAAAAGGTAAAAGAGTGCAAGAGAGAAAGAGAGAGAAAAGATTGAGGGAGTAAGACTGAGAGTAAAATTAAAGAGATTCAGGGAGCTAGAAATAGAGAGATAGAAAAAAAAAAGAGAAAAATAGAGAAAGAATAGAGAGTGCAATAAGTGAGGGAAGGAGAGAGAAATAGAGAGTGAAATAAGGAGGGAGTGGGGTAAGGCGGGGAAGTAATAAATAATAAGTGAGAAGAGTGGGTGAGAAAGAAAAGAGATGGAGAATGAGAGAAAAGTAGAAAGTGATCAGTGATGGATATAGAGAGATAAAGAGAGGGAAAAGTGAGTAAGATTGAGTGAGACAGTGAGAGAGAGAGAGAAACATAATGGAGAGTGAAATACATAGTGAGAACGGGAGAGAGGGAGAAAGAGAGAGATTGAGGGAAAGTGTAAAGAGAGTGAGAAAATAGCGAGAGGGAACAGAAAAGTGAGAAAGAGTGAAATAGAATAGAGAAACAAAGTGAGAAAGAGAGAGATGGAGGGCAAGAGTCAAGGAGCGTATGAGAACATGGTAGATAGAGAGAGAGAGTGTGTGAGAGATTGAAGAGAGAGTGTCTGAGAGAGAGATGGAGCATCAAAGATTTAAGAGGGAGAGAGAGGAAGCGAGAGAGGAAAAGATTTGAGCAAGATGGAGATAGGGAGCGAGATTAAAAGAATGAGTGAGAAAGAGAGATGGTGAGGGGAGATGGAGAGGGGGATAGAGAGGGAGAGGGATTGAGATAAAGAGAGTGGGAGGGTGAGAAGAGGGATGGAGAGAGGGGGAGAATAATTGGGAGAAGAGAAAGTGAGAAGAGAGAGAGCAATAGACAGTAATTGGAGAGGGCGATGGAGAAAATGAGAACGGAGGAGATTGAGTGAGTGAGTGCGAGAGAGAGAGAGAGAGAGAGAGAAGAGAGATGAGGATAATGCGAGAAATAGAGGGAAGGAGGGAGTGAAAGAGAGGAAGAGAGAGGGGGTGAGGGAGAGTGAGGAGGAGAAATTGAGATAGAGAGAGTGGTAGGGATTGTAATGGGGTATAGATACAAAAGAAGGGATGAGAGAGAGAGAGTGGGAGGGAGGGTAATAGGGGAGAGAATTAGAAAGAAAGGATGAGAGAGAGTGAGTGAGAGATAAATAATAAGGAGAGAGGGATTTGACTGAGTGAGTGCAAAAGGAGAGGAGAGGAGTGAGATTGGGAGAGATGGAGAAAGAGAGGGAAGGTGTGATTGAATGAGGAGGTATCATGAAAGAAAATAAATTCTATGAAATAAAATAAGAAATGATGAGGTGACTATGTGGGGAGAGAGCAAGATGTGAGAGAAATTGAGAGAGAGTGTGAGAGATGGAGGGTGAGAGAAAAAGAGAATAAATTGAGAGAAGAGAGGGTGATGAAGAAAGAGCAAGAGAGAGAGACAGAGAGGATGCAAAAGAGAGCAAACATACAACAAAGAGAGATGAAAATATAGAGTGATAGAGAGAGCATGAGAGGGTGTGAAGATAGGGATTGATGAGTGAGCAGAGGGAGAGGGTAAGGCAGAAGTATAGAGAGAAGAGAGACTCATGGAAGACAACGAAAAAGATACGGAGTGAGAGGTATAAAGAGGGAGATATAGAGGGAGAAGGGAGTGGGAGGGAGAAAAGGACGTAGAGAGAGAGACCAAATTAATAATAATGTGAGACAGGGAGGGAGGAAGAGAGTGAGAGATGGTTGGAGTGTGATAAAAGAGAGCAAGAGAGAGTGTGTTAAAGAGAGAAATAAGAGAGCAATTGAGAAAGAAAAAGTGATGAAGCATAAATAGAGAAATGTGTGAGAGAGGGAGAGAATGAGAAAGAGAGAGATAGATGGAAGGATTCAGTGGATGGAAGAGAGTGGGAGTGAAAGAGGAAGTGGAGGAGAGAGAGAAAGAGAGAGTGAGAGAGAACATAAAGAGATAGTGAGAGAGACGTAGAGAGGGGTAGAAATAAAATTTAGTGGGAGAGAGAGGGGAATGAATTGGAAGAGAGTAAGAGGGAGAGAGGGGAGAGAAAGAGAGAGCAAGAGAGGGAGAGACAGAGGGAAGGAATGAAAGGAGTAGTAGAGAGGGAGAGAAAGATTGAGAGGAGAGAGAGAGGAGAGAGAACAACAGAAGAGAGAGTAAGTGACAAAGACTGAACATGGGGTGAGAAAGAGAGAGGGATTGAGGGAGTAATTGTGAAAAAATGAGGGAGTAATTGTGAGAGTGAAACTGAAAACAGTAAGAGGGAGTGAAAAATGGAGAGAATATGTGAGAGATATAGAGAGAAGAGAGAGGCTGAGGGAAGAGAGAGCGGGAAAGAGTGAGATGGTGAGGGAGTGAGAGAGGTAGTAAGAGACAAGGAAGTAGTGAGAGCAGAAGAAAAAGAGGGATAAAGGGAGTGAAAGAGGAAGGGGAGCAAGAGAGTGGCAGGGAGGATAAAGTGAGCGTGAAAAGAGAGAGACAGAGGAGAGAGCGAGAAAGAAATGAAAAGAGGTGGAATAGAGTGAGAGTGGGAGAAAGTGAGTAAGAAAGATAGATAAATGGAGGTAGTCAGAGGGTTTAAAGATAGAGTAAGGAAGAGAAAGGAAGAGAGAGTTAAAGGGATAAAGAGTGAGAAGAGAGATTAAGGGAAAATCGAATATGAGTAAGTGAGTAAGGGGTAAAAAGTGAGCGAGAATGTTGAAAGAGAGGGAGCAAGAGAAATTGGGTAACAGAGGGAGACAAGGGGAGGGAGAGAGTTGGAGGGAGAGAGAGGGAGGGAGAGCAGAGATAGAATGAGAGATGGAGAAATGGAAGCAAGAGAGAGAGAGGAGAATGGTTTTTGGGGATAGAGTGAAAGAAAGTAAGAGAAAAGCGAGCAGGGAGAGTAACAAAGGAGATTGTATAAGATATAAAAAGAGAATAGAGAGTGAGAGAAAATAATTGAGAATATGATGGAGAGAGGAGAGAAAATAGAGCGAGGGAGAAAGTGGTGACAGTGAGAGAGAAAGAACAAAATGATAACAAAGAGTGAGATAGAGAGTGAGAAATGGAGCAAATAAGGGTGAGAGGGAGAGAGATTGAGAGGGAGTGAGAGTGTGTATGAGGGTGTGAGATGGGGAGAGAAGAGTGCACTACATAAGGAAAACCTAGAGAGGGCAAGATTGAGGGAGTGAGAAAGATAGAGGACAGAAGAGAGAGCGAGAGAGAGATAATAAGAAATGATATAGGGATTGAGAGAGAGGGAGAAAGTGACTGAGAAAAGGAGGTAGTGAGAGGGTTTAAGGAGAAAACAGGAAAGAGAAAGGAAGAGAGAGTGAAAGAGAGAGAGTGAGATGAGAGACTGAGCGAAGATCGAGTAAGAGTAATGTAAGTGAGGGGAAAAAATAGAGGGAGAATAAGAGAATTATGAGAGAGAGGGATTAAGGGAGAGAGTGGAAGATGTTGAGGGATAAAGGGAGGTAGAGAGAGGGAGAGAAGAAAGAGTGAGAGTGGGAGGGATGGAAATAAGAGAGCGAGAGAGGAGAGCACGTGTGGGAAATAGAGTGAGAGAAGAGTAAGAGGAAAGAGTGAAGAGAGAGAAACAAAGTAGACAGTAAAAAAGTATAAGATAGAAAAGAGTATAGAGGTGAGAAATAGATGTTGAAAGAAAATAATAGATAATGGGATAGAGGAGAGAGAAAGATGGAGCAACGAATGGAGAGGAGAGATGAGATAGAGAGTGAAAATTTGAGCTAAAGAGTGGATGGAGAGTGATTTAGAGAGAGTGAGAGAGTGTGAGTGTGTGAGATTGAGAGAGAAGAGTAAGCTACATAAGGGAGACCTAGAGGGCAAGAATAAGGGAGTGAGAAAGATAGAGGTAGAGAGTGAGACCGACAAAGAGAAGAAGAGTGAGAGAGTGAAAAAGATCTTGAGAGAAAAGGAAAAACAGTGTGTGAGAGAGAAAAATGATTATAATAGAGGAAAGGAAATTGAGGAACCTGTGAGAAAAAAATATCACTAGGGTGGGAAGGGAGAGACAGAGCGTAAGGGAGGGAAGGCGAGAAGAGAGAGATAAGGAGTGAGAGAACGAAAGAGAGATGCAGGGATAGAGAAAGATAGAAATATTAATAAAGAGGAATAAAGTGAGAACTAGAGTAAGTAAAGAGAGTGAGAGTTATGGATGACAGAGAGAGGGAAGGGGGAAGGAAAGAAAGGAGAGAGAGAAAGAAAGAGAGTAATAAGTGTGAGAGAAAGTGAGAAATAATGAATGGGAAAAGAGAAAAGGATTGAGAAGAATAAAAGCTGGAGAGCAAGAGATAGAGTGTGTGCGAGGGAGAGGAGAGAAAATGATTGAGCAAAGAGAGAAGAGAGAGTAGTTGAAGAGAGAGAGTAGGAGAGTAAAGAGTAAGAGAGCGAGAAAGAAATACATAATAAGAGTGAGAAAGAGAAGTAGAGTGTGAGAAACAGGTAGATAGAGAGAGGATGTGAGAGATATTGAAAAGTGAAAGATTGAGACAGAGATAGACATTGTGAGAGAAAATATTGGGTGAAAAGATATTTAGAAAAATTAAGTAAGAGAGGTTTAGTGATTGGGATACAAGGAACGAGAGGAAGAGAACGAGTGTGACTGAGAGTAAGGGGGATGTAGAGGTTGAGGGAGAGAGTGGAAGGGAGAGAGTAAGTGAATGTGTGAATGGGAGAGGCGGGAGAGAGAGAAAGAGGGAGACACAAAGTGGGGAGGAAAGAGAGTTAGAGAGAGAAAGTTTGGGATATTTGGAGAGAAAGGTTTAAAGGAACCCGAGAGAAGAGAGACAAATAATAGACAGATTAGGAGAGAGAAAGAATAAAGATTGAGAAAGATAGGTGGACATGTTAGGAGTGAGAGTGAGATAGAGAAGAAGGGAGGGACTGGGAGAGAAAGAGTGAGAGAAGGAACAAGAGCATAGATAGAGTGTGTGTAAGAGTGAGAGTAATGGAAGTGAGAATAATAGAAGATTAAGCAAGAAAGACAGAGATAAATAGTGAAAAATAGAGTGAGGGTGGGAGTGAGCGAGATTGAAAAGAGAGGAAACGAGAGAGGAATAGAGATGGAGAGAGAAATAGAAAGAGGAGAGAGTGTGTGAAGTGTTAAGGAAGATAGAGCAAGAGACAGTGAGCTAGAGGAAAAGAGGGAGATACAGTAAGAGAATGAGTTAGAGAGAGAGGAAGGGAGAGATATAATGAGCAAGTTTGAAAGGGCTAACTCTCTCATTCACTCTTTCACTGTCTCTCTTTGCACTCTTTCTCTCTCCCTCTCTCTTTCAAATACTCTCTCACTCTCTACCTTCCAATCTCTTCCTCTATGTCTGCATCTTCCTCGCTCTCTCTCAATATCTTTCTCTCGATCACTCTCTCACTCATTTTCTTACTATCCTTCCCTCCATCCCTCTCACTAACCATTTCCTGCTATATTTTTTCTCTCTCTTTACACTTTATTTGTCTTCAAAATCTCTCTCTCCGTCTCAATCTATCACTCTTCAATCTCTCTCATTCACTCTCTCTATCTCTCTCTTTCTCATTCTCGAACTCTCTCTCTCTTTTTCTTTCTTATTCTCTTTCTGTTCTCTCTCTTACTCTCTCTTCGATCACTCTCTCTAATCTTTACTCAATCTTTCTCTCCCATATCCCTTACGCACACTCTATCTCTCACTCTCTAATTTTTTCTCTCTAAATCCTTCTTTCCTCTCTCTCATTATTTCTCACTTTCTCTCACACTTCCCTCTCTCCATCTTTTCCATCTCTCAATCCCTCTCTTTGTCTCACTTATCTCTCTCTATTTTCCTTACTCTTGTTCTCACTCTATCCCTCTCTATCTATTAATCTATCTAGATACCTCTCTTACTTTCTCTTTCATTCTTTCACTCTCTCTCTTCTCTCCCTCCCTCACTCCCTCACACTTTATGTCCCTTCTCACCCTGTTAATATCTTTTTTCTCTCCTATCTCCCGCTCTCCGCCCCTCTCTTATATCCTCTTCACTCTCAAACTCACTTTTCCTCTTTCTCTCAAGAATTCTTTCACTCTCTCACACTTTTTCTCTTTATCACTCTCACTATCTCCCTCCACCTTTCTCACTCCCTAAATCTTGTCCTCTCCAGGTCTCCCTTATGTAGCTCACTCTTCTCTTCCCAACTCACATACTCATACACGCTCTCACTCTCTCTCAATCTATCTCCCTCTCACCCACTTTAATCCATTTCTCGCTCTCTATCTCACTCTCTATTTTGCTTCCATCGCTCTTCTTTTCTATTATTCTCTCTCCTTCTCTCTCTCTCCTTTTCTCACTCTTTATTCACTTTTTCTAACTTATACTCTCATTTACACCCTCCTTTGTTGCACACTTTTCTTTTTTTCCTCTTAATATTTCTCTCATTCTATCCTACAATGTCTCTCTCCCCTCTCTTACTTCCAACCATCCCTCTCTCTTTCTCCCTCTTCTCTCCATTCCTCCTCCTCTTTGTCTCCCTCTCTGATGCTTCCTCTCTCTCATCATTCTCCTATTCTTCACTCTCTTTACCCGTCTCACTTACTGTTACTCGACCTTCTCACAACCTCTCTTCTCACTCTCTTTCCCATTCTCTCTCTCACTTTCTCCTTCCTACTATCTCTTTAAGCACTCTTACTCCTTATGTCTCTCTTTCTACCTCACTACATCTATCTCTCTCACTCTCTATTCCATCTCTCTTTATTTCTCTTAATGTCTCTTATATCCTCACTTTTAAACTTCGCATTATCTCTCACTACCTTTTTTCGCTCTCCCTCCCTCTTTCACTCACTTAATCCCTCTCTCTCTCCAACTCTCCTTATCTCTCTCTTTCTTGCTCCCTCTCTCTCTCGCTCTCCCCCTCTCCCATGTTCTCTATTCCATCACACTCTCTTTTCTCTATTTATCTCTCTTACTCTCTCACTCGCTCCCTCTTTCTCTCTCTTTAGTTTCACTCTCATTCTTACTCCACTCCCTCTTTCCTTCAATCTTTCTTGCTCAATGTTCACTATCTTTCACCAACTCTCACTAATGCTGATCTCTCTTCTCTCCTCTTAATCGTTTCTCCCTCTCTCCCCCTACTCTTGCTTCCTTCCCTACCTCCCTCTCTTCCCCTCTCCCAGTATCTCTTTCTCTCTCTCAGACACACTATCACCCTCCACCTTTCACACTCTTCCAGTTCATTTATGCTCTCTCCCCCACTCTCTCTTTTCTCTCACTCTCACTTCCTCTCCCGCTCCCACTCTTTAATCTATTTTTCTCCCTCCCTTTTTATCTCTCTTTCTCACTCTCTCTCTCGTTCTTTTCTCTATTTATGACTTATCACTTTTCTTTCTTTTTCATGGGAGGAGGGAAGCTGGAGCGAGAGAATGAAAGAGAAAAGATGAGAGCAAGAGAGAATGGGAGAGGAACAGTGAGAGAAAATAAAGAAAGGAAAAAGTGAGAAAAGAGAGAGCAAGGGAGAGGAAATGAGAGGAAGTGATAGAGAGAAAGAGAGGGAGGATAGGCAGTGAATGAGTGAGTGCAATAGGAGTGGGAGAGAGGAGTAAGATTGGGAGAGAGCAAGAAATAAGGGAAGTGCAGATTGAAAGAGGGAAGGATTGAGGAGCAAAGAGGAGCGCGAGAGATTGAAAGTGCAGATGGATATAAGGAGATAGAGCAAGATGTAAGAGAATTTGAGAAAGTGTGTGTGAGGGTGGAAGAGTAAGAGTGAGTGTGAGAGATAGAGGGAGAGATAAGTGAGTTAAGAAGGAGAAGAGAGGGTGATAGAAGAAAGAGTGGGAGAGGGACAGAGAGGGGGAAAACAAGAGTAAGAAAGCAATAAAAAGAGATAAAATATTGAGAGGGAGAGAGCAAGAGAGGAGTGAAGAAAGGGATTGAAGAGTGAGCGGGAAGGAGTGAAGTAAAGATTATGAGACAGAAATATAGATAGAATAGAGCATCAAGAAAGATAGAGTAAGATATAATGAGTGAGGAGTGTAGAGATAGGGAGATATGGAGGGGATATGGAGATAGCGGGAGGGTGAGAGGGTGATAGAGAGAATGAGATTGAATTAATGAAAGAGGGGGAGAGGTAGGGAGGAAGAGAGTGAGAGATGGTCAAAAAGAAAGAGTGAGTAAAGTTTTTAAGAGGGAGTGATAAAAGAGAGCAAGAGTGTGTGCGTGAAAGCGAGAAAGAGAGAGAAAAATAAAGAAAGAAAAAGTGATAAAAATAGAGATAGAGGAAGGGAGTGAGAGAGATTGAAGAGAGTGGGAGAGAGAGAGGAAGAGAGGGTGGAGAGAATAGAGAGTGATGGAAGATATAGAGAGAGAGAAAGAAAAAGTGAGGGGTACATAATGAGATTTAGTGGAGAGAGAGGGTGAGGAATTTGAAAGAGATTGAGAGGGAGAGAGGGGGAATAGAGAGATGGATGGACGTCGTAAGAAAGATTGAAGAGAGAAAGGGAGCAAGAGAGGGAGATAGTGTCATAGAAAAATAGAGAGTGTTAGATGACAGAGTAAGAGAGAGTGAACGTGAAGGAGAGAGAGGGAGAGCAGAAGAATGGGTGATAAAGAGTGAGACAAAAGAGTTGTAAAGGTAGAGAGGGAGAGGGAGAGAAAGTGCGAGAGAGAGATAGAGAGAGGATAACATGAGCGAGAGATGGAGGAAGGGAGGGAGGGAGGGAAGGATAGGGAGTGGGAAGAAGGACGAAGAGAAATTGTGAGAAAAGAGGGAGCAAAATTATAGAGAGTAAGTAAGAAAGAGCTAACAAAGAGTGAGAAAGAGAAAAGAAACCGGGAGTAAGTGACAAAAGGAGAGAGTGTGAGAGAAAGAAGGAGGATATAGAGAGGTTGAGGGAGGGGGAAGAGGAAACAAGAGACTGGGAGATAGAGAAAAGAGGGTGCGAAAGAGAGAGAGTATGAGTGAAAGTAAAATTTAATAGAGAGAAGGAGAGAGAAAGAGAGGAAAAGATGGATGGAGAGAGAAAGGAATGGATTGTGTGTGAGAAAGTGGGAATAAGAGAGGAAGGGGCAAAGAGATAGGAGATAGAAATAGAAGAAAATGAGTTAGAGAAAAGTAAGCAATAATACAGAAAAATAGAGCAAATAAATAGTGAAAAAGAGATAGTTGGGGAAGGTAGAGGAAGTGAGAAGAGTAAGAGAGAAAGTAAGAGAGAGTTGAGAGTGAGAGCAAGATAATGATAGAAAGAAGAAGAGAGAAACGAGATTGTGAAAGAAATAAAAAAAAAAGGAGTGAGAGTGAGAGTGAAAGTGATCCTGAAGAAAGAGAGTGGGGGAAGTTAGGGTAAGAGAAAAAGAGCAAGAGAGAATGATAGAGAGATTAAAGAGAGAGAGAACAAGAGAGGAAGAGAGAAGGAGAGAATAATAGAGAGAAAAGAGAGTGTGAAAGTAGGTAGAGCAAGAGAGAGTGAGCTAGAGGAAAAGTGGGAGAGATAATAATAGAATGAGAGAGAGAGAGAGGGATAGAGAGATAGAGTGAGCAGCTGAGAAAGGGAGATGGAGGGAATAAAGGGAGAGAGAGATGAAGTAAGGAAGGGAGCGTGCGTGATTGAGAGGGAAAAGGGAGGGAGGGATGCGAGAGAGTGTGTGGGGGGGATAGTGGAGGAGAAAGAGTGAGAAGAGCGAGGGAATATGTAACAATATATGAGATTGCAAGAGCGAGCAAGTTTTAGAAAGAGAGGGAGATAGTAGTTAGAGTGAGTGAAATTGAGGAGAGAGAGGGAGGGAGAATGAGAGAGAGCAATAGAGAAATCAAAGTGAAGAGAACAAGAGAAAAAGGAAGAGAAAGAGTGAAAGCGAGGAGGGAAAGAGGGAGAGAAAGAGAGAGTGCATGTGTGTGAGAGAAGAGTGTGTAACAGATAGTGGGAAGGGGTGAAAGAGAGCCGGAGAGGGAGAGCGAAATAGAGTGCGGGATAAATAGAGAGAAAGAATAAGAGGAGAGGAGAATGGAGTAACATAAGAGAGTAAGAGAGAGAGGGGGAGAGACAGAATTTAGAGTGAGAAAGAGAGAAGGAGGGAGTAAGAGTGATACTTAAATTGAATAAAGGGACTGATGGACCTGGAATGGAGAGAAAAATAGATAGAAAAGTGAGAGTATGAGAAGGAAGAGCAAGGGAAAGGAAGGGAGAGAGAAATGAGAGAGTTCGAGAAAGAAGTAGAGAGAATGGAAAAGTAAGTTCGAAAGAGGAGCAGGAGAGAGGGGTTGTGAGAAAGAGAGTAATAAATGGTTAGATTCAGAGAGAGAATATATAAAAAAATTGTAGATAGAGAGAGACAGAGATAGAAACATGAGATAGATGGTGGAAGAGAGAAAATAAAATATTGAGAAAGAAATGGAGAGTGTGGGAAAAGAGAGCGAGAGAGATTGAGAAAGAGAGCTTAAGAGATTGAGATAGAGAAAGTGTGAGAATGTATGGCTTTGAAAGAAAGGGAGTGAGGGGGAGGGAGGAAGAGAGACAGTAAAATTGCAGAGAGAGAGGAAAGTAGAAAGAGAGAAAGAAAGCATGAGAGAGAAAGAGAGAGAGGGTGAGAGTAATCATAAGGAAAAGGAGAGAGATAAAGTAAGTGTGAGATTGAAATTAAAGAGAAAGAGAAGAGAATGAACGAGGGATAAAGGGAGAGAGATAAATGAGAGAAGAGTGTGAGAAAAAAGAGAGCAAGAGAGAGAGTGAAAGAGTGTTTGTAAGAGAAATAGATGAGAGACAAAGGGTCGAAAGGTGGGAGGAAGTCAAATAAGGAGGAAGAGCGGGAGGTTGCTAGAGAATTGTAGGATAGAGTGAGAATAATGACAAAGTGATGAAATTACAAGATTGAAGAAGAGATGAAAGGGATCAAAGAAAGTGAGGAAGCAAGAGATAAGTGAGAGATAAAGAGCAAGAGAGTGAGAGAAGCAGTGAGAGAGAAATATAAATAAAGAAAGTGGGAAAGAGTGGGATGAAACGTAAGGTAAAGAGAGGAGATATATGGAGAGAGAAGGAGAGAGGAAGGGAGGGAGTCAAGGTGGGAGCAAGAGAGAGGAAGGGAAGTGTGAGAGAAGGTGAGAAATAAAGAGAGAGAGAGAGAAGAGGTAAAGAGAGAAAGATAGAGAGAGCTGAGAGTGGGATTTTAAAGAGAGAGGTGTAGGGAGAGAGGAAGAATGAGAGAGAGCACATGATAGCAAAAGACTTGAGATAGAGAGATATAATAGTAAGTGTGAGAGAAAGCATGAGTGTTAAAGTGAATGAAATAGAGAGATAGAGGGAGGCCATTAGAAAGATTAAAGAGAAAGAAGGAGCAAGAGTGGGAGAGATAGTGTGAGAGAGAAATAGAGAGTGTTGGAAGATAGAGCAAGAGGGTGTGCACGAGAAGGGGAGAGGGAAGGAGAGCAAACGAATGGACGGTAAAGTGTGAGAGAGAAGTTTTAATGGGAAAGAGAGAGTGAGAAAGTACAAGAGAAAGAGGAGAGAAAGTGGTAGGATAGATGAAGAGAAAAAAGCGAGTGAGGGAGGGAGGGAGGGAAGGAGAGGAGAGACAGGAGAGATATTTGGAGGATAGACGAAGAGAAATAGTGAGAGAAGGTGGAGGATAGGTCCCTCTTATGTAGCTTACTCTTCTTTCTCCATCTCACACACTCATACACTCTCTCACTCCCTCTCACCCTCTTCAGCTGCTTTTCTTATGCTCTATCTCATTTACTCATATTATCACGTCTCTCTCATTCACTCTCTCCTCTCTCTCCCTCGCTCTATATTTCACTCTTCACTCTCTTTCTTCTTTTTTATTATTCTGTCTCCTCTCTCTCCTTTCTCACTCTTTATTTCCTTTTCATATCTTATACTCTCATTTACACCCTCCTTTCTTGCTCTATTTTCTCTTATTCCTCTTATTGTTTCTCTTATTCTATCCTCCAATCTATATCCCCCTCTCTCTTACTTCCAACCCTCCCTCACTATTTCTCCCCCTTCTCTCCATTCCTCCCTCTCTCTATCTTCCTCTCTCATGCTCCCTCACGCTCATCATTCCCCTATACTCCCCTCTCTTTACCCCTCTCACTTACTGTTACTTGACCTTCCCATAGCCTTTCTTCTCACTCTCTCTACTATTCTCTCTCTCTTTTCCCTTCCTACTATCTCTTTAAACCCTCTCACTTCTCCTTCTGTCTCTCTATCTAGCTCACTACATCTATCTCTCTCTCACTCTCTATTCCATCTCATTTTATCTCTCTTAATGTCTCTTTTACCCTCACTTTTGACCTTCGCATTATCCCTCACTACCTTCTCCCGCTCTCCCTCCCTCTTTCACTCCCTTAATCCCTCTCTCTCTCCCACTCTCTTTATCTCTCTCTTTCCTGTTCCCTCTCTCTCTCGCTCTCCCCCAATTTCATGCTCTCTATTCCATCACACTCTCTTATCTCTATTTGTCTCTCTTACCATATCCCTCACTCCCTCACTCTCTCTCTTTAGTTTCACTCTCATTCTTACTCCCACTCTTCTTCAATCTTTCTCGCTCTAAGTTCACTTTCACTCACAACTCGCACTAATGTTGATCTCTCTACTTTCTCCTTTCAAACATGGGGCAAGAAAGAGAGAGTCAGGGAGTAAGAGTGAGAATGAAACTTAAGAGAGAGGAAATGGGAGTGAGAAAGTGGGAGAGTTTGATAGAGAAATAGAGTGAATAGAGTGTGAGAGAATAGAGAGGGTGAGAGAGTGAGCTAGTAAACAAATTTAAAAGTGAGTGAAGAGAGAGCAAGAGAGAAGGAGTGAATGAGTAAGTGCAAGAGGAGAGAGAGGGGTGAGATAAGGAGAGAGGGATAAAGAGAGGGAGAAAGAGAGGGATGTAGGGATTGAAAGAGGGGGGATCGAGGAAGAAAAAGAGATGTATGAGAGAAAATAATAAACAATGAGATGGAAATGAGGGGAGAGAACACGATGTGAGAACAATTGAGAAAGTGTGTGTGAGGTAGGGAGTGTGTTAGAGAAAGAGTGAGAGATAGAGGGAGAGAAAGAGTGAGTGAAGAGAGATAAGAGGGAGATAGAAGAAAGAGCAAGAAAGAGACATAAATTGGGCAAAAGAGAGCAAAGGAATAACAAAGAGAGTGAAATAGAAAGGGTGTGAAGATTGAGATTGAAGAGTGAGGGGAGGGAGAGAGGGAGATAGGGTAAAGAAGAAATAGAAAGAGAAGAGAGAGTCTGGGAAGATTGAGTAAAAGATAGTTAGTGAGAGGTAGAGGGAGGAAGATATAGGGGGAGATATGGAGAGAGGGAGGGAAAGAGGGGGATGGAGAAAAATGATCAAGAGATTGAGTGCGGGAGTGACAGAGAAAGATATATAAAGAAAGTGGAAGAGAGTGAGGAGAGGAGTAAGGTCTAGAGAGTGAGATATATGGAGAGAGAAGGAGAGAGGCAGGGACAGAGTGAAAGTGGGATGGGGAGAGAGGTAGAAATGTGTGAGAGAAGGTAATAAATAACAAGAGAGAGAAAAGACAAAGAGAGAAAGATAAAGTGAGAGGGAGAGTGGGATTGAAAGAGAGAGAAGTAGGGAGAGAGGGAGTGCGAGAGAGAGTAAGGGATTGAGTGAGAGTAAGAGAGATAATAAAGGGCAACATAAGGAGAGTAAAAGAATTAGAGAGTAAGAGATAATAGAGAGTGTGAGAGAGAAGCATGTGTGGTGAAGGGAGAGAAATACAAGGTTAGAGGGAGGCCTTGAGAAAGATTAAAGAGAGAGAGTGAGCAAGAGAGCTAGAGAGTGTGTTAGAGAGAAATATAGATTGCTGGAGGATACAACAAGAGTGAGTGAGTGAGAAGGGGAGAGAGGGATAGCAAAAGAATGGATGTTAAAGAGTGAGAGAGAAGAGTTGTAAAGGGAGATAGGGAGAGGGAAGGAGAGAGGGAGAGAAAGTGCGAGAGAGAGAGAGAGATGGAGGAAAGCTTGAGTGGGTGAGAGGGAGGGGTAAGAGAGGAGAGAGAGTGGGAGGATGGAAAAAGATATATAGTGAGAAAAGAGGGAGTAGCCATACACAGAGTAGTGAGAGAGTAATAACAAAGAGTGAGAAAGAGATAAGAAGGGAGTGGGCTAAGTTTAAGGGTGGGAGGGAGCAACAGAAGGAAGGAGAGAGTGAGAGAGTATGGGAGAGGAAAGAGTGAGAGAAGAGGGAGATGGAGCTAGAGAAGTTGAGAGAGGGAGAGAGAGAGCAAGAGAGAGGGAGAGATAAAGAAAAGAGGGTAAGAAAGAGAGGGAGTAGGAGTGAGAGTTAAATTTAATTAAGAGAGAATGAGAGAAAAGGGAGAGTGTGGAGATATTGAGGGAAAAGGGAGGAAGTGAAAGAAAGTATGAGAGAAGGAAAGAGAAAGTGAGAGTGAAGGAGGGAGAGAGCGAGCACAGAGTTTGTGGGACGATCGAGTAAGAGTAAGTGAGTGATGGGTAAAGAAAGGGGAAGTATAAAATAATGGTGAGAGATTGGGAGTAGGAGAGAGGGAGAGAGAGAGAGGGAGATAGAGAGGGAAAAAGAGAAACCAAGAGAGGCCACAAATGAGAGATTGAGAAGGATAGAGGGAATGGGTGAGAGAGATAAAGAGTACAATAATTAGAAAGTGAAAGAGATTTAGAGAGAAATAGGAAAGTAGAGTGAGGGAGAGAAGAGGATATAAGAAAGGGAAAGAGAGAGGGATAAGAGAAAAAAAAATTCGGAGGGAGAGAATGGAGAGAGAATGTAAGTAAGGGAGAGAGGAAGAGAAGAGAGATTGAGAGTGATTGAATAAAAGAGAGAGTGAGGGAGGGATGAAGAGAGACATGTAGATAGAGGGGGACAGAGTGAGAACAAAAGAAAGGAAAAGATTAAGAGATATAGGAGATACAGATAGGGAGGGAGGGAGAGAGAAAGTGAGAGAGAAGTGTGAGAGAATGTGATACACAATAATTGAGAAGAGAGAGGGATTGAGAGGGATAAAAGTAGGATAGCGAGAGAGACAATGCAGTGGGGGATAGGGCAGAGAAATATTGAGCAAATAGAGAGATTGTGTGTGTGTGAGAGGAGAGTGAGAGAAAAGCAAAAGTGAAAGAGTCAGTGGAGTGTGAGCACGAGAGAATGAAAAGGAGAGTGAGGGAGGGATCGAGAGTGTTATATAGATAACGAGGGAGAGAGTGAGAGATAGAGGAGACAAAGAGAGTGAGAAAGAGAGGAAGAGTGAAATAAAAAGAGAGAGGGGTGAGAGAATGTGAGAAACAATGAGAGAGAAGAGGGAGGGATAGCGAGTGAAAGAGTGGGTGTGAAGGCTAGGGGGAGAGGAGAGAGGGTGAGAGAGGGAGTAGGGAGAATGAGAGAGAGTGTGTATAATTGTATGTGAGAGCTTGAGAGAGAGTGTGAGTGAGATGGACTAAGATGGTTGAGCTACATAAGGGAGTCCTAGAAAGGGCAAGAATAAGGGAGTGAGAAAGATAGTGGGAGAGTGATAAAAAGAATGAGAGTGGGATAATGAAAGAGATCAATAAAGAGAGAGGAAAAGAGAGTGAGAGAGATGGGGATGAGATGAAGGGAAAGGGAAAGAAGGGAGTGACAAAGAGAGATAAAGGAGGAAGTGAGATGGATTAGAGAGAGTGCAATAGAGAGAAAGTGACAGATAATGAAAAGTAAATAGAGATAGAAGAGAGTCAGATGGAAGAATTAGTCAGTGAGAGTGAGTGAGAGGTAAAGAGATAAGGAGAATGGAATAATGGCGAGAGAGTGAGAGAGGAAGAGAGAGAGGGAGACTAAGAGGGAGACGAAGAGGGAGATGGGGAAGGAGAGGGTCGGAGGGAGAGAAAAGAGGGAAAGAGATAGTGGGAGGGATGGAAGCAATAGAGAGGGAGAAAGAGAGTAGGGGATAGAGGGAGAGAAAGAGTAAGACGAAAGAGAGAACATAGAGCAACAATGAAGAGAGCAAAAAAGAGCATAAGATGGAAAAAGAGAATAGAGTAAAAGAAATAAAGTGAGGGATGGAGAGTAAGGAAGAGATAATAATAGAGATGGGGATAGAGAGAAGAGAGGAAGATGAGCAACAGAGAGAGAATGGAGTGTGAGAGAAAGAGCAAGATGATAGGAGAGAGTGAGATAGAAATTGAGAATGGAGCTTAAGAGGATGAGAGGGAGAGATAATGAGAGAGAGTGATTGAGAAGTGTATGAGTGTGTGTGAGAGCTTGAGAAAGAGAAGGTAGACCTATAGAGGGCATGAATGTGGGAGTGAGAAAGGTAGAGAGAGAGAGTCGTAAAGAGAACGAGAGTGGGAGAATGAAAGAGATCTATAGTGAACGAGGAAAAGAGAGTGAGAGTGAGAAGAAGATATAAGACAGGGAATGAGAGAGAGGGACAAGAGAGAAAAAAGAAATATTAGGAGAGTTGGAAGGGAGAGAGAATGTGAGGGAGGGAGGGAGGGAGGGAGGGAGAAAAGAGAGAGATATTTAGGGAGAGAGGGAGAACAAGAGTAAGGAAAAGATATTGAGAGAAAGGGGTGAGACAGAGGGAGGGAGAGTCTTAATAAGGTAAGAAGGAAGGTAGGAAGAAAGCGGGAGAAGTGAGAAACAATGCGAGAGAGAAGAGAGAGGGTTGAGAGAGATAAAAGTTGGAGAGAGAGTGTGTGTGAGTGTGAGGGAATGATAGATGGAGCAAGAGAGAGAGTTAGGGAGGGAGTGAGAGAGAGAAGGAGGGAGAGAGAAAGAGTAAGAGATAGCAAAAGAGATAGAGAGAGAAGAGATTGAGTGATCGAGGAAGGGAGAGAGGATAAAGAGAGGGGGAGAAATAGAGAAATAGTAAATAGTGAGGTTAAAGAGAGCAAAAGCGAGGGAGATAGAGAGAAATAAGGAGGGAGGGAGTGGAAGCAGTAACCAAAAAGATAGAAGAGGGTGAGAAAAAAAAGAGATGTAGAATGAGAGGAAGGTTGAGAGAGATTGAGTGATGGATATAAGGAGATAAAGAGAGAGAAAAGAAATCAAGAGAGAGCAAGAGAGAGAAACATAATAGAGAGTTAGAGACATAGTGAGAAAAGGAGAGAGGGAGAAAGAGATAGATAAAGGGCGAGAGTAAAGAGAGAGAAAATATATCAAGAGAGAGCAAGAGAGAAAAAAATAGAGAATAAGAGATAGTAGGAAAGTGAGAAAGTGAGAGGGTGGGTGCGAGATTGAGTGAGTGAGTGCAAGAAGAGAGAGACAGGGACAAAGGGAGAAAGAGAGGGAAGGAGGGAGTGAAAGAGGGAGGGATTAAGATAATGTGGGAGAGTAAGAGAAGGAAAAAGAAGGAGAGAGGGATAGAGGGATGGAGTCTAAGAGAGGAAGAAAGAGGGAGAGTGATTGATATAGACAGAGTGGGAGGGAGAGTAGCGGAGGGAGAGAATGAGAGAGAAAGGATCAAAGAGAGCGAGAGAAAGGGAGAGGGAGAGTGAGAGAGAAATAGAGAAACGTGAAAGTGAGAGAAAAGCGATAAAGAGAGAAGGAATGAGAGAGAGTGATGGAGAAAATAAGAGGGAGGGAGGGATATTGAGTGAGTGAGTCCAAGAGGAGAGAGAGAGGAGAGAGAAAAGGAGAAAGCGAGAAAGCGACGAAAGGAGGGAGTGAAAGAGGAATTGTCAAAGGAAAGAGAGACGTGTGAGAGAAAATAATAAATATTGTGATGGAGATAAGGAGTGATGGTGAGATGTGAAACAAACAGAGAGAGGAAGAGGGACAAAGGGAGAAAAGAGAGTGTGTGGGGAATAGAGGGAGATAAAGAGTGAGTAAGAGAGAGAAGAGAAGGTTATAGATGAAATAACAAGAGAGATAGATAGAGAGGGGGTAAAAGGAAAAAAGAAATCAACTACGAGAAATGAAATAGGCAGTGAGAGAGAGGGCAAGAGAGGGAGTGAAGATAAGGACTGAAGAGTGAGCGGGGGGGAGAGAGGGAGAGAGGGTAATGTAGAAGAGTGAGAAGAGGGACTCAGGGAATACAGAATGAAAGAGATATGGAGTGTGATTAAGATATCACTAGAAGGTTGGAAAGAGAATAGAGAGTGTGAAAGAGATAAAGGGAGGGAGTTGGAGTGAGAGTGAAGCCGAAGAGAGAGAGTGAGTGAATAGTGAAAAAACGAAAAGGAGCAAAAGAGAGAAAGATTGATGGAGAAGAGAGAGTTAGGAAAGAGGAGTGAGAGAGTGGGAGAGAGAGTGCAAGAGAGAAAGGAGAGAGAAGTGAGTAAGGAAGTAAGAGTGAGAGTAAAATTAAAGGGAGTGAGGGAACGACGTGCGGAGAGAGTGACAAAGTGAGAGAAAAATAGATAAAGAATGGAGAGTGAGGAAAGAGAGGACAAGAGAGGGAGATAGAGAGAGAAAAGAAGAGAAAAATAAGGATGGAGGGAGGGAGGCAAGGAGAGAAAGTAATAAACATTGAGAGAGAAGAGGGGGTGACAGAGAAGAGAGAATGAGAGGAATGGAGAGAGAGATACACGGATTGACATAGAGAGATAAAGAGTGAGTAAAGAGAAAAAAGAGAGAAAGAGAGAGCCAAATAGAGAGAGAAAAAATATTATATAGTGTGAGACATAGTGAGAAAGGGATGGAGCGAGAAAGAGAGAGATAGAGGGTAATTATAAAGATGGACTGAGAAAGGGGGAGATTGAGGGTGAGAGTGAGAGAGATTGAAAAGAGAGAGAGAGAGAGAGAAATAAAAATTTAAAAGAGAGAGATAGGATGCGAAAAAGGAAGATAGAACAAAAGATGGTAAGCAAGATTGAGATTGGGAGGGTGATTAAGAGAATTGGTGAGAAGGAAAGGAGAGAGGAGATGGAGAGGTAGAGTGTTAGAGAGAGGGAGAGAGATTCAGATAGGCAGAGTGGGAGGAATAGAGCGGGAGGAAGAGAATGAGAAATAAAGGATGAGAGAGAGCGAGAGAATAGAAGAGTAAGAGTGAGTGAGAAAAAGAGAAAAGAGAAAGTGATAGAAGAGGGAGCAAGGGAGACAGAATGAGAAGATTGATAGATAAAATGAGAGGAAGGGAGAGGGAGTGAATGAGTGAACACAACAGGAGCATTTGAGAGAAGTGAAGAGAGATCTATGAGAGAAAATAAGAAATAATGAGAAGAATATGAGGGGAGAGAGAAAAATCTGAGAGAAACTGAGAGAGAGTGTGTGAGGGAGGGAGAGTGAGAGACTGTGAAAGATAGGGTAGTGAGAGAGTGAGTAAAGAGAGAGAAGAGAGGGTGATAGAAGAAAAAACAAGAGAGAGGCATAGAGGGGGAAAATGAGAGCAAGAAAACCATAAATAAAGATGAAATAGAGAGTGAGAGATAGAACGAGAGAGGGAGTGAAGATAGGGATTGAAGAGTGAGCGATAGAGAGAGAAAGAGAGTGGGTTAGAGAAAAATATAGAGAGAAGAGCGACTTAGGGAAGATAGAGTTGAGTGTGAGGTAGAGAAAGGGAGATATTGAGGGGGTATGGAGATAACAGGAGGTTGAGAGGGTGATAGAGTGAGAGACTGAAATAATGAAAGAATGAGAGAGGGAGGAAGAGAGTGAGAAATGGTTGGATATAACAAGTGAGTAAAGTGATAAGAGAGAGTGATAAAGGAGAGCAAGAGTTTGTGTATGTATGAGAGAGAAAAAAGAGAGAGAGGGAAATAGAGAAAGAAAAAGTGATAGAGCATAAATAGAGAAAATTGAGAGAGAGAGAGAGAGTGAGAAAGAGGGAGTGAGTGAGAGATATTGAAGAGAATGGGAGTGAGAGAGGAAGAGAGGGTGAGAGAGAAGAGAGAGTGATGGAACATATAGAGAGAAAGTGATAGTGAGGGAGATATGGGGTAAAGAATGAGATTTAGTGGGAGAGAGGGGGATGAGTTGGAAGAGATTGAGAGGGATAGAGGGAGAGAGAGTGTGTGAAAGAAGGAGAGAAAGCGAAAGAGGAAGAGAGAGGGAGGAAGGGAAGGAATAAAGATAGAGAGGGAGAGAGGAAGAGAATGATTGTGAGGAGAGAGAGAAGAATGAGCAATCTAAGAGTGTAAGCAAGAGAGAGTGAACATGGAGCAAGAAAGAGAGAGAGTGAGGGAGTAGAAGTAAGAGTGAAACTGAAGTGAGAGGAAGAGGAAGAAAGTGTGAGAGAGAAATAGAGTGAAGAAAGAGTGAGGAAAAAGAGTGCGCGAGAGAGGGAGAGAGTGAGTGAGCAAGAGAGGGAGCAAGAATGAGGGATAAAAGTAACTTTAAAAGAGAGACTAAAGGTAACTTCCCCTCCCTACCTCCCTTTCTCCTTATTGCACTCTCTGTTGCTCTCTCTTTCCCTCTCCTACCTCACTATCTTTTCTTTCTCGATTTCTCTCTTTTTGTCTCTCTCCCCCTTCCTAGCTCTCTCACTCTCTTCAATTTCACTCTCACCCTTGCTCCCTTAATTTCTTCTCTTTTTCTCTCTTGTTCTCTCTCACCCTTTCTCATTCTCCCTCTCTTACACTCCCTCACTAACTCTATCTCTTGCTCCATCTATCATTCTCTCTTCCTTCCTTTCTCTTACTTTCTCTTCCCCAACTCTATTTCTTCAGCTTCACTCACTCTTACTCCCTCTCTTTATCTCCTTCAAAATCTCTATTGTCCCTTCTCTTTCTTTTGTTATCTTGCTCTCGGTGTCTATTCTCTCTCACCTTCTCTCCTACTCTTCTCAATGTTTCTCTTCCTCTACCGCGCACTCTCTCTTTCTCCATTTCTCTCACTTCCCTCCCTTCGTCTCTCTCTCTCAAGCTCTCTCCACTTGCCCTCCTTAGCTCTCCCTCTCCCTTCTTAGCCTTCATCACTCTCTCTCATTATCTTATTCTACCTCCATCTCTCATTTTTTCTCTTTCTCTATCTTCTCTCACTCTCCTTCTCTCCCTATATCTCTCTCTCTTCCTCCTTTGCTCCCTTCCTCTCTCTTTCTCACTATTCGTTTGCTTTCTCTTTCTTTATTATTTCTCACTCTTCTCTAACTCTTTCTCTTCTATTTCTCACTCTCCTCTCTCTTTATTCCATTTTCACACACAATCTCTTTCTTTCTCTCTCTTTCCATCTCTCCTCTCTATTAAATTTTACTCACTTATACTACCTCATTTTCTCAAACTCTTATCTCTTTCTCTCTATCTTTGTCGCTGCCTTCTCCCTCAGTCTACCTCTCTATCTCCTTCTGTCTCTTTCACTCACTCTCTTCTCCTTCTATCACTCCTGTCCTCTCTTCAACTCAGCTCACTCCCTCCTCTCTCTTTCTCACTCTTTATTATTCTTTCTCACTTATTCTTTATACTGTTGCTCCCTCGTATCTCACCATTTCTCATCATCCATTCTCACACACTCTCACCCCTCCCTCCCCTCCCTCTCTCACTCATGCTTCCCCCCCTCTCTCTCTCAATTTCTCTCCCTCTCTCCCTCCTTCTATCTCGTTCTCTACCTTTACAAATCCTCTCCTCACTCTTTATCACCAAATCTTCTTCTTTCCATCTCTTTCCCATTCTTTCTCTCTCTCTCTCTTGCTCTACCATCCAGCACTCTCTATTTCTCTCTAACCCTCTCTCTCCCTCTCTTACTCCCTCTCTCTCTTTGATCCTTCTCATGGCCTCCATCCATTTCTCTATTTCTTTCTCTTTACCCCTCATACCCTCTCTCACACTATATATTTATATACAGAATAAAAAGCAAGAGAGTAAGTCAGTGAGAGTGAAAGATATGTAAACAGAGCATGAGAGTGAGAAGAAGAGTAAGATAAAGAGAGTTAGATATATGGGGAGAAAGGGAGAGAGGGACGGAGGGCATGGAAGAGGGAGGGGAGAGAGGAAGAGATGTGCGAGGGAAGGTGAGAAATAATGAGAGGAAAAATGTAGAGAGAACGATAGAGAGCCGAGAGTGGGATTAAAAGAAAGAGAAGTAGGGAGAGAGGGAGAGAGGGATAGTGTGAGACAAAGAGAGAGAATAAAGTGCAACATAAGAGAGTGCAAGTGACCAGGAAAAAGAGAAAAAATAGAGAGATTGAGAGGAAGCATGAGTGCTAAAGAGAAAAAAATAGAGAGATAGAGGGAGATCGTGTGAAAGATTGAAGAGAGAGAGAGAGAGCAAGAGAGGGAGAGAAAGAGTGAGAGATAAATAGAGAATCAGTGAGAAGGGGAGAGAGAGGGAGATCAAGAGAATGGATGATAAAGAGTGAGAGGGATGACGTGTAACAGAGGAAGGGAGAGGGAAGGGAGGGAGGAGGGAGGGAATAGTGAGAAAATGGGAGGGAGGGTTGGAAGCAAGAGAGAGGGGAGAGAGAGAGTGGACGATGAGAGAGGGTATGAGATTGAGAGAAGTTTAGGCAGGATGAGGGATGAAGTGTGGGAGAGGGAGAAGGAGAGAAAGGTGTGGGAATGGGAGAGAGAGAGATAGAGAGAAAAAGAGAGGAATGGAGAGAATGAGAGAGAGTGAGAGAGAGAAGAACAAAGAACGAAAGAGCAAGAGTGAAAGAGGAGCAGGATAGAGGGGGCGTGACAAAGAGACAGTAATAAAAGATTAGATTAATAAAGAGTGAGAGATTAGATAATTATATGCGCGGATGGAGTAAGATAGATAGGAACATGAGATAGAGGGGGAGAGAGAAAATAAAATAGATTGAGCTAGAGAAAGTGTAAGATTGTATGGGCATGAGAGAGTGCGAGACATGAACAGTGTGGGAATAGAGAGCAAGAGTGATCGAGAAAAAGAGTTTAAGAGATTGAGCTAGAGAAAGTGTGAAGATGTATGGGTTTGAGAGAAAGGGAGAGATGGGAAGGGAGGAAGAGTGATAGTGAAATTGAAGAGAGAGATAGAGAGAGGAAGGAAGAAAGGGAGAGAAAAAGAGAGGATGAGAGTCATCATGAGGAAAGTGAAAGAGGGAGAAAGTAAGAGTGAGAGTGAAACTGAAGAGAAAGAGAAGAGAATGAAAGAAAGAGAGACTGCAAGAGAGAAATAGAGAGAAAAAAGAGAGCAAGAGAGACAGAGATAGAGTGTGTGAGAGAAATAGATGAGAGAGAAATGGAGGGAAGGAGGAAGGGTGGTTTGAAGAGAAATGTAGGATAAAGTGAGAAACAATGAGAAATTGATGAAAATGTAAGATTCAAGATGAGATGAAAGGGAGTAGAGAAAGTGAGGAAGCGAGAGAGAAGTGAGAGATAAAGAGCAAGAGAGTGATCGAGGGAGCTAGAGAAAAAGATTTAAAAAGATATTCTAAGATAGTGAGAAGAAGAGTAAGATGAAGAGAGTGAGCTATATGGAGAGTGAAGGAGAGAGGGAGGGAAGGAGTGAAAGAGGGATGAGGAGAGAGGTAGAGATGTGTGAGAGGAGGTGAGAAATAATGACAGAGTGAAGAGGTAGAGAGAAAGACAGAGAGAGCTGAGAGTGGAATTTAAAGAGAGAGAAGTAGGGAGAGAGGGAGAGTATGAGAGAGTGACAGATAGAGTGATAGAAAGAGAGAGAATAAAGGGCACCATAAGAGAGAGCAAAATACAGAAAAAGAAATATATAATAAAGGGTGTGAGAGAGAACATGAGTGGTAAAGAGAAAGAAATAGAGAGATGGAGGGAGGGAGCAATAGAAAGAGAGAGTGTCAGAGAGAAATAGAGAGTATATGATGATTGATCAAGAGATAGTGAATGAGAAGGGGAGAGAGGGGAATAGTAGAAGAATGAGAAGGGGAGAGAGGGAGAGGGAAGGAGGGAGAGAAAGTGCCAGAGAGAGAGAGATAGATGATAGCATGAGTGAGAGGGGGAGGGAGGGAGGAAGGGGAGAGAGAGGAGAGAGAGTGGGAGGATGGATGAAGAGAAATAGTAATATTAGAGGGAGAAGCATTATAGAGTGTATGTGAGAAAGAGATAATAAAAAGTGAGAAAAGACAAGAGAGTGAGCTAAGTTGAAAAGAGGGAGGGTGCGACAGAAGGAGAGATAGTGTAGGACATAAATTGGGATAGAGGAGAGTTAGAGAAAGCGGGAGATGGTGATAGAGAGGTAGAGTTATGGGAAAAAGGGTGAGAAAGAGAGATGGAGAGAGAGATGGAGGAAAGAGGGTGAGAAAGAGAGGTTATAAGCTGAGAGTGAAATTTAATAGAGAGGGGACAGAAAGGGTGAGGTAAGAGATATTGAGGGAAGAGAGAGGAAGTGAGAGGGAGTGAAAGAAAGTAAGAGAGGGAGGAAGTGAGAATGTTTGCGGGGGATAGTGGGTGAGAAAAGATCAGAAGTGAGAAAACAAAGAGAGAGAAAGAGAAAGCAAAATAAGGTGGAAGGGTGAAAGAGGGAGGGAAGGAAAGAAAGTAATAAACAATGAATTAGAAGAGGGAGTGAGAGAGATAGGAGAGAGAGAGGATGAGAGAAAGAGAGAGAGTTAGAGTAATGAAAATAGGAAGATAAAGTGTGAGTAAATAGAGTGAAAGAGAGAAAGAGAAAAAGAGAGAGGGAGAGAGTGAGAGTGAAACATAATAGAAAGTGAGAGACATAGTGAGAATGGGAGAGAGAGAAAATGGGAGAGATAGATGGCAAGAGTATGGGAGAGACTGAGGAAAGGGGCATAGAGGGATAAAAGAGATAGGTAGAGTGAGAGAGGGAGAGAGAGCAAGAAAGTTTTAAGAGAGAGAGAGAGAGATAGTGAGCTACAGATGTAAAGAGAGCAAAATATTGTGAGCAAGATTAAGATAGGGAGCGAGAGTAAGATAATGAGTGGAAAGAAGAGAAGAATAGAGGGAGATGGAGAGGGATAGTGATTTAGATAGACAGCGTGGAAGTGAGGGTAGCATAGGGAGAGAACTCAAGGGAAAGGATGAGAGAGAGAGAGAGAGATATAGAGACAAGTGAAAGTTAGAGAAGAGAGAGCAAGAAATAGGGAATGAGAGAGGGCACTAGAGAAAACAAGAGGGCGGGATAGGGAGTGAATGAGTGAGTTCAAGAGGAGATGGAGTGATCGGTGAGATAATGAGTGATGGATAAAGAGAGGGAAGGAGGGATTAAAAGAGGGAGGGATTGAGGAGGAAAGTGAGATTTATGAGAGAAAATAAGAACTAATGGGATAGGTAGGAGAGGAGATAGCAAAATGTGAGAGAAATTGATAAAGTGTGTGTGAAGGAGGGAGAGTGATAGATAGAGCAAGAATGGGAGTGAAGATAGGCATTGAAGTGTGAGCGGGAGGGAGAGATGCAGAGAGAGAGAGAGAGACAAAAATTGAGTGAGAACAAACAATCAAAGAAGATAGAGTAAATGAAAGTGAGTGAGAGGTACAAATGGAGAAATATAGGGAGATATAGAGTTAGAGGGAGAGCAAGAGGGAGATAGCGAGTGACTAAATTAATGAAAGAGGGAGAGAGGGAGGGAGGAAGAGAGTGAGAGATGGTTAGATAGAATGAGTGAGTAAATTGATAAGGGAGTGATGGAAGAGAGCAATAGAGACTTTGTGTGGGAGAGAAGAAAGAGAGAGAGCAATAGAAAAAGAAAAAATGATAAAGCATTAAAAAGAAAAGAGCGAGATATGGAGAAAGTGAGAAAGAAAGTAATAGATGAAGAGAGTGAGTGGAATGGAAGAGATTGGTTGTGAGAGAGGAAGAGAGAGTGAAGGAAGATATAGAGAGAGAGTTAGAGAGGGAGGATGAGTTGGAAGAGAGTGGAAGGAAGAGAGGGGGAGAGTATGTGAGAGAGAGAGAGAAAAGGAAAGAGAGTGTGAGATAGAGCAAGAATGAGATTGAAGTGAGTGAGATGGATGGCGAAGAAGAGAATGAGTGATTGGGAGTGGGGGAAGGGAGGGGTGAGGAGATGGAGAGAGGGACAATGGAGAGGGAAAGAGGGAGAGAAAGAGAGAGTGCATGTGTTTGTGAAAGAGAGAGAATGGGAGACAAGATAGTGTGAGAGATAGTGGGAGAGGGAGAGGGAGAAAGGGAGAGCAAGATAGAGTGGGGGATAGATAGAGAGAGAGTAAGAGGAGAGGAAACTAGAGTAACATAAAAGAGAAAGAGAGAGAGAGAGGCATGAAGAACAGGAGAGAGAAAGAGTGAGAGGGTGAGAGTAATCATGAGGAAAGAGAGAGGTTGAATGTAGGAGTGAGAGTGAAATTGATGAGAAAGAGAAGAGAAAGAAAGGGAGAGAGTGTGAGAGAGAAATAGAGAGCTGAGAGAGTGAGGAAAAAGAGAGCCAGAGAGATTGAGAGAGAGACTATTAAGGAGAGAGAGATAGACAGGAAAAAATGAAGGGAAAGGGGAAAGGAGTGAAATATGGAGAAAGGCTGGGAGGGAGGTTGGGAAAGTAATGTAGGATAAAATGAGAAACAATGAGAATGAGATAAAAGTGAAGGATAGAGGAAGAGATGAAAGGGATCAGAGAGAGAGAAGAAGTGAGAGAGAAGTGACAATTGAGAGCAAGAATGAAGTAGGGAGTAAGAGAGAAAGCTATATAAAGTGTATGGTAAAAAGAGTGAGAAGAAGTGTAAGGTAAAATGAGTGAGATATATGGATAGAGAAGGAGAGAGGGAGGGGAGAGAGGAAGTGATGCATGAGTGAAGGTAAGAAATAACAAGAGAGAGAAGTGGCAGATAGAAAGAGAGAGAGAGAGAGAGAGAGAGAGAGAGAGAGAGAGAATTGAGAGTGGGATGGAAATAGAGAGAGGTAGGGAGAGTGGGAGAGTGAGAGAGAGTGAGGGATAAATTTAGAGAAAGAACGAGAATAAAGAGAAACGAATGAGAGAGCACAAGACTCAGAAAGAGAGATAGAATAGGTAGTGTCAGAGAGAGCATGAGTTGTACAGAAAAAGAAATAGAGAAATGGAGGAGGTTGTGAGAAAGATTGAAGAGTCAAAGGGAGCAAGAGAGGGAGAGAGAGTGAACGAGAAGGGGAGAAAGAGGGAGAGCAGATGAATGGGTGATAAAGAGTGTGACAGAGTATTTGTTGGAGAGGGAGAGAATGTGCAAGAGAGTGAGAGAGATGGAGGATAGCATTAATGAGAGAGGGAGGGAGGGAGGAAGGGGGAGAGAGAAGAGAGAATGGGAGGATGTACGAAGATAAATTGTGAGAGAAGAGGGAGCAGTAGTACAAAGAGTAAGAAAGAGAAAAAAAGGGAGTGAGCTAAGTTGATAACAGCGAGGGAGCGACATAAGGAGAGAGAGACTGAGAGAGAAATTGGGAGAAAGAGAATGAGAGAAAGAAGGAGGAGATAGACATGTAGAGTGAGGGGGAAGAAAGAGTGAGAGAGAGAGAGACAGAGAAACGATGGTGAGAAAGAGAGGGAGTAAGAGTGAGAGTAAAATTTAATAGAGAGAAGTAGAGAGAAAGGGAGTGGGAAAGATCGATGGAGAGAGAAAGGAGGAGATTTTATGTGAGAAAGTGGGAAGAAGAGAGGAAGGGACAAAGAGAGAGAGGCGAGAGAGAAATAGAAGAGAGAGAGTTGGAGAAAGGTGAGAAATCATAGAGAAAGATTTAAGCAAATAAATAGTGAAAAAAGAAGGTAGATGAAGTGAGAAGAGTAAGAGAGAATGTGAGAGAGAATGAAGAGCAAGATAATGATAGAAAGAGGAAGACAGCATAGAGATTATGAAAGAGATAAAAAACAGAGTAAGAGTGAGAGTGAAGCTGAAAAAAGAGAGTGGGAGAAATTAGAGTAGGAGAAAAGGAGCAAGAGAGAACAATAGAGAGATTGAAGGGAGTGGGAATGAGAGAGGAAGAGAGGAGAGAGAAATAAAGAAGAAAGAGTGTGTGAAGGTAGATAGAGCAAGAGAGAATGAGCTAGAGGAAAAGAGGAGAGACAATAAGAGAATAAGTGAGAGGGGTAGGAAGGGAGAGAGATTGAGCAACTGAGAAAGGGAGATGGAGGGAAGACAATGAGAAAGAGATGGAGGAAGGGATGGGGCTTGAGTGATTGAGAGTGAAGAGGGAGGGAGGGATGTGAGAGAGAGTGTGTTTGTCGGGATAGAGAAGGAGATAGAGTGAGAAGAGTGAGGGAATATGTAGCAATAGAAGAAATAGTACGACCAAGCAAGAGAGAGATTAGTAGTTAGAGTGAGTGAAATTGAGAAGAAAGAGAGGGAGGCAGAGAGAGAGAGAGCAAAAAAGAAATCAAAGTGAAGAGAGGTGAAGGAAGAGAGAACAAGAGGAAAGGAAGAGAAGAGTGAAAGCGAGGGAGGGAAAGAGAGAGAGAAAGGGAGAGTGCATGTGTGTGAGAGAGAGCAAGGGAGAGAAGAGAGTGTCAGAGATTGTGGGAGGGGTGAGAAAGAGAGCTAACGAGGGAGAGCAAGATAGAGTGAGATAAAGGGGTGACAGAGAGAAGGAGTGAGAGAGAAAGAGAGAGAAGTGCCAGAGAAATTGAGAAATAATGAGAGAGAGAAAGAGATAATGATTAAGATGGGAGAAAAAGATTGAGCAAAGAGAGACGAGAGAGTGACCAAAGAGCAAGAAAGTGATAAAAAAGATAGCGTAGAGAGTGAGAGAGAGAGATAGAGGAGGGATTGAGGAGATTGAAGAGTGAAGGATTGAGACAAAAAGAAATTGTGAGAGAAAATAGAGAGAGAGAAAATATTGTAAAAAAATAGAGCAAGAGATGTTTAGTGAGAGGGACTGAAGGAAGGCAAGCAAGAGAATGAGTGAGCGAGAGATCATGACAGAGAGATTGAGAGAGACAGAGAGAGAAAGAGGGATGCAGAGGTGGAGGGAGAGAGTGGAGGGGAGAGAGTGGAGGGGAGAGAGTTAGAGAGTCATGAAAGAGAGAGGGGGAAGAGAGTGAAAGAGGGTTACATAAAGAGGGAAGGAAGAAAGTGAGAGGGAGAGAAAGAGTTAGGGATATATGGAGAGAAAGGTGAAAGGGGTGAGAGTGAAGAGAGACAAAAAAAACAAATTAGGAAAGATAGAAACTATAGAGAATGAGGAAGATAGAGGGACAAGTTAAAAGTGAGAGTTATAGAGATGAAGAGTGGGACATGGAGAGGAAGATCGAGGGAACAAGAAGAAGAGAGAGTGTGTAAGAGTGAGAGTAATTGAAGAAATAGTAATAGAAGAGAGAACAAGAAAAATAAAGAATATATAGTGAAAAATAATGAGAAGGAGGAAGTGAGAGAGATTGAAGAGAGAGGGAAAGAGAGAGGAAGAGAGATGAAGAGAGAAATAGAGAGAAGAGAGTATGATGGAAGATTGAGCAAGAGAGAGTGAGCCAGAGGAAAAGAAGGAGAAAGAATATGAGAATGAGTTAGAGAGAGAAGGAAGGAGAGATAGAGCGAGCAAGTGAGAGAGGGAGAGAGAAGGAGGACGGGAGGGAGAGTGAGTGATTGAGAGGGATGAGGGAGGGAGGGATCTGAAAGAAAGAGAGTGCATGGCAGATAGAGGTGGAGAAAGAATGAGAAGTGAGAGGGAATAGGTTACAAAAGAAGAGATAGTTAGAGCGAGCAAGGAAGAGTGAGAAGGAGTGGGAGAGAGTCGTAAGAGTGAGCGAAATAAAGGAGAAAGAGAGGGAAGAAAAAAGAGAGAGTAATAGAGAAATGGAGAGAGAGAAGAGGCGTGAGAGAAGAGAGAACACGAGGAAAAGGAAGAGCAAGTGAGCATGTGAGGGAGAGAAAGAGAGCGTGCATGTTCTGAGAGAGACAGAGAGAGAAGAGAGTGTGGGAGATAGTGGGAGGGGATGAGAGAGAGAGGGAGAGTAAGATAGAGTGGGGGATCAACGAAGACAAAGAGAAAGTGGAGATGAGAATAGAGTGACATAAGAGAGTAAGAGAGAGAGAGTGAGAGAGAATTGGGAGTGCAAAAGAGAGAGGGAGGGAGTAAGAGTGAGATTTAAATTGAATAATGGGATAGATGAAGTAGATAGAAAATTGACTAAGGAGATAGAGAGAGTAGATAAAAAAGTAAGGCTAAGGGATGGAATAATGGGATAGAAGGAGGGAGGGAGAGAGAGAATGAGAGAGAGTACGAGAGAAGAAGAGAGAATGGATCATCAAGAGTGAAAAAGGTGCAGGAGAGAGGGGGTGTGAGAAAGAGAGAGTGACAAATGGTTAGAATGAGAGGAGCCAGAAAATAGATAAATAAAATGGTAGATAGAGAGAGATAGATAGAGATAGAAACACAAGATAGAGTGGGAAATAGAGAAAATAAAATAATGAAAAAGAAATAGAGAGTGTGGGAGAAATGGGTGAGAGAGATTGAGAAAGAGTGCTTAAGAGAACGAGCTAGAGAATGTGTGAGAACGTAAGGGTTTGAGAGAAAGGGAGAGAAGGGGAGGGAGGAAGAGTGATAGTAAATTGAAGATAGAGAGAGGAAGGGTAAAAGGGAGAGAGAAAGCATGAGAAAGAAAGAGAAGGAGGGTGAGAGTAATCAAGAGGAAACAGAGAGAGGGAGAAAGTAAGAGTGAGAGTGAAATTGAAGAGAAAGAGAAGAGAAAGAAAGGGAGACAAAGTGTGAGAGAGAAATAGAGAGAAGAGAGTGAGGAAAAAGAGATCAATAGAGAGAGATTAAGACAAAGAGAGAGGTAGAGTGTGTGTGAGAGAAATAGAAGAGAGAAAATGGGAGGGAAGGAGGGAGGGAAGGAGGAATGTTAGGCAGAGAAATGTAGGATGGGGTAAGAAATATTGAGAAAGCGATGAAAGTGCAAGATTGAAGAAGAGATGAAATGGATTAGAGAAAGTGAGGAAGGGAGTGAGAGAGAAACATATATTAAGAAAGTGGGAGAGAATGAGTAGAAGAGTAAGATAAGTAGAGTAGTACAGAGAGTAAGTGAGAGAAATAACAAAGAGTGAGAAAAAGAGAAGAAGGAAGTGAGCTAAGTTCAAGAGAGGGCAGGCGTGATAGGAGGAGAGAGAGTGCGAGAGAATTTGAGAGAAACAGGGAGATGGTGATAGAGAGGTAGAATAAGGGGAGAGAGTGATAGAGAAAAGAGGGAGAGAAAGAAGAGTAAGAGTGAGAGTGAAATTTAATAGAGGGAGAAAGAGAGAGAAAGGGGGAGGGAAGAGAAAGGATGTGAGTGGTAGTAAAAGAAAGCAAGAGAGAATGTTTGTGGGGGATAGTGGGTGAGAAAACAAAACTGAGAAGAGAGTCCAACAAATATAAAGTAAGAGAGAGACAACAAAGAGTGAGAAATAGAGAGGGAGTGAAAGAGATTTAAGTTAAGTGAGACCGAGTGAGGAGGGGGAGAGTGGGAAAGAGAGAAATAAGGAGAGTAGCAAGTGTGGGAAGATAGAGCAAGAGGAGTGGGCCAGAGGGAGGAATAAAGAAGAGAGCAATTCAAAGGCGAGCTAGAGAGTGGAAGAGGCAGAAAGATAAAGATAATGAAACAAATAGAGAGAGGAACATAGAGAAAGCGATTGACAGTGTTGGAAAGAGGGAGAGAGAGAAAATGGGAGAGAAAAAAAGGTCAAGTGGAAGCAAAACAGAGAGGTGATGAGAGAGAAAGAGTGGGGTAATAGAGGCAAAGACAAGTGAGATGTGAGAGGGAAAGAAAAAAGTGAGGGAGTTAGAGTAAGCAAGAGACTGAGAGAGAAAGAGATTAAAAGAGGGACTGGGAGAGAGAGAGATAGAGTGAGGGAAAGGGAGAGGGAGAGATGGAGTGAAATAGAGTGAGAGCTAGTCAGACAATGGGATAGTGTGAATGATGTAGAGAGAATGAGATAAGAGAGAGAGAAGAGAGTTAAGGGAATTAAGGAGAGAATGTAAGTAAAAGAGATCTCTTGAAAAAGAGAGAGTGAGACATGGTGAAAGAGCAAGTAAGCGAGGGGGATAGAGATGAAGAGAACCAAAGAAGAGATCAAGAGAATATATAAAGAGAGAGAGAGAGAGAGAGACATTGGAAGATAAAGATGCAAGGAGAGGGAGCTTGAGAAAGAAATATAAAGAGCTAGAGAGATAATAATAATAGGGAGAGAGAGCAAGAAAGTTATTGTGAGCATGATTTAAAGTGAAAGTGAATTGAAGAGAGAGTGAGGAGAGCAATGAAGAGAGAAACATATAGATTTATAAAGCCAGAGGGAGAGAGAAACAAAGGGAATGCATAAGGAAAGAGGGAGAGGGAGGGAAAGAGAGTTAGCAAATGACGGAGCAAGTGAGAGTGAGAGATAGGGGCGGGTATGAGATGGAGAGCGAGGGAGAGATAGAAAGAGATAAAGAGATATCAAGATAGGGTGAAAAAGATGGTGAGAACGAGGATGAGAGAGAGAGAGCAAAAAGAGAGATTGCGAGAGAGAGTAAAAAGAGAATGTGTGTGAGAGTGGGTGAATATTGGTGAGAGAGAGAAGAAAAAAATGTGAGGTTGAGAGAGTATGTGTTGTGAATACCAAAGAAGTGTGTCTGTGTGAAAGAAAGGGAGAGATAGAGAACAGAACATGGGAGAAGAAAAAATGAGAGTGAGATAGAGAGAGAAAGGAGAGGGAGGGTTAGAGAGATGAGAGCAAGATAAATAAGAGGAGAGGGAATGAGAAGATGAGAGAGAAATAAAGAGATGGAGGGAGAGGACAGAGATAAAGTAGTGATGGATTAAGAGAAGAGAGAGCAAGTGAAGAGAGAATGAGAAAGATGAAAATGTAGTGATAGACAATGGGAAGCAAAAGGGAAAGAGAAGAAAGTTTGAAAGACATGATATAGAGAAAGATAGAGGGAGAGAGAATGAGATGGAGCGGGTGAGAGATAGAGAGATGGAGAGTGAATGAAATAAAGAAAGAAAAATAAAAAGAGTGGGAGAGAAGGAGAGAGAGTGGAAGAGAGGGAGACAAAGGGGAAGAGGGAGATAGAGAAGAATGAGATAGAGAGAGAGAGAGATCAAGAGAGAGTGAGGGGTGATGGAAAGAGAGAAAGAAAAGTAAAATGAGAGGGGGAGAGAGTGGGGGAGAGAGAGTTGGGGAGAGAGAGTAAAGGAGAGAAAGTGAGAGTTAGACGAGCATGAGAGAGTGAAAGTAGGGGCATGAAAGTGAGATATGTAGTGAAGCAGAGAACCCGAGAGAGTGAGACGAGCAAGAGCGATTAAGCAGGAGAATGAAAAATTGAAAGAGAGAAAGACTAATAGAGAGCAAGAGAGTGGGTAGAGGGAGAGGGTGAGAGTGGAGAGAGGTGATGATGGGAGGGAGAGATAACAGAAAGGATATTGTAAAGAGAAGAGTGAGAGTAAAGAGAGGAAGTGAAATAGATTGAGAGTGAGAGAGAGTAATAAAATAAGAGAGAGAGAGAGAGAGACAGAGAAAGAGAGTGCAAAACAAAAAAGTGGGAGAGGGAGATTTAGTGCTAGAAATAGCAAGATAGAGATAAGAGAAAAATACTGAGAGAGATAGTAGAGCAATAGAGTGATTTTGAGAGATATTTAAAGTGAGAGAGATTAAGAGAGAGGGAAGAAAAGAGAGAGAGAGGAGATAAATATATAGAGAAGACAGAGAGAGTGTGTGGATAGAGAGAGGAAGGGAGCTAGAGGGGGAGAGCAAGAGAGAGAGATAGTAAGCGAGATAAGAAAAGTTTGATAAAGTAACAGAGTGATTATAAGATAAATTCAGAGGAAGAGAGAGAGTGAAAGACAAAGAAAAGGGTACGAGGGAGGGGTTGATAGAGATAAGAAGAGTGAGAATGGAGAGTGAGAGAGAAGAAATGTGAGCCTTAAATAGTGATCAAGAGTATGAGGGAGTAAGCTAACAGAAAAGGAAGAGACTAGGAGAGGGTGGAGGACAGAGAGGGACCTGAAAAGAAATGCATGAGAGGGAAAGAACAGTGAGAGCACTAGACAGAGCGAGAGAGAGGGAGGAGAGAGGGAAGAGGGAGATGATGAGATAGAAAGAGAGATAAATATATAGAGATGAGGGAATGAGAAATGGAGAGAATAAATAAGAGAGAAGAGAGAGGGATAGAAAGAGTGTGAGAAAAGAAAGTGAGAGATAAAAAGAGTAAGTGAGCAGTATATTTCACCCTTCCTCTCTCCATCTCACTCACTCCCCCCGTGCTTTATCTTTCCCCACTCTCTTCTCTCTCTATTTCACTCTCCCTCTCTCTCGCTGCATCACTCCCTCTCACTTAAATCTCTCTCACTCCCTCACTCTTTCTCACTCTT
Organism: Papilionanthe hookeriana x Papilionanthe teres; assembly: GCA_022702705.1. Lineage (NCBI taxonomy): Eukaryota > Viridiplantae > Streptophyta > Magnoliopsida > Asparagales > Orchidaceae > Papilionanthe > Papilionanthe hookeriana x Papilionanthe teres. The sequence continues at coordinate 123,423,588 of CM040425.1, forward strand.
CGTTGCCTCTCATTCTTTGTATTTTGTTTGTCTTACTTCTGTAATTTTTTTCTCACCCACTATCCTTAAAAAACATTCTCTCTTGCTCCTTGTCTTGCTTTCTTTCATTTCCTCTCACTCACTCTCTTTTTCACCCACTTTTCTCTATCTCTCTCTCTATCTTTCTCATAACTCTACCTCTCTATCTCCATCTCCTTCTCTCACTCTCTTCTCTGCCAATTTCTCTCTCACTCCCTCTCTCCTTCTGCCACACCCTCCATCTATTCAACTTAGCTCACTCCCTTCTTCTTTTTTCTTACTCTTTGTTAAATCTCTCTCACTTACTCTCTGTACTGCTGCTCCCTCTTCTCTCACTATCCTTCGTCTAGCCTCCCACTCTCTCTCCTTTCTCTATCCTCCCCCCTCCCTCACTCACTCACGCTTTCCTTTGTCTCTCTCTCTCTCACTTTCTCTCCCTCTCTCCACCCTTCCATCTCTCACTCTCACTTTAAAATGCCTCTCTCTGACTCTTTATCATCCATTATTTTGCTCTACATTCTCTCCCCTTCTCCCTCACTCTCTCTTGCTCTATCTTCCAGCACTCTTTATTTCTCTTTCACACTCTCTCTCCCTCTCTTGCTCCCTCTCTCTCTTCATTCCTTTTCATGGCCTCCCTCTATCTCTCTATTTCTTTCTCTTTACTACTCATGCTTTCTCTCACACTCTATTATATCTGTCTTTCTCGGTCTTTTGCTCTCTATTATGTTCACTTTTATTCTCTCTCTTTCTCTCACTCTATCCCTCACTCTATCGCGCTCTCCCTCTCTCCATACTTCTCTCTTTCCATCAAACTCTCAGCTCTCTCTATCTTTATCTCTCTATATCTTCTCTCTATCTCTATTTCTCATATCCACTCACACATCTCTTCCTCTCTCCCTATTCCTCTTTCACACCCTCCCTCCCTCTTTCCTTCTCTCGCCATATCGCTCACCCTATTTACCTAACACTTCTTCTCACTCTCTCCCACTTTCTTCAAAAATCTTTCTCTCTCACTCCCTCGCTTACTCTCTTTCTCTTTATCTCTCACTTGTCTCGCTTCCTCACTTTCTCTAATCCTTTTTATCTCATCTTCAATCTCACAACTTCATCACTTTCTCTTTATTTCTCACTTTATTCTTCATTTCCTCTGAACCTCCGTGTGTCGCTCCTCTTTATTTGACTCCCTCCCTCCTTCCCTTCAATTCTCTCTCAACTATTCCCTCACACACTCTATCTCTCTCTCACTCATCCCTTGATCTATTTTTCCTCACTCTCTCTTCTTTTTATTTCTCTCTCGCACTCTCTCTTTCCTTCTTTATCTTCTCATTCTCTTCAATTTTACACTACTCGTACTTTCTCGCTCTCCCTCTTTCCTTAGATTACTCTCACCCTGTCTTTTTCTCTCTCGCGCTTTCTCTCTCCCTTCCTCTCTCTCTTCAATTTCACTGTCACTCTTCCTCCCTCCCCCTCTCTCCCTTTCTCTCAAACCCATACATTGTCACACTTTCTCTAGCTCAATCTATTAAGTTGTTTTTCTCGATCTCTCTCGCTCTCTTTTCCCCCACACTCCATTTCTTACTCTCTCAAACCCTTACAATCTCACACTTTATCTACCTCAATCTATTTAATTTTCTCTCTCTCACCCTCTATCTCTCTCTACTTACAAATTTATTTATCTATTATCTTACTCTCTATGGATCTAATCTGTTATTACACTCTCTTTCTCATGCACCCTCTCTCCTGCTCCACTTTCACTCTTTCTCTTTCATTCTCTCTTGCACTCTCTCTCATTCTCTCCATCTCTATCTCTTTTTTCTCTCTATCTCTCTCTTCCTTTGCCACCCACTTTCTCTCCTTCTCGACTCGCCCCCCAAACCTCTCCCGCTCTCTCTTTTTTCACTCTATCTCTCTCTCTCTCTCTCTCTCTCTTTCCCTTTCCATCCACTTTCTCTCCTTCTCCCACTATCTCCCCAAACATCTCTACCTCTCTCTCTATTTTTTCTATATCTCTCTCTCACACTTGCTCTCCAACATTTCATCCCTCATCCTGCCTCCCTTTCTCTCAACCTCATACCCTCTCTCAATATCCACTTCGTTCCTCTTCGCGCCGTAAAGGGACAAGGCCTAGCAGACTTCCTCGCAGCACACCCTTTGCCGGCGGATTCACCTCTCGACGACGATTTCCCTGATGAGCAGTTAATGAGCCTAGAAGACCCTGATGATCGACGTTGGGATCTATACTTTGACAGTGCGTCCTCAGCACAGAAAAATAAAGAATCGCAAACGATAGTGCCCGGTAAGGCAGGAATCAGACTAATATTTATAACGCTGGAGCGGGGAATGTTAAGGTACTCCTACCACTAAACAGAACCATGTACAAACAACGAAGCGGAATACGAAGCCCTCATAACATGATTGGAATTAACCATTCAGATGGGAATAACAGACATCAACATCTACGGAGATTCTCAGTTGATAATTCAACAGGTCGTCGGACAGTACAGAATTTTAAAGACAAGGCTCGAGCAATACTTTCAGTATGCCATGAAATTGCTGGAATAAATTGCAAACATAACAATCTACAAGATTCCCAGAAAAGAAAATGCTCTCGCCGATGTGTTAGCCCGCCTTGCAAAGGAATATTCCTGCTTACAGGATGAGTCAGTTGAAGTGTTAGTTCAAGGACAACAGGTCCTATCACAGCTTGACATAGATACAATACATAAATCAGAAAGAAAAGCAGAAGAAACAATTGCAGCAGTGACAAAAAATACAGAAGATTGGCGACAGCCACTAGTAGACTACTTGCAGACATGAAACCTACCTAACGATAAGTCTTTAGCCCATCAAATCAAGAAAAGAACTCTATCTTACGCAGTAATAAACAATACGTTATACAAAAGGTCTTTTGAGCAGATGTGGCTAAGGTGCCTGAGCGGATCCGAGGCTCGTGAAATCGTTAAAGAAGTACATTCAGGACTTTGTGGCGCTCATCAGTCGGGTCCGAAAATAAAAATGAAGATTAAAAGTCTAGGGTACTACTGGCCCTCAATAATGACCGACTGTATGAAAGTTGCCAAAAGCTGTCACCAGTGTCAAGTGCACGGAGTGGTTCTACACCAACCTCCAAATTTGCTACATCCGACAATCGCGTCGTGGCCGTTTGAGAGTTGGGGCACAAATATAGTGGGTCTGATAGAACCGCCTTCTTCAAGAGGACATCGCTTCATTCTTGCAGCTACAGACTACTTTTCTAAATGAGTAGAAGCTATACCACTCAAAGAAGTGAAGGCACACCACGTGCTACAGTTTTTCAAGAACCAAGTCATCTACCGTTTCAGGGTACCGCGCAGGATTATTTCAGATAATGGGTTTGCATTCAAAAGTACAAAGATCAACAATTTTGTCAGATGACACGGGATCGATTGGCGGTACTCAACGATCTACTACCCAAGAGAAAATGGCTTGGGCGAGGCTTTTAATAAAACTCCCGTTCAAATTTTAAAGAAAACTTTGGAAGATAACGAGAGAAATTGGAACGAGAAGTTGTTAGAAGCTTATGTGCCTACAGGACGACTTTTAGGACTCCTACTCAGTCTATGCCTTACACTTTAGTGTACGGGTCTGAGGCCGTCATCCCCCAGGAAGTTCAACTTCCGTCACTCCGAATTGCAGTTGCAAAAAAGATCACTACATAAGAAAATGCCAGACTACGACTGGAAGAATTGGAAAGCATGGAAGGGAAAAGACTTTCCGCGCAGCAGAATTTGGAACTGTATCAAGCCAAGATGATCCAGGCCCATGATAAACTGGTCCGCCCAAGAACTTTCAAAGTCTGTAACTTAGTTCTTGTTCTCAAAAGACCTATCCTTGCACACCGCAAGATAGGAGGTAAGTTTGAATCAACCTGGGAGGGGCCATTTGTGGTCGAGACAGTCTACTTGTAAGGTTCCTACCAACTGGTGAATTGCCATGGAGAACGACCCATGCTTCCAATCAATGGACGGTATTTAAAGAAGTATTACGTAACCTGATGTTTCGAAGGGTGGCCTCTAAAGTAGAATCTTATCCCTAGAAACACGGGTGAAGTAATCACTTTGTAACTGGGTCCGAACCCAAAACAAAATAAAATGGATAATAAAAAAAAATCTCATCAACAAAAATATTAAAATGAAAACATGGGAAATCGTAATAATAAAATGTCAATCATTCCTTTTAAATCCATTCATTCCTGATATTTTCTCATCTCTTTCTACTTTCTTTAAATTTAAAAGAAGTGAATAAGAATTTTTAAGTGTTTTTCTTATTGTTCTTGTTCTTAGTACAGCCCCTGATCCTTTCCTTGTTTTTTCGCAGGGAAATGTCGAACGGGCGGTTAGTTCTAAACTTTAGAAATTGCGTGAGTCTAGCACTTGATGAAAAGAGGGTGAGGGATGGAGCAGTGATAGAGATTGACTCAGATTTTACACCAGCCGGCTTACAATACGAAGAAAATGATTGGATCCCGATTGATCAAGAAAAACTTCACAGACGGACAAGTGATGAAAATGGGTGGCCTGAGCCACCAACCCAGCAGCAAGAAAAGAAAAGCAAACGCCGCTCATGCAACCGGAGAAGATAAGAAAGTTAAGTCCGTGGTTGCCACAGCAGAGGGTAGGCTTGTCAGTGTCGTACCCACAGAAATTCAAGGGGTAAGGAGAGCTACTCTCACTGCTACCCAACGAAGAAATACGAATCATCGCATACGCAAAATGTTGACCAAGTTAGCAGAAGATCAACATAAACAGACAGTGGATACTGTTAGTGCAAATGCTCCAAGGAGACCGGTTCATCAGGAACCAGAAAGAAGAAAGTCAACCCCAAGAAAATCGGAACAGATAAAAGAAGTACCAAGAAAAGCAGAAATAGAGTCAGTACCTCGACGCTGAGCAAATGTACCGGATCCGAAGAGTCTTGTTGCGAAAGTAAACCCGAAGGATGTCCCTACAGAGACTATCCCCGAGGAGCCGATACATGCAGAAGAACATGCTGGGGTTAAGCCATACATCCCGCAGTATGTTACTAGACACCGAGGACTTCAGAAAATCCCGGAATACGAGGTGGAGAAAATGCAACTAGTTGAGAAGAAAACCTTTGAATACTTTGAAAGAATTGGAGACAAGAGGGTCAACATTTTAGACAGCCTCGAACTGCATACAGATATATTCTCAGATTACGAGCAACAAAAAATTGTAGACTGCATCCTCGAATTACAGAAAATAGGCCGAGCTGACCGCTTAAGAGAAAATACCTATTCAGAACCCCAAAGATGGATGCCAGGAAAAGGAAGAGTTACAATCCAATGCAGATGTTGCTACAATTTTTCCATAAACAGAAAAGGGAATTGACCAGGGATACTCCATCACAGTGAGGTGGATCTGATGCCATGAATCATCAAGAGAATGGTGAAAAGGATGATAACATGGAGGGTATTGCCTACAGATTGCATACCCAACAGCTGCATTATTAACATCTACAAGGAAGGTGACTGCATACCTCCACATATAGACCATCATGACTTTTTTAGAACCTTCTGCATAGTGTCATTCGTCAACCAGTGCAACATCATGTTCGGATCTGACCTCCGGATTGAAGGCCCCAGTGAGTTCTGAGGGCCGGTGGAGATACCACTACCGGTAGGTTCCGTCCTGGTGTTAAAAGAAAATGGAGCAGACGTTGCGAAGCATTGCATTCCAGGAGTGCCTGTGGAGAGGATCTCAGTTACTTTTAGAATAATGGACGACAGAAAAATGCCTTACCACTTTCAACCAGATCCAGAATTGGAGAATCTCCGGCCCTACGAGCTGTGAGTTACATGGAAAATAGCACACCTCCAATACACATCCATGCGGCATTCCTGCCAAGGGTGGCTTGGAAGGTGATGTTATTGCCCATTTTTTTTACTATTCAAACATGGATTTTTGACAGACGCTTTTGGATGGATCAACAAGAATCTTACACAATCCATTTTGGATTTACATGGATTGTATGAGACATTAAATTTTCGAGGAAAATGTCATCATGATTAGATCAAGTTGTATGATGTATTTTCAGCAAGTTGGAATGAAAAGGACTACGTCATATTTTTCCTTCACCACTTTTCGTGCAAATTGACTGGGAAACGTCATTAGAGTTAAATAAACTTTGAACGAAGAACAGAAAAGAAAAGAAATTAAATGAGAACTTTTCTTAAAAATCTGAATATTAAAATGGACTTCAAACTCACATGAACACTAAAAAAACAACAAAAAATAAAATGGGATCGTTAAAGGACAAATAAAACGAATCTAAACTCTGAATTGAATTTCGATCTCAAACCTCAGATTCGAACCTTTCAGTTCTTTCCTCCATCGAAATCTATTGGAAACTCTTTTGAAATTTGAATATTCTCTTCGACTTGTCGTTAAGTCAAGTCTTTTCAGCTCGGTACGCTTACCAGTTCCTTTCAGTTCTATTTCCTCTATGTTTTAGAGGATCGACTAGTTCTGTTGACACAGAGCCACAAACTTTGTTCGATTTGGTTCTGATGGCATAAGACTGGGTCCCTCTTCATATAGATAAATTTCTGAGACTGGTACCAAATTCCAGTTCTCTTCCTTTTGAGGTCGGTACCAAATTTCGACTCTCTTTCGAATTGATACCAAATTTCAATTCTAAATTTCCAAGACTGGTACCAAATTCCAGTTCTCTTCCTTTTGAAGTCGGTACCAAATTCCGACTCTCTTCCGAATTGATACCAAATTTCAATTCTAAATTTCCGAGACTGGTACCAAATTCCAGTTCTCTTCCTTTCGAGGTCGGTACCAAATTCCGACTCTCTTTCGAATTGATACCTAAATTTCAATTCTAAATTTTGAGACTGGTACCAAATTGCAGTTTTCTTCCTTCGAGGTTGGTACCAAATTCCAACTCTCTTTTGAATTGATACCAAATTTCAATTCTAAATTTCCGAGACAGGTACCAAATTCCAGTTCTCTTCCTTTTGAGGTCGATACAAAATTCCGACTCTCTTTCGAATTGATACCTAAATTTCAATTCTAAATTTCAAGACTGGTACCAAATTCCAGTTCTCTTCCTTCGAGGTCGGTACCAAATTCTGACTCTCTTTGAATTGATACCAAATTTCAATTCTAAATTTCCGAGATCGGTACCAAATTCTAGTTCTCTTCCTTTCGAGGTCGGTACCAAATTCCGACTCTCTTTCGAATTGATACGAAATTTCAATTCTAAATTTCCGAGACTGGTACCAAATTTCAGTTCTCTTCCTTTCGAGGTCGGTACTCGAATTCCAACTCTCTTCGAATTGATACCAAATTTCAATTCTAAATTTTGAGACTGGTACTAAATTCCGTTCTCTTCCTTCGAGGTCGGTACCTAAATTCCGACTCTCATCCGAGATCGATACCTAAATTTCGATTCTCTTTCAGGATTGATACTTAAATTTCAAATCTCACTCTCTCGAGATCAGTACCTAAATTTTGATTCTCATCCTTTTTTCGTCGATATTTAAACTCTGATTCTCACTCCGAGGCTGGTACCTAAATTCCAGCTCTCTTCGTAATCCCGAGGTTTAAACCCAGGTTTCAATTCTCATTTCAAATCCAAGTTTCAAATTCAAAATTTCCTTAAACTGATTTTAAATTAAACTTCAATCAATGTTGAAACTCAGAACAAATCGAAATCTAAACTCACACATTGAAACTTGAAATTTAAAAATAAAATGAAATCTAAATCGAATTCCCCAGATCTTATAATTTGGAGTTCACCTCCTTTTCTATTCCCCAGCGAGAGTTCAGGAATCTCCAGTCTTGGAAATATACCTGATACTCCTCAACGGAAATTCTTTTACTTCGTCCTACGTTTGTCACTTAGACATCTGTGTTAGTTTTGTTGATCTCTTCGGTCAACGCCAATATGCGTGGTGTGCTTGGTTAGCACACCACACCTATTGGGGGTCCATTTGTTGACCTCAATTTTGGTGAGGTCTTTTGCTTCTCTCTTTAGTACTTAGGATCTAGCCTTAGGCTTTTCCTTTGACTAATCTTAGAGGACTAGAAATGGAACCCACCATTTAGAAATTCAAACTACTTCTTAACTCCCTACAAACCCCACAAGCTTGATTGTAGACCCCTAATCACCTAGAGGGTTGAAATCAAATGTGGAGGTTTAAAGGATGAGTTCCCTATAGAACTTTTTGGCCTTAGGAATACCCTGGATGGTCTGGTCTTGTGAGGGTTGACTTGTACATACACTACACTCTCACACACATTCCAAGTCACAAAACCACACTCTCACCCAACTTGACTTCCTCACTCATGTAGGTAATTCATATGGATGGTCCTTAACCCCTAAGCCTTTGGTTAAGAGGGTTAGGAACAACATAGTGAATGCCTCAAATGAGTCCTCTCATGGCTCATATGAGCTTAATATGGCTTCATGGCTCAACCAAAATGATTACATTTCACTCACACTTGATCAATCATTTTTTTTTCAAAATTTCAGTTTTTGACCCCTGGACCTACCAAACCTACCAAATACCCTTGAAACGACCCAAAATTTGCAAAATTACCTAAGTTACCCAAGATTCCTCAAAATTAATCCTAAACACTTCCCACCACTCAAATTGATCATCTTTGGCCAAAAATACCAAAATTTCAAAAAATACCCCTAAACCCCCGCAAAATTACCAAAATACCCTTTTACCCCAAAAATCCAAAAAATTCTAAAAATTTCCAAGAAATTCCAAAAAACCCCAAATATTCTCAATTTCATTTTGTTCAACTACATCATGGGCCAATTGTTCCAATTTACCCCACTTTTACCAAAAACCCCAATTTAACCCATTTTTTCTAACCCAAGTGAACCCAATGACAAACCAAACCACCCCAATTTACCTCAATTTTGGTCCAATTCAATTCTAAACTTCAATTCAATATCCCTAATATCAATTTCGACCAAATCCAAGTCCAATTTGATCGACATTTGGGCCCAATTCTAATTTGGGGCTTAAGGCCCAATTTTGACCCATGACCCAAACCTAGCCCAATTCAACTCCAATTGGCCCCAAATCTTTTCTAAAGCCTTCCTAACATCCCCATAAACAAAACACTAACTTGATTTGCGCAAAATTTGAACCTAAACTCCACCCAAACGTAACCCAAAACCAAAATCCCTTAAATTGACCTAAGCCCAAACCTAACCCAAATGGGCCCAAATCCCAAAATTAAAGCCCAACCAAAGTTTAAAAAACTCTTTGTCACACCCCCATAAACATTTTTCAACATTAATTTTACATCAAACCCAATATTAACCTAACCTTAGCCCAAGTTAGCCCAGCTTGGCCCATTTTGACCCCATTACTAAAAAGCCCAAATTGAACCCATTTCAACTCCAAATGGCATCAAATCTCTTCTAAAGTTCTCATGACACATCCCTAAACTAAACCTAACATTTATTTGACACAACCCCTCACCAATTTTCATCCATAAATTTATTTCAAAACCTAAAATCCCACTTCCTTAAACCATTTTAAAAGCCCATCCAAAAAGATTTCAAAAAGCCCAAAATTGGCTCTAAAGCCCACATGACAAATTCTTCTCATCATACCTTTAATTGATATCATCCCTAAGTTCTAAATCAATAATTAAATCATTCCAAATCAAGCCACATGCAAATTTCCCCTAAATTCATCAAAAATGCCAAAACCCATTTCTATGAAAATAAGTCAACGTTTTCCCAAGCCATGAGCAAGCCAAATGAAGCCATTCACAAGTCATATGAAGCCATGAGAGCTTTGACACCTCACCAAGCCAATAATGGCAAGAAGAGGGGACTCTTTTTTAAACCTTCATTAAGAATTTTTAACCTCATCCATGCTACACTCTAAACTAAGATTAGCCACATCACCATGGATAGGGACCTCACCACCTTCTCTTGGCTGACCCAACTGATTTCTTTCAGCCTAAAATCAGGCCTTGGAAAGGTGCATCCAACCCAAACCCATAAGATGACCAAATTGAGTCTAAAAGAGCCCCTTCCCCATTCCATTTTGAATGAAGCTTTCTACACATGGCCAATGCCCATTGCATGCACCAAACTCAGCCCCTGATCCCACTGAGTCAGATGGTGACCTGACCCTGGCCGGACCACCAGCTGGGCCGCCAGAAAACACCACACCCGTGAGCACCTCTTTGATTCAAATTTTAAATTCCTCCTTGCTGAGTTGTCCCGACTTAATTGAACTCCATGTCTGTTCTTCCCTTGCATAGAGCAGCTGATCCCGAGCCTTAACTCCCCCAGGGAGGCCCTCCTTCCACCTCTATTTAAACCTCACCACCTCTCGGCCAAAGAAGGTGTTGAACCAAACCTTACCAAAACTCTGCCAAAATCACTCCAGATCCCTCTCCAGACATAAAGAACTTGATCCCCATTGAAATCCAGCCCTAAAGCCCTCTCTCGCGAGTCCAATTTGGAGTCGAAATTCAAGCCCAAAACCAGGACAGTTCACCAGAGTGAGCCAATCTTCAAATAGATTGACTCTACACCTTCACCAGACCAAGAGGAGAAGTTCCCCAGTAAAAGGCCCCTCACAAGGCCAGCCATTGCTTCCAGCCTACAAGCTTTGTGATCAGCCTTGGTCACTTTTGTAACTAGGCATTTCCCCAGAGCAAGAGACTTCATCTGGAGCTTGCTTGGACTCAATCGAAGGTGGCACAACTGAGTAAAGTGAGAGAAGAGAGGCTGATAGAAGAAATAGCAAGAGAAAGATAGAGAGGGAGTAAAAGCGAGTAAGAAAGCAAAAAAGAAAGTTGAAATAAAGTGAGAGATAGCAAGAGAGGGAGTGAAGAAAGGGATTGAAGAGTGAGCGAGAAGAAAAGAAGGACAGATGATGAGACAAAAATATAGAGAGAAGATAGATAGAGTAAGATATACTGAGTGGGAGGTAGAGATAAGGAGATATAGAGGGATATTGAGATTGTGGGAGGGCGACAGGCAGATAGAAAGAGAGATTGATTAATGAAAGTGGGAGAGAGGGAGGGAGCAAGAGAGTGAGAAATGGCTGGAAATAAATAGTGAGAAAGTTATAAGAGGAAGTCATAAAAGAGAGTAAGAGTATGTGTGTGAGAGCAAGAAAGAGGGAGACAAACAAAGAAAGTAAAAGTGATAAAGTATAAATAAAGAAAAGATGAGAGAGGGAGAGAGTGAGAAAAAGAGAGATAAAGGAGTGAGAGAGATTGAAGAGAGGGGGAGTTAGAGAGGAAGAAAGGGTGAGAGAGGAGAGAGTGGTGGAAGATATAGAGAGAATGAGAGAGTGAGGTATAGAGGATGTAAATAATGAAATTTATTGGGAGAGAGAGGGTAATAAATTGGAAGAGCATTAGAGAGAGAGGGAGAATGTGTGTGTGAGAGAGAAAGAGAGAGCGAGCGAGGGAGGGAGGTAGGGAGGGAGGGAAGGAAGTGAGGGGGAGGTGGAGAGCGGGAGAGAATAGTTGAGAGGAGAGAAAGGAGAGCAAGCAATCAGTGAGAGTAAGTGAGAGAGAGCGAACATGGAGTGAGAAAGAGAGATGGAGTGAGGGAGTGTGAGAGATTGAAATAGAAGAGAGAGGAAGAGAGAGTGAGAAAGGGAGAGAATGTGAGAGAGAAATAGAGTAAATAGGGGGTGAGGGAATAGAGAACATGAGAGAGGGAGAGAGTGAGCTAGTAGAGAAAAGTGAAAGTGAGTGAAGAGAGCCAGAGAGAGGGAATGAGAGAGATCGATAGGTAAAATGACAGGGAGGGAGAGGGAGTGAATGAGTGAGGGCAAGAGGAGAGAGAGAAAAGTGAGATGGAGATAAAGGGAGAAAGAGAGGGAAAGAGGGATCAAAGAGGAAAGGGAGATGTATGAGATAAAAGAATAAATAATAAGATGGATATGAGGGGTGAGGCATGATGTGAGAGAAATTAAGAGAGTGTGTATGAGAGGGGGAGAGAGACAGAGAGGAAGAGAAAAAGTGAGTGAAGAGAGAGAAGACAGGGAGACAGAAGAAAGAGCAAGAGAGAGACATAAAGAGGGCAAAAGAGTGCAAAAAAGGATCAAAGAGAGATGAAATAGAGAGGGAGTGAAGATAGATATTGAAAAGTGAGTAGGAGGGGGAGAGGGAGAGAGAGTAAGGAAGAAATAGAGAGAGAAGAGAGACTCACAGAAGTTTGAGCAAAAGATAATGAGTGAGAGGAAGAGAAGGAGATATAGAGTGAGATATGGAGAGACAGGGAGGGAAAGAGGGTGATAAAGAATAATGAGCAAGAGATTGAGTGAGGGAGTGAGAGAGAAAAATATATAAAGAATGTGAGAGAAAGTGAGAAGAAGAGTATGGTAAAGAGAGTGACAAATATGGAGAGAGAAGGAGAGAGAGAGAGGGAGTAAAAGAGGGGGAGAGAGGTAGAGATGTGTGAGAGAAGATGATAAAATGAGAGAGATAAGATGCAGAGAAATAGAAAGAAAGATAGAGAGGTGAGAGTGGGATTAAAAGAGATAGAGATTGGGAGAGAGGGAGAGCAAGAGAGAGTTAGGCATAGAGTAAGAGAAAGAGAGAGTATAAAGTGCAACATAAGAAAGAGTAAAATATTGAGAAAGAGAGAATAATAGAGAGTGTGAGAGAGAGCATGAGTGGTAAAGAGAAGGAAATAAAGAAAGAGAGACCATAAGAAAGATTGAAGAGAGAAGGAGCAAGTGTGAGAGAGAAATAGAAAGTGTTGGAAGGTAAAGCAAGAGCTAGTGAACAATAATAAGGGAGAGAGAGAGAGCAAAAGAATGAATGATAAATAAGGAGAGAGAGAAGTTGTAAAGGGAGAGAAGAAGAGTGGGGGAGAAAGTGTGAGAGAGATAGATATATATAGGAAAGTGTGAGTGAGAGTGACAGGGAGGGAGGTATGAGAGAGGAGAGAGTGTAAGAGGATATACGAACTTAAATAGTGAGAAAAGAGGGAGAATCAATATAAAGAGTAAGTGAGAGAGAGATAATAAAGAGTGAGAAAAGAAGAAGGGAGTGGGCTAAGTTTAAGGGAGGGAGGGCGCAACATAAGGAGGAGCGGGAGAGAGAGTAATTGGGATACAAGAGCGTGAGAGAAGAGGGAGATGGAGATAGGGAGGTTGAGAGAATAAGAGAGAGAAAATAAGGGTAAGAAAGAGAGAATTAAGAGTGAGAGTGAAATTATATTGAGTGAGAAGGAGAGAAAAAGGGAGAGCGAAGAGATATTGAGCGAAAAGAGAGGAAGTGAGAGGGAATGAAAGAAAGTAAGAGTGTAGGAAAGAGAAAGTGAGAAGAGAGGCTATGGGAAGATGGAGTAAGAGTAAGTGAGTGAGGTGTAAAGAAACAGGAAGAACAGGAGAATTGAGAAAGAGTGGGAGTAAGAGAGAGGGAGGCAGATATGGAGATAGGGTGGGAAAAAGGTAGGCCTATAGAGGGCAAGAATTAGGGAATGAGAATGATAGAGGGAGAGATAGAGCGAAAAAGAGTACAATAGTTAGAGAGTGAAAGAGATCTAGAGAGAAATAGGAAAGGAGAGTGAGGGAGAGAAGAGGATATAAGGAAGGGGAAGAAAGAGAAGGACAAGAGAGAAAAAAAGGGATATTAGAAGTGTGTGAAGAGAGAGAGTGTGTGTGAGCAAAAGAGGGAGGAAAAGAAGAGACATAGAGAGAGAATGAAAGAAAGAACGAGGGAAGAATCAAGAGAGATATATAGACAGAGAGTAGAGAGTTAGAACAAGAGTAAGGAAATAGAGTGAGAGATAGAGGAGATAGAGAGATGGAGGAAGAGAGGGAGAGAGAAGTGTGAGTGAATGTGAGAATTAATGATTGGGAATAGAGAGGGATTGTGAGAGATAAAAGTTGGAGCGAGAAAGAGGGTACATGTGGGGGATAGAGGAGATAAAGATTAAGTAAAGAAAGAGATTGTGTGTGAGTGTGAGGAAGAGAGTGTGAGAGAAAAACATAAGAGGAGTAAGAGAAGTGTGAGCACGAGAGAATGAAAGAGAGAGTGAGGGAGGGATCAAGAGAGTTATATAGATAGAGAGGAAGAGAGTGATTATGATTAAGGAAAAGTGAGCGAGAGATAGAGGAGACGAAGAGAGGAAGGGAGAGAAGGAGAGAGAAATAAAGAGTGAAGTATGATAAATTGTGAAAAACAATCAGAGAGAAGAAAGAGGGATTGAGAAAGATAAAAGTTAGAGACTGAGAGAGCATACTTGTGAAGGATAGGGGGAAAGGCTAGAGAGTGAGAGAGGGAATAGGGAGCTTAAGTGGGTGAGAGGGAGAGACATCGAGAGAGAGATAGTTAGAGACTGTATGAGAGTGTGTGAGAGTTCGAGAGAGTGTGATTGTGATGGAGAGAGAAGAGTGAGCTACATAAGGAAGACCTAGAGAAGGCAAGAACGAGGGAGAGGGATGGAAGAGAGTGAGAGTGAGAGAGGATGGAATAGAGTGAGAGTGAGAGAGGAAGAGAGAGTGAGAGAGAAGAAAGAGTGAAGGAAGATATAAAGAGAGTGAGAGAGAGGGAGAGAGGCGGTAGAGAATGAGTTTTAGTAGAGGGAGAGGGGGATGAATTGAATGAGAGTAAGAGGGAAAGAGGGGGAGAGTGTGTGAGAGAGAAAGCAAGAGCGGGAGAGGGAGACAAAGGGAGGGAAGTAATGAATGAGGGAGAGTGGGAAAGAAAGATTGAGAGGAGAGAAAAGAGTGAGTGGAACAGAGGAGGGAGTAAGTGACAGAGATTGAACATAGAATGAGAAAGAGAGAGGAACTAAGGGAGTAAGTGTGAGAGTGAAACTAAAGAGAGAAGACAAGGGAGCGAGAAAGGAGAGAGTGTGAGAGAGAAATAAAGAGAAGAGAGCATGAGATAGGAGAGAACAGGAGAGAGGGAGAGGCTGAGCCAACGAGAGAGGGAGCAAGAGGCAAGGAGATAAGGAGAGTAGGAGAAAGAGAGGGATGAAGGGAATGAAAAGGGAGTGAAAGCGAGAAAGTGGAAGTGAGGGATAATGTGAGTTTGAAAAGAGAGAGACATAAGAGAGAGCGAGGGAGATATGAAAAGAGGTGGAATAAAGAGTGTGAGAAAGAGGAACAGAGTGAGTAAAAAAGAGTTATAGAAGGAGGTAGTGATAAGGTTTAAAGAGAGAGCAGAAAAGAGAAATGAAGATAGAGTGAAAGGGAGAGAGAGTGAGAAGAGAGACTGAGTGGATATCGAGTATAAGTGAGTGAGAGTAAAGAAGTGAGGGAGAATAGGAGAACGTTAATAGAAAGGGACGGAGCAAGAGAGAGGGAAGAGTGAGATAGAGAGAGAAGAGTGAGCTACTTAGGGATAGCTAGAGAGGGCAATATTATGGGAGTGAGAAAGATAGCGGGGGAGAGTGAGACTGATAAGAGAATAAGAGTAAGAGAGTCAATGAGATTTAGAGGGAAATAGGATATGAAAGTGAAAGAGAGAAAAGAATATGTGAGGAAAAAAAAGATATTAAAAAGGTGCGAAAGGAGAGATAGTGTGAGAGAGGTAGTAAGGCAGACAAGAGAGAGATAGAGAGTGAGAGAATGAAAGAGAGAGTGAGGGAGGGAGCAAGAGAGAGATTTTGATAGAGAGGGATAGAGTGAGAAAAAGAGTAAGGAAATAGAGTGAGAGATAGGTGTGACAGAGAGAGGGAGGGAGAGATGGAGAGAGAAAGAGAGAGAGAGAGAGAGAGAGAGAGAGAAGTGTGATAGAATGTGAGAAATAATGAGAGTGAGAATAGAGAAAGATTAAGCAAAGAGAAAAGTGAGAAAGGATTGAGCAAAGAGAAAAGAGAGAGTGACTAAAGAGCGAGCTTGAGAGAGAAGACAAGAGAGCCAAAAAGAAGGATAGAATAGATAGTGAGAGAGAGAGAGAGATAGAGAGAGAAAGAGAGAGATAGAGAGAGGGCGTGAGAGAGATAGAAGAGTGAATGACTGAGAAAAAGAGAGACTGTAAGTAAAAATAAAGAGAGAAAAAATATTTTGAAAACAAGAGGAACAGAGGGTTAGTGAGAGGGACAGAGGGAAGGCGAGCAAGAGAATGAGTGAGAGTGAGATCAATAGAGAGAAAGATCAAAAGAGAGCCAGAGGGTGTAGAGGTAGAGGGAGCGAGTGTAAGGGAGAGAGAGAGAGAGAGAGTTTGTGAAAGAGAGAGGGGGAGAGAGTGAAAGAGGAAGATATCAAAAAGCAAGGAAGAAAGTGAGAGGGATAGAGAGAGTTGGGGATATATGGATGGAAAGGGTGAAATGAATAAGAGAGAAGAGAGACAAAAAAGACAAATAGGAGAGAGAGAGAGAGAAGCAATAGAGAATGAAAAAGATAGAGGGACAGGTTAAGAGTGAGAGTGATATAGAGATGAAGAGAGGGACTTAGAGTAAATGAGCGAGGGAACAAGAGGAAGAGAGAGAGTGTGTGTGTGTGAGAGAGAGAGAATAATAGAATAGTAAATAATATAATAGAGAGCAAGAAAGATAGAGAATATATAGTGAAAAATAAAGAGAGAGAGGGAGTGACAGAGAATGAAGAGAGAGTGAATGAAAGAGGAAGAGAGATGAAAAGAGAAATAGGGAGAGAAGAGGGTGTGAAGGAAGATAGAGCAAGAGACAATGAGCTTGAGGAAAAGGGGGAGAGAGAATAAGAGAATGAGTGAGAGAGAGAGAGAGGGCGTGAGAGAGAGAGTGAGAAAGTAAGAGAGGGAGATGGAGAGGATAAGAGGGAGAGAGAGGGAGTAAGGGAGGGAGGTTGGTTGATTGAGAGGGAAGAAAGGGGAAGGGAGGGATGTAAGAGAAAAAGAGTGTGTGGGGGATGGAGGAGGAGAAAGAGTGAGAAGAGAGAGGGAATATGTAGCATCAGAAGAGATAGTTAGAGGGAGAAAGGGAGTGTGAGAATGAGAGGGAGAGAGTAGTAAGTGTGAGTAGAATTAAGGAGAAAGAAAGGGAGGAAAAAAGAGAGACAAAGCAATAGAGAAATTGATAGACAAGAGGTTGAAGGAAGAGAGAACAAGATGAAAAGGAAGAGCAAGAGAGAAAGTGAGGGAGGGAAAGCAGGAGAGAAAGAGAGAGTGCATGTGTGTGAGAGGGTGAGAGATAGAAAAGAGTGTGGGAGATAGTGGGAGGGGATGAGAGAGGGAGAGATAGATAGAGTAGGGGATCGCCGAAGAAAAAGAGTAAGAAGAAAGGAGAACAGAGTAACGTAAGTGAGTAAGAGTGAGACAGAGAGTGAGAGAAATGGGAGTTAAAAGATTGAGAGAGGGAGTAAGAGTGAGATTTAAACTGAATAAAGGGAAAAATGTAGTAGATAGTTATTTAATAAAGGGACAGAGGGACTAGATAGAAAAGTGAGGCTAAGGGAAGGAATAGCAAGAGAGAGGGAGGGAGAGAGAGAGAATGAGAGAGTGCGAGAATGAAAAGAGAGAACAGTACAACAAGAGTGAAAAAGGAGCAGGAGAGAGGGAGTGTGAGAAAGACAGAGTAAGAAAGGGTTAGATGAGAGGAGTGAGAGAATAGATAGATAAATTGGTAGATAGAGAGAGATAGTGATAGAAACATGAGATTGAGGGGGAAAGAGAGAAAATAAAATAGTGAGAAAGAAATGAAGAGTGTGGGAAAATTGAGTAAGAGAGAACGATAAAGAGAGCTTAAGGAATGAGTTAGAGAAAGTGTGAGAATGTATGGATTTGAGAGAAAGAGAGAGAGGAGGAGGGAGGAAGAGTGACAGTGAAATGGAAGAGAGGAAGGTAGAAAGGGAGAGAAAGCATGAGAGAGAAAGAGAGAGATGGTGAGAGTAATCATGAGGAAAGAAAGAGGGAGAAAGTAAGAGTTAGAGAGAAATTGAAAAGAAAGAGAAGAGACAGAAAGGGGACAAAGTGCGAGAGAGAAATAGAGAGAAGCAAGTGAGGAAAAGAGAGCAAGGTAGAGAGTGAGACAAATAGAGAGATAGAATGTGTGTGAGAGAATTAGACGAGAGAGAATGGGAGGGAAGGACGGAGGGATAGAGAGAGGTTTGGAGAGAAATGTAGGATATGGTGAGAAATAATGAGAAATCGATGAAAATGCAAGATTGAAGAAGAAATGAAAGGGATGAGAAAGTAAGGAAGCGAGAGAGATGTGAGAGATAAAGAGTAAGAGAGTGAGTGAGGGAGTGATAGAGAAAGATATTTAAAGAAAGTGGGAGACAGTAAGACATAAGGAGAGAGAAAGAGATGTGCGAGACAAGGTAAGGAGAGGAAGAAGAGGCAGAGAGAGAAAGAAGAGAGAGCTAGGAGTGGGATTGAAAGAGAACGAAGTACAGAGAGAGGGAAAATAAGAGTACAGGATAGAATGAGAGAAAGAGAGATAATAAAGTGCAACATAAGAGAGAGCAAAAGACCAAGAAAGGGAGAAATATAGTGAGTGTGAGAGAGAGCATGAGTGTTAAAGTGAAATAAATAGAGAGATAGAGGGAAGACGTGAGAAATATTGAAGAGAGAGAGGGAGCAAGAGAGTGAGAGTGAGCAAGAAGGAGAGAGAGGGGGAGAGCAAAAGAATAGATGGTAAAGAGTGAGAGAGAAAAGTTGTAAAAGGAGTAGTGGAGAGAAAGTACGAGAGAGTGTGAGATGTAGATAAAAGAGTGAGTGAGGGAGGCAGGGAGGGAGGGCAGAGAGAGCAGAGAAAGTTGAAGGATTGATGAAGATAAATATTGAGAGAAGAAGGAACATCAGTGAAGAGAGTAAGTGTGAGAGATAAAGAGAATGAGAGGGATGGAAGCGAGTGGGAGTTAGAGAGGAAGAGAAAATGAGAGAGAAGAGAGACTGAAGGAAGATATAATGAGAGAGTGAGAGAGAAAGATGGAGAGAGGGAGTAGAGAATGAGTTTTAGTTAGGGAGAGAGAGAGGGATGAATTGGAAGAGAGTGAGAGAGAGAGAGGGGGAAACTGTGTGGGAGAGAGAAAGAGAGAACGAGAGAGGCAGAGAGACGGAGGGAAGGAATGAAAAGAATGGGGAGAGTGGGAGAGCAAGATTGAGAGGGGAGAAAAGAGATAGAGCAATAGAAGAGAAAGTAAGTGACAAATAGTGAATATTGAGCAAGAAAGAGAGGAATGCATGAGTAAGTTTGAAAGTGAAACTAAAGAGAGAGGAAGAGGGAGCGAGAAAGGGAGAGAGTGTGAGAGAGAATTAAGAGAAGAGAGGGTGAGGGAAGAGGAAGTAGGAGAGAGGGAGAGGGTGAGCGAGTGAGAGAGGGAGCAAGAGATAAGGAGATAAGGAGAGCAAGAGAAGGGGAGGGATTAAGGAAGTGATAGAGGTAAGGAGAGCGAGAGAGTGTCAGTGAGCGATAAGGTGAGCGTTAAAAGAGAGAGGCAGAAGTGAGAGTGAGAGAGAGATGAAAAGAGATGGAGTAAACAGTGTGTGAGAGAGAGAGAGAGGAAGAGAGTGAGTAAAAAAAGCGAGGTTTAAACAGAGTTTAGGAAAGAGAAAGTAAGTTAGAGTGAAAGGGAGAGAAACTGAGAAGAGAGACTGAGGGAAGATTAACCAAGAGTAATTGAGTGAGGGATAAAAAGTGACGGGGAACAGGAGAATGTTGAGAGAGAGGTCGAGTGCAAGAGAGAGGGAAGAGTGAGATAGAGAGAAAAGTGTGAGCTACATAAGGGAGACCTAAGAAGGGCAATATTGAGGGATTGTGAAGATAGAGTGAGATATTGAAGTTGTTAAAGAGAACAAAAGTGGGAGAGTCAAATAGATCTAGAGAGAAAGAGGAAATAATTGTGTGTGAGAGAAAAATATATAAGTGAGGGAAGGAGACTGAGAGAGCAGAGAGAAAAAAGTTATTAACAGAGTGGAAAGGGAGAGAGAGTGTGAGAGAGGGAGGGAGGGAGAGAGGAGAGAGATAAAGAATGAGGGAATGAAAGAGAGATTGAGGGAGGGAGAAAGAGAGAAATATTGATTGAGAGGGATGATAGAGAGATAAGGGTGACGGAGAGAGGAACCCAGAGAGGGAGAGAGGGAGAGAGAAAGAGAGAGCAAAGTGCGAGATAAAGTGAGAAATGATGAGAGAGAGAATAGAGAAGGATTGAGAAGGAAGAAAAATTTGAGCAAAGAGTGACTGAAGAGTGAGCAAGATAGAGACGAGCAAGAGAGTGAGAAAGAAAGATAGTATAGCGAGTGAGAGAGAGAGAGAGAGATGAGAAATAGAGAGATGGAGAGAGGAAGTGAAAGAATTTGAACAGTGAAAGATTGAGAAACAAAGAGTTTATGAGAGACAAATAGACAAAAAAAGTTTGATAAAAAAAAGAGCGAGCGAGGGTTAGTGAGAGGGACAGAGGGAAGGCGAGCAAAAGAATGAGTGAGAGTGAATAAAGGGAGAGATAGATTGAGAGAGAGAGAGCGAGGAGGATGCAGA
This sequence comes from Papilionanthe hookeriana x Papilionanthe teres, assembly GCA_022702705.1. Taxonomy (NCBI): domain Eukaryota; kingdom Viridiplantae; phylum Streptophyta; class Magnoliopsida; order Asparagales; family Orchidaceae; genus Papilionanthe; species Papilionanthe hookeriana x Papilionanthe teres. Next base: position 123,444,030 of record CM040425.1, read on the forward strand.
GGTAGAGGGAGAGAATGGAAGGGAGAGAGTGAGACAGTGTGGGAAAGAGAGAGGGGAAGAGAGTGAAAGAGGGAGACATAAAGAGGGAAGGAAGAAAGCAAGAGGGAGAGAGATAGTTGGGGATATATGGAGAGAAAGGGTGAAAGCATGAGATAGAAAAGAGACAAAAAAGACAGATTAGGAAAGAGAGAAAAAATAAAGAATGAAAAAGATAGAGGGACAGGTTAAGAGCGAGAGAGACAGACTTACAAAGAAAGAGCGAGGGAAGAAGAGGAAGAGATAGAGTCTGTGTGTAAGAGTAATTGAAGAGAGAATAATAGAAGATAGACCATGAAAAAGGGAGAGAGGGAGAGAGAAAGGAGAGGAAGGGAGAAAGGGAGAGAGAAAGCACGAGAAACAAGGAGAGGGAGGGCGAGAGTAATTGTGAGGAAAGAGAGAGAGATAGGAAGAAAGTAAGAGTGAGGGTGAAATTGAAGAGAAATGTGAGAGAAAGAAAGGAGACAGTGTGAGAGAGAAATAGAGAGAAGAGAGTGACGAAAAGACAATAAGAGAGAGTAAGACAGACAAAGACATATATATAGAGTTTATAAGAGAAATAAAGGAGAGAAAATGGGAGGGATCAAATAAGGAGGGAGGGAGGGAGGTTGGGAGTGAAATGTAGGATAGAGTGAGAAACAATGAGAAAGCGATGAAAGTGCATGACTGAAGAAAAGATGAGAGGGATCAAAGAAAGTGAGGAAGGGAGTGAGAAAGAAAGATATATTAAGAAAGTGGGAGAGAATGAGTAGAAGAGTACGGTAAAGAGAGCAGTACAGTGAGTAAGTGAGAGGAGATAACTAAGAGTGAGAAAGAGAGAAGGGAGTGAGCTAGGTTAAGTAAGAGAGGGAGAAATAGGAGAGAGAGAGATAGAGAAATTTGGAGAGAAGAGAGTGAGAGAAAGAGGGAGATGGCGATAGAAAGAAAACTAAGAGTTAAAGTGAAATTTAATAGAGGGAGGAAAAGAGAGAAAGGAGAGCCAAGAGGAGGAAGTGTAAGGGCTTGAAAGATAGCAAGAGAGAATGTTTGTGGGGGATAGTGAAAGAAAATCAGAGAAGAGAGACCAACATAATACAAAGTAAGAGAGAGACAATAAAGGATGAGATAGAGAGAGAGGGAGAGAGAAATTTAAATGAGATCGAGTGATGGAGAGGGACAGAGAGGGAGAGAGAAATAGAGAGAGAAGAGAGTGTGGGAAGATAGAGCGAGAGGGGGTGAGTAAGAGGGAGAGAGTGAGGATGAAGAGGAGAATGAATGAGAGAGAGATGGAAAGGATGAGGGAAAGTGCATGGGAGGGATAGACTGAGAGAAAAAGAGAGACTGTGTGTGAGAGAGAGGGGGACGAATGAGAGCAAGGGGATGAGGAGTGAGAAAGAGCAAGAGAGAGTAGGGATAGAGGAAGAGAGTGAGTGGAGAGAGAGAAGAGTGATCAACAAAAGAAAGAGTAAAAGAGAGAATAGAGAGTGATACAGAGGGGAAGCCGTCAGCATATTTTTTAGATTTAAATTTAATTTAAGTATATATATATATAATTTGGAAAGTAGCATTTGATTTTTGAAAATAATTTTAAGTTTGAAAATTTTATGATATGAAGTCAAAATGATCTCACATCCCAAATAGTTTACATAAACGAGCATCGCACCACAAACTGTGTATCTATCATGAGGAATAGTCGCACTGCTTGACGATGGGGTTCAATTAAATAAACTAAAAGATTTGTGACATCCGATTGGTCTGCGAACCAATTTTATAAGCCGACAGGTTCCCCTGCTTAATATAAAGGAATTAAGCAAGGTTTATATTACCTGGGTTCTTAAAGTTCCCTATAAGGGCAAGCCCCTATAGGTAATTACATCATAAATGACGGGAATCATTTAAGAAAACTATCGATAATGATCAGTGGTTTTGCTTTCATGAATTTCAAAGTTTAAGGTTTTCAAAGGATTGAATTTTGGAATTTCAATATGGAATGGATCGAGTTTGGAACAGTTTATTTTAAGAGTCCAATAGAAGAGAAGTAGGAGAAGCTGAGGATCCAAGAAGAATCTTGGCAACTTCCCAAACTATCCTATTGTTTGGCTTCAATTTGGGAGTTCATTTAATGTTTCATCTTGCCTGTTTTAATTAATTAGGACTTATATTTGTATGACACAGTCATACAAACAGCCTTAAAAATGTGAGGGCTTATGTCGTACCAAACGACTACCTCGGAGTCCTAAGACCGGTTAGGGCTTAATTTGCATAAGACAATTATGCAAATGCCTAACAAAAAGTTAAGGATTTATATTTCACTATACAAACTACCTCGAAATCCTATGGCTAGTTGTTTATTTATAAGAAAAGAGAGTTGTTGTTGAAGATCCGTTGTTTGCTCTCTTGAACATGTCCTTCCGCATCCTTGATCGTGCTGCCCTTCGGTGTATTTCCTCAAGCTCCTTGTTGTTGCAGAGGTTTAGTTTTAGAAAGTGAAAATCAGGAGATGAGAGTGTTTTGGTTTAGAAAAATCTTGGAATCCAAATATTTTAGTGTTTTAATTAAAACAAATCTTAAAGTTGATTATAACAACACCGATTAAGATCACACGGTTCCATCCTTCTAGCATCGTTATTTTCATCGGATTCGCTTAGTCCAGATGAATTTGCTAAACTCAACCGAATGAGTTCCACACTTTCATTTAGACCGTGAGAAATCTCGTTAGCAACACGTAGGTTACATCATCAGAGGTATTCCCGATCATCCAATAAGACGTTTTAATTTAGTTAAAGTTGTAATTTTTGTTGTTCTGTTTGTAATTAAATTTTGAGTTGTCTTATATTTTGAAATGTTGTGGATGTAAATTTTATCCTGTATGATTTTTAATTTAGTTTTGGGTTTCAGTTTTGTGGCTATCCTATAGGTTTCAGTTTTCATGCAAAAATCTTATTTATCATGCAAGAATAGTAACACGCAGTGTAGGTAAATAAATTGCAATAAGGTAAATTTCAATAAAGTAAAAGCCTACCTGGAGGGTCTTCTCGTCATTCCCAGCTGAGACTTTAGTATTGCATTGTATATATTTGTTTATAATTTTGCAGAAATTAAAGCATGTCAGAAAACAGGAAGAAGTAGAACTAACAAGAAGTAACTACTCAATCCTATGATGTCTATGTTTAAATCCTGGTTGTTTACCAAGTCCTATGATGTCTATGCGAATTTTTATGTTGTGTTTCAATGAACTTTGTTAATTTAATTGAGGATGGTTTCGTTAAGCAGACATATTAAGTTTATTAGACCTCAGAGGTATCCAAACTGTCAAAGAAGGATGCAGGTCCATGCTTCCCTCTCATATCCTGATGAAAAGTCTCGGGCTCATTTAGACTTATTATGTTGCTTAACAATTCACCCTACTTATACCCTTATACTTAATGAACACAGTTGTTTGGGGTAGGTTGGGGCAGATGGGTTTAGGTGTGGTTCGGGTTTGTATTTGGTGGTAACTGGTAGTTTGATTTGGACTTATGGGAGTGCTGTGAAGATTTGTTTGAGTTTATGTTTTAGATTTGGTTTTGGTTTTGGTTTTGTTTTGGGTTTTAGTTTTGGTTTGGTTTTAGTTTGATTTTGGTTTTGGCTTGAGCTAGGATTTGAAACTAGGGATTTTGAGTTTGGAATATGAATTGGGATGGTTATGTGGACATCAGGTAAAAATTTGGGTTACTCCATGCATTCACTAAGCATAAGGGTATTCTTGTTATGTTTTCTACACCAAGTTGTGATTTCCTAGAGGTCTTTATAAAGGGAAAAATGAACCATGTCTCAGGAGGCCTATCCTAGGTTTGATTGTTATCGTGTTAGTATTGTATTGTGGTTGGGACTATTGTTGTATATTGTGATTGTTGTGATTTGTGATGGTTGTGTTGTGTTATTTTTATTATTGTATGTTATTTTATTATATTGTATTATGTTTTTATCGTATTATATTGTTATTGTTTATGTTGTTATGTATTATTATTTTATGTTATTATTGTTATTTATTATTTATGTGTTTTATTATTGTTATTTTTATTATGTGTTGTTTAAAATTATTATCTTTTATTTGTAATTGAAATTATTATTTTCTTTATTATTTATTTAATTTATTATCTTATTTAATTTGTTGCGATTTATTTACTTTATCATTATTTATTTATTTAATTAATTGTTATTTTTTTATTTTATTTTACTTTAACTTAATATTTATTCTTTTAAATTATTATTTTTAGTTCTAATTTATTTTATTTTGTTATTTAATTTAATTTAATTTAATTTAATTTAATTTAATTTATTATTATTTACAATTATTATTAATTTAATTTAACTTATTTATTTAATTTAATGTAAAGTATTATTGTTTAATTTAATAAAATTTAATTTAATTTGTTTTATTTTATTTTATTTAATTAATTTAATTTGTTTAGTTTAATTTAATTTAGTATTTATTTACATTATTGTTTAATTTAATTTTATTTAATTTATTTAATTTATTTTGTTTAATTTAACTTATTATCTATTTACATTATTAATTTAATTTATTTAATTTTTTTATTTAATTTATTTAATTTAATATTTATTTATATTATTATTTAATTTAATATACTTTAATATGATTTCATTTGTTTAATTTAATTTAATTTATTATTTACATTACCATTTAATTTTAATTTAATATTCAGTTTTCATTAATTTATTTAACTCAATTTAATTTATTTAATTTATTTAATTTAATTTAAATTATTATTTATTTACATTATTATTTAATTTAATTTGATTTATTTAATTTTTCTAATTTAATTGGATTTAATTTAATTTATTGTTTATATACATTATCATTTATTTTAATATTTGATTTTCATTTATTTTAATATTTGATTTTCATTAATTTAATTTAATTTAATTCAATTTATTTAATTTATTTAATTTAATTTAAATTATTATTTTCTTTATCATTAAATTTAGTTTATTATCCATTTATATTATTTAAATTATTTTTAATTTATATATATATGTATTATTTATTTTATTATTCTTTATATTCTTATCTTTTAATGTATATATATATATATATTATAAGTTATTTTTATTTTAATTTGTTATTGTTATTAATTATATGTGTATTTAAGTTTATTATTTATATTATTTATTTATCATTTATATTATTATTTATTTAATTATAAAGCTTTTCATTTTCTCTCACCCCAATTATCCTTTTCTTTATTTAAAGTTATGTTCATTTATATTAAGTTATTATTTATTAAAAATTATTATTTACACATATATTTACATTTAGATTATTTTCAAAAGGCATGGTATTTTTATTTGCTTATTTTTATTATTATTTATCTATTTATAAAGCTTTTTTAATATTCTCTCTCTTAAATTATCCTTTCATTTATTTTAAATTATTATCCTTTATTTAAAGCTATTATAATTATTATTTATTTATATTATTTTTAAAAAGAATGACATTTTTATTTACTTATTTTTTATATTTATAATTATTGATTTATTATTATTATCCTTTTTCTTATATTTTTATTATCTTTTATGTTTATAATCATTTATTTTATTCTTACCCCATTACTTTTTATTATTTACATATTGTTATTATTCATTTACATTTTTCTTTTAGCAGAACAAAAAATTCATTCATTCAAATTGAAGTTAAGTACATCCGATAAAAGGGAAATTCAAAGAGTCCCCAAAAGTAAAAGCCTTAGCGGCTCAAAAGGTGTTACGAAAAAGTGGTATTGTTAGTAGAGGCAGCATTTTTATCGAACCGATTAGCAAGTCTGGTTTGCCTCCCTATAAGTGTGAGTCCATTTAATTTGTATAAAATGCGAGCATGTAGGGAAAGTCCTGATGAAGTACACCAAATTCAAGGGGAGCGAGCGAGTGCCATTCATAATGTCAATAACTCTGTTGAGAATTAGATTCCATCCATACATGAGATAGTTTAAGAGCTTTGGCAGTGGCTAATGCCCGAATACGCCCATAGTTCAGATTGCAAGGTCGAAGAGGAAACAAGAGGAGACCGAAAAAACCATAAGAGGTGGCCAAGACTCGTTCTCGCAGATCGCCCCTATACCACAGTGGCTGATTTAGTGAAACTCCCATTAAAATTAATTTTAATCAAGGGTTGAGGAGGTAATGACCAATGCAGCAGGACAACTTTTCTCTTAGGTGAGGTAAATAAAAGTGGATATTTGCTGATATAGATGCAGTAATTGGCCACAGTAGACTGAGTAGATATTGTATTACCCTTGTATTTAGCAGAGTTCCTAGCCATCCAGAGAAACCACCAAATAACTAGTGGAATGAAGAACTCCATCAGTAGCCTCCAATCCTCCCAGAAAGTTTCCACATCAGTCCAAACATAGCTATGATTTCTTATATGCAGTTGGGACAGCACATCAGTCCATACCTGTTTGGTAAAGGAGTAGTGAAGGAACACATGATTATAGGTCTCCTCACGGGAATTGCATGACCGAGCATTTTGAAGCGATTTGAGACCTTTGAGCTTCGGGATATCATCTAGTGGCAGAAATTTATGAAACAGTCTCCAACAGAAGAAGGACATGGAGGGGGAAAGGTGCTTATGCCAAATCTTTTCACCCCAAGCAGTATTATGCCCATCAAAAAAATATTGATGAATGGCCCCATTTAGAGAGAGAATATTAGCAGATTTAATGTGGAGTTTATCAGGTTTGGTATCATCAATGGGTATAGCCATAATCTTTTGAACAGTATCCTCATCTACAACATCCCTCAGTGAATCAGCATTCCAATGGCCCTGGTTCCAAAATTCAGCAACAGTGAGGTGAGGGTCGAATTGTGAAGAGCAGGAACCGGCCCATCGAGCGGCCAATTATCAAGGAAGAAGTGAACCTTGCCGGCACCAATTTCCTAGGGTATGAAATGATTGGCGGACTCCACGGCCTTCGACAACTTTTTCCAGTGCTTGGAGTCTCCCAATTTGGCTTGAACAGCATTAGCATGTAATTTCTTACAATATTTTTCCTTGAGGAATCTGGCCCACATAGTATCTTGTTTCATAAACTTGATCCATTGCTTACAATGAAATAGGTGGCACATTTTCTTAAAGCTTTTAAATCCCAGCCCTCCAGCTTTAGTCGGTTTGCATATTTTATTCCACACGGTCCAATGAGGTTGCTTGTATTGGCCATCCCAGAGAAATTTGTTGAAAAGAGTTTCTAACATTTTCTGTGTGCTCCTTTTCATATTAACCATTTGCATTGTGTAAGGTGGAAATGTTGATAGGATGCTCTTGAGTAAAGTCAGTCTACCTCCATTGGATAAGAATTTTTTTGTCCAGCAAGTAATAGAAGAAGATATCTTATTAATGACCTCATCATATTGTGATTGCCTCCTTCTACCTTTATTTAGTTGTACCCCCAAATATTTAAGGGGAAGGACAACAGCAGTGAACCCAGTCAAATCTTTTAACCAAATGGTATGCTTGTAGTTCTTGCCTGCCAAGAATTGGCACTTCTTCTCATTTAAGTGCAGACCAGCCACTTTAGATATGTGCTCCATTATTAGTAGTATTTTCCTCACTGCTTGCTTACTGCCATTTGTAAAGAGAATAGCATCATCAGCATGTGTCAGATGGTTGATTATTTAGGAGGCACTGTGTTTGTAATGTAGATAAGGATATCTTTGATGGGCAGCATTAAGAATTCTGGAGAAATAATCAAAGACCAGGATAAAGATTGTGGGTGATAAGGGGTCACCTTGCTTCAAACCCCTCCCAGCAGTGAAGAACCCATTGCTCTTCCCATTTACAAGAACACTATACCAGGCTCCAGAAATCCATCTCTGAATAAGATTACAAAAAGCAGGGTGAAAACCTCTAGCCTTAAGAACTTGTTCAACAAAATGCCAACTGATGGAGTCATATGCCTTTCTCAAGTCTAATTTAAAGATGAGATTATGACCTCTAAAACCCTTTTCAAGATCAAGGAGCAATTCTTGAGCCAGTAAAAAGTTATCAGTGATATTCTTACCTTGCACAAAAGCTGACTGGTTAGGACTAATGAGTTGATTAAGGTGAGGTTGTAGCCTTTTAACAATTATCTTACTGATAATTTTGGTAAAGGTGCTGGTAAGACTTATAGGTCGAAAATCAGACCAATTTGATTTTTGGTTATCCTTGGGTATCAGAATGATGCTAGTAGCTGCAAAATACCTGGGAATATCTGTTCCAACAAAGAAAGACTGAACAACATTTATCACATCAGGACCCACAATATCCCAAGCTGTTAAATAAAAAGTAGAAGTGAAACCATCTGGACCTGCAGTTTTATTTCCATCAAGGCTCTTAAGAGCAGCAAGGATTTCAGCTTCATCAGGTAACATGGTAAGATTTAGTTGTTGTACATAATGGACATCTTCACTGAAAACTTCAGAATTGAAAGAGTTAGGACAAGAAGGTTGAGCAGCTAATTGTGAAGTAAAATACCTCACAACACTTTGGGAGATTAAATGGGGGTCAGAGATCCAATTTGCCATCAAGCTCTTTGATTTTGAGAATAGCATTTATCCTGCCTTTTGTGTTTAATCATAGCATGGAAAAACTTTGTATTTCGTCTCCATAGAGATATTTATTAACGACAGCTTTTTGTTTCAAGAAGAGTTCTTCCCTTTCCAAAGCAAGTAGCAAATGGTTTTGTGCAATTATCGGTTCTCGTGTGTGAGCCTTTCCCGGATCTTGTACGGCCTTCCAAATCTTGAACTTTTGCATCGCGCTTCTTCCACCTGCTGAAAGACATTACCAAAACACTGTTTATTCCACCCTCTTAGATGATAAGCCACTGATTTCTGAAGTTTCCAGAGTTTAGTCATATAATTAGAGCCAGTACTGTGTGAAATGATCCAGGCAGATTTAACCACCTGTTGACCTCATTTTTGATGAGGTCTTCTCTTCTTCTCTTTAATACTTAGGATCTAGCCTTAGGCTTTTCCTTTGACTATCTTAGAGGACTAGAATTGGGACCCACCTTTTAGAAATTCAAACCACTTCTTAACTCCCTGCAAACTCCACAAACTTGATTGTAGACCCCTAATCACCTAGAGGGTTGAAATCAAATGTGGAAGTTTAAAGGATGTGTTCCTATAGGACTCTTTGGCCTTAGGACTGCCCTGGGTGGCCTGGTCTGGTGAAGGGGCTGACTTACACACACACTACACTTATACACTACACCTATACACTACACTTTTACACACCCATACTTAACTTGACCTCCTGACTCATGTGGGTGATTCACATGGATGGTCCTTAACCCCTAAGCCCTCGGCTAAGAGGGTTAGGAACAACATAGCTGAATGCCTCAAATGGGTCCCTTCATGGCTCATATGGGCTTGACATGGCTTCATGGCTCAACCAAAATGACTTCTTTCCACTTACATCCACCCAATCTTCAATTTTCCAAATTTTCAATTTTTGACACCCGGACCCTACACCCGCTTAGCCTACCCAAAACCCCCCGAAATTACCCAAATTTCTCAAAATTTCCAAATTATCCAAAATTCTCCAAAATCATTCCCAAACATTTCCACATCACTTAAATTGATCATCCATACCCAAAAATACCAAAAATTCCAAGAAAACCTCCTAATACCCTCCAAATACCCAAAATACCCCTCTTGACCTAAAAATCCAAAAATTCAGAAAATTCCCAGAAAATTACAGAAAATCCCAAATATTCCCAATTCCATTTTGTCCAACTACACCATGGGCCAATTTTGTCAATTTACCCTACTTTTGTCAAAACCCCCAATTTGACCCATTTTAACCCTAAGTGAACCCAATGTCAAACCAAACCTACCCAATTGACCCCAATTTTGGTCCAATTCAGTTATAAACTTCAATTAAACATTCCCAACACCAATCTAAACCAAATTCAAGTCCAATTTGATTGATATTTGGATCCAATTTCACTTTTGGCCTTAAAGCCCAATTTGGACCCATGACCCAAACCTAACCCAAACTCACCCAATTCAATTCCAATTAACCCCAAATCTTTTCTAAATCTTCCTTAACATTCCCACAAACAAAAAACTAACATGATTTGCCCAAAATTTAGACCCAAACCCCACTCAAACTCAACCCAAAGTTAAAAGGCCCAATTTTGACCTAAACTCAAACCTAACCCAAATGAGCCCAAACCCCAAAATCAAAGCCCAACCAAAGTCAAAACCTCTTTGAAACACTCCCATAAACATTTCTCAACATTGATTTTACATCAATTTCAACCCTAGCACAACATTAGCCCAACTTGGCCCACTTGGACCTACATAGGCCCACTTACCAAATAAACCCAAATTCAAACCAATTCAACTCCAAATCACACCAAATTGATTCCAAGCCCTTCATAAAACATCCCTAAACCAATTATGACATTTATTTGACAAAGTTCTTCACAAAATCTTTACCCAAATGCCCATCCTAAAATCAAAAAGCCCATTCCCCTTAAACTTTCCTAAAAGCCCACTTCACCACATTCAAAAGCCCAAATCCATCCAAAGCCCACATGGCATTTCCCCTCATCACCCATTTAATCAAAATCATCCCTAAGTTTCAAAATCATCAATTAAACCATTCCAAATCAAGCTTCATGCAAATTTACACCAAAATATCCAAAATTCTTAAAACCCACTTCCATGAAATTGACTCAACTTTCCCCAAGCCAAAGACAAGCCATGCAAGCCATGGACAAGCCACATGAAGCCATGGAAGGCTTGACATGTGGCCATGCCATTAATGGTAAAAGGAGGGGCCCCTTTCCTAATCTTTCATTAAGCATTTTTTACCTTAAGCATGTCACACACTAAACCATGTTTAGCCACCTCATCATGGATAGAGACCACACCACTCTCCCTTGGCTGACCCAACTGATCCTCTCAGCCCAAAATCAGGCCATGGGGAGGTGCACCCAACCCAAACCAATGGGTTGACCAAATTAAGGCCAAAATGACCCCCTCCCCATTCCAATTTAATTTAAAGCCTTTACACATGGCAATTGCCAATTGATTGCACAAACCTCCAGCCCTGACCCACCTAGACCTGAGGGTGACCCATGCCTGCCGGCCAGCCGCCTGGATCGCCGGAAAACACCATGGCCGAGACCTTGGGAGGAGCCAAAGTTTGGAATTCCCACTTGCTGAGATGCCCCATGCTAAATGGTCACTATGGCTGTTCTTCGCCTCACCGAGCAGACTGATCCCATGCCTCAACTCCCCCGGAAGGCTCTCCAAGCCTCTCCTATTTAAACCCATCACCCTCACGGCCATGGAGGAGAGTGACACAAACCTTGCCGAAACTCGCCAAAATTGTTCCAAACCCTTCTCCACCCTTAGAGCGATTGAGCCCCGTGTCAATTTGCCCTAATCCCCACCGATAAAATCCAATTTCCCAACCGAAATTCCACCCAAAACCAGGACACTTCTCCACAGTGAGCCAATCCCCAAATCGATTGGTTCTACACCTTCACTGCACCGAGGAAGGTGTCCACTAGCAAAAGCCCCATCTCCAGAGCCACCCGAGTTGCTCCAACCTCCAAGCTTTGTGATCGGGCTTGGTCGAAATCACACCTGGACAATTCACTGCACCAGGAGACTTCATCCGGAGCTTGCTCGGGATCCAATCGAAAGGTGCAACAACTCTCGTATCGAAGCCACACTTCTCCGAGCAAAGGTATGAGCTAATTTTTCATCCCGAGCTTCTAGAGATTCTCCATTTCGAATGCTTTAATTTCAATACATGATAGTCGTATAGATGTGTTCGTCTCTTCAAGACGAATCCATAGAAGCATAAGAACATGAAAATCCATTGAGTATCGAGCGAGATCTTAGTGGATTTAGTGTGGACGGCTCTCGAGTGAGGACACTTGGGGACGATGAACGGATGCCATCCATTCAATACACGCGCGGACGGACGGCTCGGATGGCGCTCGGACCAGAGACGCGTACGAGAACCGCGGGGCCCGGGCTGCTGACTCAGGTGGCGGCTTCGAATGGGAGCGCGACACGCGGCGTTTCGGAGATGCCGAGGATGAGTTGGCGCCGCGTGGATAAATAAAAAATTAGGGTATTTTTTGATTTATTTAATTCCCTAAACTTCAAAAATTCATAACTCTGTGTAGAAAAATCAGAAAAATAAAATAAAAATACCCTCTTGCTCAGATGAACGGAGGAGAATAATGTGGAAAAGAAATCATTTAATTTCATCAAGTATTTTATTTTTTATAATTTATTTACTCTCTCGCATACTTTTAATTCTCCATGCATGTATACAATTCACCATGGCATGAGACCATAGGGCTTTTGAAGCCTCTGAATTTGGGAACATTCCCTGAATTTTCCAAAGTCGAGGCCATCCCTATAAAAAGTTATTGATTTTTCAAATTCATGTTGTCGTTTTGAGTATTTTAATTCCAATAAATATCATGTTGTGAAATAAATTCTAGGAAAATTTGGTGATGTTTCTTATGACCAGAGAACCCTAGGAAAAATAGGTTTTGACTTAGTTCATTTAAAACAACCCTAATCGGCTTAAACACCCAAAATAGGTCTCTAATTAATTAGAGTTAACCATGCATCAAATTGACTTGAAATCAATTCTCCACTGACCTTTAGGATTAGAGGAATCCACCATAAAAGTTTGAGGTCAATTGGACTTGGTTAGCCCCACTAATCGGGTTGATTAAGCCACTTAGTCATTTTAAACTTTAAAAATTCATAACTTTTAAAATACCTTTCAAAAACTCACCAAATTGGTTTTGGAGCCTCTCTAATATTAGGGGAACCTAAGAAAATTAAAATTTCAATTTTCTAAAAAAGTTGATTTTTAATAATATTTTAATATTTTTAATAATTAAAAAATAATAAAAATCACAAAAATAATAAAATTCACCAAAATGTCACATTTTGAATTTTAATCACATAGGAACAAATCCCACATTTTTCTTAGGTCTATTTAGTGAGATATTAAATTTTAAAGCTTTAAGGTAATTTTAAAATTAAAAAAATGTATTTTCTAGCATTTTCACTAAAATAATTATAATAAATCATAGAAAAATCAGAAAATTGCAAAATTTGCTTCTCTAATTTCCTTGATATCAGAGGGATTTTTGAAAAATATAAAATTCATTTTTTAACATTTATTTTATTTTTAAATTAATTAACACTCCAAAACTTAAAATAAATATAATAAAAATAATATAATTCAAAAAATCACTAAAATTGGTCCAAGTGGTCCTCTGGTCATTAGGAATATCCCCTAATTTTCTTAAGGACAAAAACTTTCCCTTGGTCATGTTATTAAATTTTCCTTGAAAATCTCCATTTTCTACCAAAAATAATTATATAAATAAATTAAATACAGAAAAATCACATTTTCTCCTCTCATGTCTTTATTGACATAAGAGTGAAGTTACATAAAAATTTCAAGTTCATTTGAGTTCAATTTAGTGAGTTATGAAATTATTAAGCTTAAAGGGCAAAGTGGTAATTTAAATTTTTAATCCTTAATTAAAACTTTAGGTCTAATAAAAAATTAACAAGTAAAATATTTGATCCTAATCTGATTTGGATGATTGAAATTTAAATAATTAAAGGGTAGAAACCCATTAAGCAATTTTAAAATGATTAAACTTTAATTAAATAATGGATTAAATTTGGAAGAAAAATAAAATTGGAATTATTAAAATAGGGATATTATTAGGAAGAGATTTATTCTTTAATTTAAAAATCCCTAAATTAATTATCTCATTAATATTCAATTCTTAATTAAAATGATAACTCAAATTTAAAATATTAAAAGACTTAATCATTAAACTAAAATTAAATTATTAAACTCTTTTAAAAATTTCAATTAAAATTAAAAAATAAAATTAAATTAAATTAAACAAATTAAATTAAATAAATTAAGTTAAATTAAATTAAATTAAATTAAATTAAATAAATTAAATTAAATTAAAGATTAAATTAAATTAAATTAAATAAATTAAATTAAATTAAATTAAATTAAATTAAAGATTAAATTAAATTAAATTAAATCAAATTAAATTAAATTAAATTAAATTAAATTAAATTAAATTAAATTAAATTAAATTAAATTAAATTAAATCAAATCAAATTAAATCAAATTAAATTAAATCAAATTAAATTAAAACTAAATCAAATCAAATTAATTAATGTGACATCAAATCAAATTAAATTGAACTAAATTGAATTAAATTAAATTAAAACTCAATTAAATTAAATTAAATTGAATTAAATATAACATCACCTAAAACAGAAAGAAATTAAATATAAAGCAACTTGAACATTATTCCAAATTTAAACCCATTAACTTAAATCAAATCATTTGAAGACCAATTTACCCTCAAATGCTTTGGTCATCATAACCCCTAAATAGAACATTAAATGAAATGTTACTTCACTCATAGGATATTCAAATGTCCTAATTCACTGAGCAAGTTAACAAAACTTGAATTTCCGGACGATTAATTCATTTGTATAATTAAATTCATTTGGACTTAAAACAATCCTGAAAATATTAAAAAGATGTTTAAGATTTGTCTTAAGCACTTCCTCGATATGATAGGATGTTCATAAGAACAATTGGACTTAATTGTTCTTCGATGAAGAAAATCGTCCTTAAACCAAAACACAAAGAACCTAGACGTCATAGGAGATGACTAGCTATAGGATTAGGAATTTGGTAGAAAACCATAACCCTTCCCTTAACTTTACCTAGGAACTTGCTTAAATATTCTAATTGTGTTTTAAGTGCAGCTTGGGATGACGGGAAGACCCTCCGTGTACACTTTTATTTTATTGCAATCTACTTTTCGCAATTTACATTATTGCAATTTACTTAATCGCATCGCACTTACTTTTCTTGCATGATAAACAATCGTTGCATGAAAACTCACACCTTTAGGATAGACCCTAAAACTCGAAACCAAAACTAAGTTAAAAGTCATTGCAAGATAAAATTCACCGCCACAACATTTCAAAATATAAAACAACTCAAAATTTAATCACAAACAGAACACAAAACTACAATTACAATTAAATTAAAACGTCCCGTTGGATGATCGGGAATACCTCGGATGATGTAACCTACGTGTTGCTAACGGGATTTCCCACGGTCTAAATGAAAGTGTGGAACTCATTCAGCTGAGTTTAGCAAATTCATCTCGGACTAAGTGAATCCGATAAAAATAATGATGCCGAAGGATGGAACCGCGGGATCTTAACCGGTGTCGTTATAATCAACATTAAGATTTGTTTTAATTAAAACGTAAAAAACACTTGGAAATCAAGATTTTCTCTAAACCAAAACACTTTTCTCATCCCCTCGATTTATAATTTCAAACCTTTCGCAACAAAAAGGAGCTCGAGCATGGTGGGCAAAGCACGGCCATCGTCGTCGACAAAACTCGAATCCACATCGACAAAACTTTCCTAGAACTAAACAACCAAACCATAGGACCTCGAGGTAGTTTGCCTAGTGCAACATAAATCCTCAACTCTTCGTTAGAGCATTTGCATTGCAAATTAAGCCCTAACCGGCCTTAGGATTCCGAGGTAGTCGTTCGATACGACATAAACCCTCACATCTTCGAGGCTATTTGTATGATTCTATCATATAAATAAAAGTCCTAATTAATTAAAATTGACAAAATCAAAACATTTAAATAAATATTAGGATTTACCTAAATCCAAGCCAAACAATAGGATAGTCGGGAAATTACCGAAGTTCGCTTCAAGTCTGTGATTTCTCCTACCATTCTTCCTTTGGATTCCCAAAACAAAATGTTCCAAATTTGATCCATTCCCTATCGAAATTCCAAATTTCAATCCATCGAAAATCTTAAACTTTGAAATCCTCGAGAGCGTAATTATTGATTATTATCGAGAGTTTTCTTAGGTGATTCCCATCACTTAAGATGTAATTAACTATAAGTGGCTTGCCCTTATAGGGAATTTTAAAGAACCCGAGTAATATAAACCCCGCTTAATGTTTTCATATTAAGCAGTGGGAATTTTGTCGGCTTATAAAATTGGTTTGCGTACCAAACGGATGTCACAAATCTTCTAGTTTATTTAATCGAGCCCCACCGTCAAGCGGCGTGTCTATCCTTAGTGGATAGATACACGGCTTAGTAGTGCGGTGCTCGTTTATATAAACTATTTGGGATGTGAGATCGGTTTAATCTCATATCTTAAAACCTTCAAATTTAAAATTATTTTCAAAATCAAATACTACTTTTCAAATTATTTATTTTAATTAAATTAAAAATTCGCCGACAGCTTCTGTTAGGCGACCCCCTTTTCAAAATAAAACACACAACCTAAAAAATATGCCGACAGATTTCTGGCGACTCCGCTGGGGAAAATTCCTCTCTCCATTTTAATCAAATAATTCTGCTTTCAAAAATCGGTAGTGTATCCATGTCCTTAATGGGTCAAACTACCCTTCTTTCCGTTGGAATACTATGTTCATTTCTATCTTGAATAAGTATAGCCAACATTCTCTCGGATTTAGGAGCCACTGTTTAGACACCCCTAAACGAGAGGTTCCGAGATCCTTTTACCTCATTTTCGAGGTGGGGCGGACCCCCAATAGGTGTTAGCTTAGAGTAATCCTTCGAGTCAAGAAGTCTTGCTTAAGACTTTCTTTTCCTTTCCAACTCCAAATCTGATTCCTTACCTTCTCTACACCTTTCGAACATTCCGTTCTAAATAAACAAACTCTCTAATAAGTAACTCTTTTAACAAATGATTCCCTCTTATAAATACATGAACAAGAATGAGTTCGGACTCTTTTCAATTCCTTTCTTTTCGTCCTAAAGAAAAGAAGCATAACTCGGGACCGACAACCGAATCTACCCCGCGAAATGGAAGCCCCGAAACCGATTTTCTCCTTCACCAACGGACCGGACTTCGCCGTCTATAAGGATGAGCTACCCGACAATGGGATCATCCGATTTGGACAGGGATTTGAAAACACAAACGTCAAGGTCACCGACGTCTCCTCTTTGCACCGACGAACAAGGTATCTCGAAGCCGAGGAGCCACCGCTCGAGTTCAACCTCAGGTCGACCCAAGAGTTTCCTCCTCGCAAAGGATCCCGACTAGGAGGAGTACCGCCGTCCGCAGAGGACCGTTCTTACTACCCCCACAGGTCTAGTTGTTTTTGCACCTACCCCGACTTCGCCAAATCAAAGGGGAAAGAAATCCGAATTATGGTAAACTCCGTTACCGTGGAGGGTACGGATCTTCCCGTAAGACCTTCATTTTCAAAATCGGGTCCAGCTTCAAAGATTCCATCACCGACAAGGACCCAAAGAAGAAACAAAAGTAGAAGGATCGCCGCAGAAGCCGTAGCCGCCGAGATTGCTTTCCGGAGGAAATTCCGTAACTACCGTAATATACACCACTCGCCGTAATATACACCGCCGCCTCGACTACATACCACTTTTGGGAGGAAGCAGGTTCCATCCCCTCTCCGCCGCAGAGGACGAGGAGAATGTTCGCAAGATTGCTGCCACATTACCTCGGCCCGCATATTACAACGATAGCCGCAAGAAAAGAACTAGAACTACGCCGTTTGCTCGATCGCAAACTTTGGTAGAAAAGTTAGCAAGGAAGGAAAACTCGCCCCGTATCGGAGATTCTACGAAGGATAGGGCGGGTGCCGCTCAAATCCCGTCTTGGGCCCCGAGTAGAGCCCGCCATCATGACAGAAAAGCCAAGCAAGAGAATGAAGGCTAGCCCGCCTGTCGTAGTCTCAGGATTACAAATTAGGGAGGATACCACCTTCCAGCATTTGGACGATAGACCATCTGGTCCTAGACCTTCTACCTCTAGAAGGATGGTATGGCGTCCCACTACTGGGCAGTTAAGATTGAAACAACAGCCCGAGAAAGAAAGTCTCGCCAGGAGGCTGGAATCTGAAGAAAGTGCTACCGCGATAAAGGGGACTCGTGAAAAGAGACCCGGCAGCCTATCGCATGACAACCGCAAAGACACACAGAAAGCCCCGCTAGAAGATGCCATGGAAAAGTTGAGAACCGATATCCGACGATTGGCAAAAGAAAGAGAAGAAAAGTTCGGAGATGAGATCGATTCATCGGAGTTCATGGACGATGAATATGCAGAAATCAATATGGT